>CM041777.1:487204265-487678328 GCA_023374045.1 Limonium bicolor
GCAATTCAATTACAAAAGCTTCTGGGAATTTTGTGAAGAATGGAAGATTGACTTAAGGTTCGCATCGGTGGCTCACCCCCAGGCAAATGGGCAAGTCGAGAATGTGAATGGTCAGATAGTAAAGGCAATAAAGAAAAAACTCGATGAAAGAAAGGGAAAAATGGGCAGATTTGTTACCCCAGGTCCTCTGGTCATACAGAACAACAAAAGAGGGCCGACAGAAGAAACGCCCTACAGACTAACAATGGTTTAGAGGCTGTCATTCCGGCGGAGATTTGGTGGTAACATCAGTAATATGTGTAGACCTCGGAAGATGGGAATCGTATGACGAAGAATTCAACGATCAGGGAATATAGGACCGTCTAGACCTCCTCGAGGAAACTACGGTGACCACCGCAATAAGGATGGCAAAAGATAAATCCAAGGTAGAGCGATATTTCAACCAAAGGATAAAAGAGCGAAGTTTGCTTCAGGGGAGTTGGTTCTCCGAGAAGTCAAACAGCCTAAGAAACTAGAGCCCCAATGGGAAGGACCGTACATCATACACCAAAAGACGAGACGAGCTTCATACCCTAAAAGATGGTGAAGGATGTGAATTGCCGCATTCCTGGCATGGGGAATGTTTGAAAAAATTTTATGTGTAAAATTTATGATTCTTCAATAAAAAGGTATTATTTTTTGAAAAAGAGTAAAAGAAAGCACCGGCCAATGAGTCGTAGGCTATCATGCCTTGAAAGTAAGCACCGGCCAACGAGCCGCAGGCTATCATGCCTTGAAAGTAAGCACCGGCCAACGAGCCGCAGGCTATCATGCCTTGAAAGTAAGCACCGGCTAATGAGCCGCAGGCTATCATGCCTTGAAAGTAAGCACCGGCCAACGAGCCGCAGGCTATCATGCCTTGAAAGTAAGCACCGGCCAACGAGCCGCAGGCTATCATGCCTTGAAAGTAAGCACCAGCCAACGAGCCGCAGGCTATCATGCCTTGAAAGTAAGCACCGGCCAACGAGCCGCAGGATATCATGCCTTGAAAGTAAGCACCGGCCAACGAGCCGCAGGCTATCATGCCTTGAAAGTAAGCACCAACCAACGAGCCGCAGGCTATCATGCCTTGAAAGTAAGCACCGGCCAACGAGCCGCAGGCTATCATGCCTTGAAAGTAAGCACCGGCCAACGAGCCGCAGGCTATCATGCCTTGAAAGTAAGCACCGGCCAACGAGCCACAGGCTATCATGCCTTGAAATTAAGCACCGGCCAACGAGCCGCAGGCTATCATGCCTTGAAAGTAAGCACCGGCCAACGAGCCGCAGGCTATCATGCCTTGAAAGTAAGCACCGACCAACGAGCCGCGGGCTATCATGCCTTGAAAGTTAGCACCGGCCAACGAGCCGTAGGCTATCGTGCCTTGAAAGTAAGCACCGGCCAACGAGCCGCAGGCTATCGCGCCTTGAAAGAAAGCACCGGCCAATGAGCCACAGGCAATCATGCCTTGAAAGTAAGCACCGGCCAACGAGCCGCAGGCTATCATGCCTCGAAAATAAGCACCGGCCAACGAGCCGCAGGCTATCACGCCTTGAAAGAAAAATCCGGCCAAAACCGCAGATGGCCATACTTTGAAAGAAAAGGTTCGGCTAAAATAAAGGTTCAGTCAATAAGCCGCAAGCTTCTTGTGTCATAAGGGTAAACACTTAGCTGACAAAACTTGCATAAGATAACCATATGTGCGCCATTCAAAAAAAAAAGGGGGGGGAGGATACCACAGTAATAAACAAATTGGCTAAAAAAAGAGGAGGCAAAAGCACAATAAGAAACCGGCGGCTCAAGCAGACAAATTAACAAAGATTGTGAAAAGTATAACTTGTATTCCTCCCAAGCGGGGTAAAAAAATCAATTACAAGAGTGTAATCATTACAAAAGATTCGGTAAACACAAAAAGGTACATGCCAAAAAAACCCTCTAAAAATAAAAAAAACTCCCATTCTATTTTACTGCAACTAGCTTATCGCCACTACCAGCCACGCTTTCAGAAGATTTGGATCTCCTAGAGATAATCTGTTGGCAGATGTCGACTATCCTACGGCACTGAGAAGCGAAGGATTCCTTAAGATGAGCATTAATCGTGCCTTGCTTCTGTATCTCCTCCTGAGATTGCCGTGAAAACGACATGAGCTTAGCCACTTGGGAGTCAAGGGTCAGGACCTGGGCTCGATATTTGTCACGCTAAGCATTGGCTAAAGACAGCTCCTCTTTAGCACTGGTTACCCGATCATTCAGCTTCCGGACATGCTTCAGAAGATTGGCAGAGCTCAAGCCTGACCGGAACACAAGAAATGTAAGAAATAAAGGGAGCAAAAGGAGGAGACGAAAAAAAATCAAGATCTGAAGGATTACCTTGGTTTGACAACTCAACATTCTCAACTTGGAGGCGTGACATGGCTTTCTCCAGGTCTTTCACCCTCTCTTCCAGCCTGGTTTTCTCACCTGTCAAAGCAATTTTTTTTGCAGCAAGGGCCTTCTTCTCCTCTTCTAAAATAGAGCAATCCCGAAGCAAAGACTGCTTCTCTTGTTCGAAAGAAGCCTTTGATTGCTCTTCTAATGCGGCCTTTTCTTCCGACGAGTAGTTAAGCTCCTGCATGAGCTTCCCCTTTTCCTCTACAAGGGCCTCATTTTCTCGTTGAAGAGCCTGCTTCTCTAGTTCAAGCGCCTTGGCTTCCTGCTTAAAAGAGTTCTTTTCCTCATAGAGAAAAACTTTGTCGGCCTGGAAGAAGCCACCTCATTCCGGTGAGCACCTGATTCAGCAAAACTTCTAGGTTAGAGAAGGACCGAACCAACTCGTATTTTTAAAAGCAAGATGGTTTCGTACCTCTATCGAAGTTTCGTCAGCTTGTAGCATCCGGCTTTTTAAAGAAAAGTTTTCTTCTCGAAGTTTCTTCAGTTGCAGCTCATATTCTTCGCGCTGACGGACGCACTCCTGCCGAGACAGCCGTAGATCCTTGTTTATTGCCTCAGTCCTCTCCTTCACCTTGAGATCAATCTCATAGTGAATCTGGTCGATATAAGCATCATGAGAGGAACGGCTCCGTTTCAGTTCTTCTTGAGCATTATCGGCTCGGCTCTCCTCATAGCGAAGCCTGGACAAGAGGTCGTCGGAGTGAACCTCAGCACTTTGGGCCATGGACATCACCTAAAACAAATAGCACAGTTAACAAGATTAAGAGGAAAAACAAAGCAAAACAAGAATGGAACACAAAGAAAGATATTTAAAAGGAGGGTACGCCAACCTGAAAGATGCCCCCCCACATGAGGTCAAACACATCTTTTATTGGGAGGGAGTGCCGCATAATGGCATCTGCCCCCCATCTCCCATCGCACCTTTCCTAGTGGCAACCTTTCCGAGTTAGTGGAGAACGGTTGCCGGAGGAGCGAAGATCCCGTCGGATGACCGGATCTCTTTATTGCCTCCTTCCAGACAGTAGAGTACTTGGCGGATTCGCAGGAGATCAGAGGAAGAGGGTGCCCACGATGGTTAAACCACCCTTCCTTTTGGGAGGGACCGGTAAAGGACTCCTGGGCAGGAGAGGAGGAGGAGAAGAAGAAGAAGAGGCCATGATGTCCTCTCTTTGTTTGCTCTGAAGCTCAGGATCTTCGGGCACCTGCCGATACTCCGACGCTCTTTCCCGCGCTACATCCCTGGCTGCAGCAACATCAATGGAGAATGAGGCTGTGGCCTCAGGGTTGTCAGAGGTTTGTTCCTCTCCTGATGTCCCTGGCTGTGGAGCCTTTGGCTTGATGTAGTTTTCTTCTTTAGTCTTTGCTTGACAAGAACAGGGACTGCCGCAGTAGTAAAACCAGACGTAATTTCATTACCAGAAGGTTCGAGTACATACAAAGCTGGAGACAGAAGGGCACTGTAAAAAACAAAGGAACGAGAAAGAATGAGGGATCGGTCAACACCTTGATTGGCCATAGGGTCGGTGCAGAGTCCTCTGGCCTCCAAAGTAATTTCTTGAGCAGAATCTGAAGAAAAGTAACCCGACAAGTCAGGAAACAGTTCACAAATCGGGATCGGATGACCAGACCCGCTCCGGGCGAGAACCAAAGTCTAAACCCAACCAGGGGTGAGAGGAAGAAAGACATGGCTCCCAGACTCTGGACTCACGTGCCATGTACCTGGCAATCCGGCGTTAGCATGCTCGAGGGATTCCAACCTTTTCTTTTCTTTGAGACCAGCTTGGTCATCTCCGGCTTCTTGCCTGGAGCGCTTCATGGAAGGGGCAGCATCTTCCAAAAGTTGCTCAGCAGCATCAATAGCCGCATTCATCGTATCATTATAATTGACTTTTCATCCCCACTCTTAAAGGTGACAAAGTTCCAGTTATAGAACAAACCGATCTTGTCTCCCTTCCGGAAGAAATCTACATACGACACACCAAAGCAATAAGGGAACCAATGAAGACAGCAAAATTGGTGCAAAAAATCAAACACTTACTGTAATAAGTCTTCAGCGAAGACAAGCATGCATTTGTAAAAAATTTCTCAACAGTCGGCAGTTCGCGGTTTTGTGCCCTCAAGATCTTCGAGGTAGGCAGCTTGGCCGGAGGAGTAGGAGGACAGATCAACTGACCTTTGATGACTTCAGCACAATATGGGACACCGAAGTAACGACCGGAGGGAGGAACGATGACAAACCACCTTGAGTTCCACTCATGAACCTTCTTGTAATAAAAAAGAGAATATCCGGCCTTCGCAATGAGGGTTAGGCTGTCAGGGTCAACCCTAACCGTGAAGAATCGGGCGAAGTCGGGTGCCCTCCGGTTGAATCTTGTTTTCTTCACAAAGAACGATAAAAGCATGGAGATGCGAAAAGGCCTTCGGGTTGTAGATGGGCAAAAGGGAACAGCAACGGCGAAGTAAAAGCCCAAAACAAAGGGTGTGGGGGGTATGGTTAGGCCGGAGCGGGAAAAAAAAATCAGCATTGACCACATACCCAAGGCCGAAGTCATCATTAGGATGAGAATCGGGATATGATAGATAAATTTGGGTGCCAAGTGGAACTTCGACACCCCTAAGACAGTCACAAGAGGGAGGAAAAATTGAGAGAGAAGGAGAGGGTTCACGACCAGCCAAAAAGGGCTTCGAGAATTTCAGGAATGAAGGACGAAAGCCATTAGGGGAGCGAGAGAGCCCTGAATCGCCTCGATGGCGGGCGAAAAGCTTGCAGCAGCCTTGCTCTTTTTTGTGGCAGAGGTAGACATTGAGAAATTTAGCGCGGAATTGAAAAGTAGTGACAACGGAAGAAGGGGGAGCACGAAAGCAGAGAAGCGAAAGAGGAGGCAGTGAAATTAAGGGGACGGAGGAGGAAAGAGAAGGAAGCTCAAACACCCGGACTTTAAGGGGAAGTTTTTTTCCCCCTCAAATGAATAATATTATATATGAGCAAACAAAAGACACCTTTTACAAGAAAAAAGGGAGGGCCACACGCTTTCTAAAGACGGTTCCGACGATTAGTCAGAAGAGGGACCCTAAGTATCTACATTGAAAATAGGCGAGAAAGTTCGAAAAGAACGGTACAGAGCAGGCCCGAAGTCATGAGCTTCGCACCGCACATGACTATAAGAAGTTCTTTCTCTCCAGATATGAAGAAAAAGAACTTGTGGGACTGGGATAAGGAAAAGGCGAGGCACAGGCAAGCCAAAGAACCTCAGAGTTGGCCGCAGCCACAAAATTTTTCGCTGAAGCACAAGACACAGAAGTATTATTTTCTTCACCAAAAATTCAGAAAAATAGAACTTGTGGGACTGATGAGAAGGGAAGAAATGGTACCAAGCCAAACAAGACGCATGGAGCATCCGGCCGCCTCTAGCCGGATGGAGATAAAAAGCATAAGGCATCCGGCCGTCTTCAGCTGGATGAAAGTAGGACTTAGGCAAGGCAAAATGTAGTATGGCCGGCCGTCTGTGGTCGGCCAAAGATGCTAGGAAAGGGCAAAATTGTACTTATACATGTAGATACAGTCTGGTAGCCTGAGACTAGGCCCAAAAACTATAAATAGGGGTGTACCCCCATGAAATAAAACACGCGATATTTGGGCAATCGAACTTAAGCTTGATTCTAACAAAAGGCTCTCTCTCTCTCTCTCTCTTTCTCCCTTACGAGATTATAATCAAGGCCAGGTAACGTAGGATAGTAAGTCAGATCGAATTGCTTTAGGATGTGATACTCTATTTCATATGACCTCCGGGCAGGGACTACACCATCCCACCACCAGGCTTTAGGTGGCTCACTAATCCAGGATGCTACCCATTTAAGGGGTTTAGGCCGTGGATGGAAAAGATTAAAGCCAGGATTTGGATCAAACCTCTTGTGTCTCCGCCTCCTCCAACGTGGCTGGAACTATATCAGACTTCTACTCATTCCAATTTACCAATTTATTATGTTAGATAGGTTAGCTTGTTAGAAATTAGTTAGAAGTCCATCACAATTTCATTCGGTCACCACACAGTACATCAAGCATACACACACTTCATTATCATTCATACATTTCATGAATTATACAAACTAGGGTTTAAGCTAATATTCAACAAGGAACAATATCATTTAATCACAAGTAAGCATAATAAGTCTGATTCATGCGTTTATCTTATTTAGGTGGTCAATTAGCACACAGCACGCAAATCAGAGTAGCCAAGGTAGCATACAGGGCATGAGAAGTTCATACCGTTCACCACTGTACTTGAAACCAACATTCCTTCGGTGTTCACAATTCAAGTCCTATAACATACAGGGAGTTGTATGGTAATGATTATTATAGTTCTAGCTCTTCTTCTATTAATTTCCCCTAGGTATACTCACTAGTTCTTACATGTTACAAGTGGCTATGAATCCATTTCATACTTTAAGTTTACTACCTTACTCATGTGCAAGTCATTTATTATTCCTAACAACAATGGTGTACTCCTATAGGTGTGTGTGTGTATGTGTGTGGTGTGTGTGTGTGGGTTGTGTGTGTGTGGGTGTGTGTGTGTGTGTGTGTGGGTGTGTGCGGGTGCTGTGAGGGTGGGTTGTGTGGTGGGTGTGTGTGTGTGGTTGTGTGTGTGGTGTGTGTGTGTGTGGGTGGTGTGTGTGTGTGTGTGTGTGGGTGTGTGTGGGTGTGTGTGTGTGGTGTGGGGTTGTGTGTGGGTGTGTGTGGTGCGTGTGCGTGTGTGCACATATATATATGTACATATGATTACTATAATTAGCACATTTTTTATTTTTATTTTTTGTTTGGACCCGACTGACCCAAGCTTGATCCGACCGACCCACACACCTCTGGGTCGGTCAAAGTCAGAAAGAAATCGGCCTGGAATCCATCGCGACCGGCCCACGACTGACCCAAGCTCCTCTTGGTCGGTCGAAGTCAGAAACTTCGACTTCAAAGAATTTTACCCGACCGACCCACGACCGACTCACCCGTCGGGTCGGTCGAACGAAGTCAGAAAGTTTGTTCCAGTGATGGATGCCTCGACGACCCATGACCGATCCAACCTATGGGTCGGTTCGAACTCAAAACTGCCTAAAAAATTTGTTTTCAACTTCCTTTTCTTACCCATTTCTTCCCCAATCTTCTTACATGTAATCCCACATGTTTTAACACTAATTAAACACTCTAAATCACCTTAGTTCATCCATTTACTCATTACTCTTTTGCTATATCAATTCACACACATTATTTTCCCAAATTCTATTTCAGCACTTACACTATTTCCTTCCTAGTCTAGTTATGCTACAGATTTTGGTTCTCACTTCCTCCATCTATGGTTTCCTCTCCTAATGCCATTTCTAAGGCTTACAATTCATTACCTATCACTCATAATCTATCCACAACTTAGATCCACTAAAAATATATTTTCAAGGTGTTTCTCCACTTATTTCTAGTTCTTAAGTGTTCTAGTTGCTAGGTAAAATTTGACATAGTCTCCCCTATATTTTTACATTTTCACCACATTATTTTCACTCACATCTGTCATTCATATCACCTATTTATAAACAACACTAATACACAACTCTCCAACACAATTACTAGACATTAAACACTCATTCAATACCTGCACACAACATCTATTTCCATCTAGGTTTTAACAAGTTTTTCATCATCTTTTGAAGCTTTAAAACAGTTGGGTTCTCTTACACATTATACTACTACTCAATACCATTTACAATACTCATTTTAAAGCTACTAAAATCTGTTACATGAAGCATTACAAAACTACACAAGGTAAGCATAATTTACCTTGTTTTCCTTCTAGCCTTTCTTTCCTTCTTCTTCCTTTTTTTTCCTTCCTCCTTTCCTTTCCTCTCTTCCCACTGGTTATGGAGATTCAAATCTCTACAGCTACAGCCCATTACACACCACCATTTAATTCAAACTAACCCTTAAATCATCCTAAGGCTTTAAGGTAAATTTAAGGGTTTAGGAAATGCATTACCTTGCAAGTAAGTAGGAGAAGTGTAGAATAGCAACTAGAGTAAGATTTCCACTCCCCAAGGATGCCAAAATTGGTTGGGCAAACAAGGTATGAAAACTCAAGACTTAGAAATTTCTTATTTGCACATAAGGGCTAAAAATGTTAGTATTTTTGGATTTCTTTTTACCTTAGACCAACAAGGTCAAGAAGAGGATTCTAATGGTGGCCTTCATCTTTAAAACCAAGAACACCCATGGAGATGAAGTTAGTTGTTTTTGAATTTGGAAAAAAGGGAAATGCTCTCCTTGATGAGAGGATTCCAATGGTACTATTTTTGTAATTTTTGGAGAAGCTTAGAGGGTTCAACAAGAAGATAGAAGGAAGTGGCTGGTTTGGTTTGCTAAAATCACCATTGAAGAAGCTCTTGAGGAGGAATAAAATGAGAGAGTGAGGGGAGCAATACGGTGGGAGTGTGAGGAGATAGGAGAGAGAGAGAGAGTTAAAAGTGAGGGTGGGTGTACTTTCTACTTTATTAGTTTGTCTCTTAGCACATTAGGAAAATAAGAGAGTGAGAGAGGGCACATAAAATCGGCCACACTCACCACCTCCTACAGATTTTTAGTTTTTATTTCTAATAGTGGACACACTAGTTTGGTTTATTTACACTCTCACCCCATAACTTCCTGGTTTTTACAGTTTTTACTATTTTCTCATTTAATTGATTTTATTGGTTCTAGACCTTCATTAATGTTTATTAATGACTATTTGGTGGACCAAAATTATTACGAGTCTATTTGACCCGCTTAAAGTCACGTTTTCTCAGTTTCCTCGAAAAACGCGCTTTAAGGTTCATTTGTGTTTTTAATCCGTTTTAAGGATCCGTTTTCTTCGGGACTTGTTCCCTCATGATTCTTTAGGTGTAATTAAGCTTCTAAAATACTTATTAGCCTAATTAATCACTATTTTTAATTACGGGGTATTTTAACTTCTTCCTTCTCGGGGACTCTTATTTACATAGTTCTGTGTTCTACCTCGTTGCTCGTTCCCACGTCTTTACTGTGGTTACCGAGGTCTAACTCATTTTGGCACTACTTCGGTAGTCCTATTCGGGTATGTCCCGTAAATATGCTCGTAGTTGTCTAACTTTTTCGGGTGTGGTAGGGTGGGTGTACCTATTCTTGACTAGTTTCTTAGTTGGTTAGCATACCATTGATGGTATTACTTAACCATGGCGGTTCGTAGACTTGTGTCCCGGTCTTCGTTACTTCATCTTTTCCGCCTCGTTGCAAGGTTGGTGCTTTCTTTCTTGCAGCTGCTTGGCCAGCCGGGTTCTCGCGACTGCTAAGCATGTCGCCCCATGCTGTCGTAGATTCAAGTCTTCTTGGATTAGGATTTCTTGATCTCCCGCCATTAAGTGTGGTTATTGTCATTCAGACGGCAACTGTCTCCGGGATTTCCGGTTCTTGGAATCTACCACATGACTGGTTCTGGTTCATGTAGAAATATTTAACAACTGCCATATCGGGTTTCTCCGTCTCTCCGACGTTCTTTCCCGAGCTTTTTAATACGGGGGTTGTGGAGGGCAGGTTTGGTATTGTAGGTATCCAGATCACACTGGAAGTTCCTAACTAGCGTATCTCTCACGTTATCACTCAACCCTTAGCCCTAAGTCTCTAATTCCTAACTCGGTATTTCCTAAGCTCTATATTTCCAGTCATACCATTTTTGTAACACCCCATCCGCTAATCTCATAATTACCTTTTAAACTGTCACGTTTGCCCATAATATCGCAGAGAAACTCTACATACAACAGAGAGTGATACAACGCCGTTAGCCACCCACGTGGCTAACCAGGCCTAACTCAAATAAGTAACGGTCTGATGGACTGGAACAACCGAGTACACAAACACAAATACAACACTCAACTCACTCCTTTACCACACCGAGTCTACAATATATGGATGCCGATAAAATATTCGGTCTTATAACTCATTCAAGTACATAAGTAAAATAAATTCTAACTACCCATGCTAACCACCAACCCCGTCCTACTCTTGAATGGTATCAGCTTCAGTGTACCTGAAAAATAAAAACGATGCCCCTAGGGGCTCAGCTTAACTCTGCATATGAAATTCGAATACCCCGTGTGCTAACCGGGGTACGCCGACTACTTCCGTCGAGAGCATGAAGTTCATTTTAATGCAGTCAACATGCATATAGTAATACATTATATATGTACACTACACAAGGGTTCGACAATCAATCAAGGGATACAATCCCTAACTAACATAACAAGGTTGTTAGTTTTATCAATTTACTCTTAGGCCTTGAGGGTTATACCTCACTATGCCTTGGTTACTCATTCGATAACTCACCCACTCTCTCGGGTTACTCATTCTTAATCTCACCCATTCTCTTGGGTTACTCATTCTTATACTCACCCATTCTCTTGAGTTACTTATACTTTATCTAACCCACACTCTTGGGTTACTAATACTCAAGCTCTTGTATTTCTCGAGACACTACAGGTCTCCTACGTCACGCTTGCTTCTCTTAATACTTTCTTAAGCCAAAACACTTGGCTCTCGAGCATAGTCTTACTACCCCGGTTTCGACCCTACTCTGGGTCTAGCATGGTGGGAAGGTTCAACTAACTCCCGGAGCTCTCTCTTAGTTCCTACTAATTTCACATAGCTCCGACTACTCTCGGACTTCTCACATTCCCATACACTCCTCTCTCGGAGTTATAATATAATCATGTATATTAGTCTAGAAGCATCACTCTCGATGTTCCTAATGACCTAGGGAATTCTTCTTAGGTTTGGGTATTCTTAACTTTACGGGTTGCCCCAAACTTCCGTATACTTATACTTTCGGTTATTATCTAATACCGGGTATAATCCTCATATAGGAGGTCGACCCTGTCTCAAGGGAGTTAGATGGTCCCTTAGGTCTCTTTTACTTTCTTACAAGTTCACATCTATGAACTATCTACAATCCTCTAGATGGAGGTTCAGTTACCTTTCCACATTTATTTATTTTGTGGATTGTTTCAATTTGGTTTTCTATCCGTTATCGGGTGTTTACTAACCCGTACAACTCCCTCACATACTTGTGAGTTCATGAGTTTACGATATCATTGTTCTTAAATCGATAGTTTGTGTGTTTGCCATTTTCGTTATTTTACGATACGACCCGGTCTACGAGTCTCTAGCCAATCGTCACTCATCTATGAGTCGGTCTGTACACTAAGTTAGACCTCACCGGCATTCAAGTATGTTAGTTCATACAATATACACCAAGGCATACATAATCAAGCAATGGTTCATTTCATGCTTTAGTCTTGATTAAGCCGGCACACAAACACACAAATAAACGTAACACGGTTAGCATACGGGGTATGAGAAAATCATACCTTTCACCGGGGTTTTAATTTTACCGTGTCATCTCACCATGCTCAGTTCACACACGATCCTTTGATAATGTTTCAAACATTATTATCAATATACATAAGTATATAATATACTAATATATGTATCATCATATATATAATGTTTATGTTTCAGTTTTATTTCTTATTTATATCAAATCTAAGTCTTATTCAATTCACTACACGAATTTAAGTATCTCGGTTTTACTCTTGTTAATTTAAGTTCTCACTTCTCAATCACTTCTAGCACTTTCTTACACTTCCTAGGGCCTTTACAAGTCACCAAAAGGCTTTAAAATACTCACGGGACAATTCTGGGGGTGGTCCGGGACTTGGTTCTTACCTAAAGTCCCGGACCAATACATTGCCAAACTCTCGGTTGATTTCCATGGGTGGTCCGGGACCTTGTCCCTCTCTCAAGTCCTGGACCAGGTATAGGGGTGAACTCTCGGCACAAAATTAAGGGTGGTCCGGGACTTTGTCCAAGGACCAAGTCCCGGACCCTACTAAAACCTGCTACATACATGATTTTGCTGCTCCTATTCAATCCTTAATCCACCCTTAATCTTTCCACAAGTTTTCTACATGTTTAAACACCTTAACACAAGCTCTAAACCTCTTCAAAACATAGGTTTAATCCTTACTCAAATTCTTGCTCAAATTCATAAATTTTACATTCTCATTTTGCACTAATGCACACTTGTGCATTTTCTAACCTCTCTTGGCACTTGCATTATTGTTCTCACTCTATTTGACCCTTCCAAATACTCCAAGACAGTGCACTTCTCATGCCAAGGTTCATGCCTCACTCTTAAAGCCTTAAATCTTCTATGTTTTCTAAAACTCCTAAGGCACTTAAACAACTCTTTTTGCTACAGATTTTTGCACAAATCTACTTCCTCAAAACAAGCATTCCCTAAGTAGTTCACTAACTCAAATCATTCTCCATCCATACCTAGGTAACCCTAGATTATTCTTCACCCAAAACATCACTAAAATCACTTCGATTTCTACCAGAATTTCGCCATAGTCCGGCTACTTTTCTAATATTGCCCAAAGCTCTTAGCACCATTTAAATCAACCTAAAACTAGCTAAACCCACAAGGGTTCTACCAGCACACATATAAATCCATCAATACTCACCAAATCTCACCTAGCACCATATAAAGCAATAACTCAATTCATCAAAGGCATAGCTCTTGAATCAAACACTAAATTCACAAAATCTTCCTCAATTGCATTAATACCACACAAGTACTTTACTTCCACAACCCATGTGGGGTTCATTCATTGGATTAACCCATCCCAAATTCTAATAACACTTAGTTAGGCCCCAAGGTAGATTATTTACCTTATATTCACAAGCCTTTTATTTGCCATTCTCTTCTCCACTTCTCCACTTCTCTTCTCTCCAAAATCGGTCAAGGCAATTCTCTTGCCCAATTCTCTAGACCAATGTACCAATGGATATAAGGAGTACTTATTAGTTCTCCTAATTGTAAAAATCATTCATGAATTCAAGAGGAGGGCTTAAAGCATAAAATGGGGCCTTACCTTTGGAACCTAGAATTGATTTTGCCAAGAATCAAAGGAGAAGCTCCAACCCACCATTGGAGGTTTGAATAGATGCTCAACAAAGAAGAAAACAAGGTATTAAGGAAGGGCAAAATTGGCCAACCCAAGAGAATGAAGAAAATGAGCTTTTCTCTTGAAACTTTTTACCTTGTTTGAAATAGGAGACTCCAAGCTCCAAAATGGTGTGGTTTATTCTTCAAATGGGCAAAACCCATGGAGATGAACTTCTTCCTTTTTGAATTTTGAAAAGAGGGAAGTGTAGAGCTTGATGAGAGGATAACAAATATGTAATTATTTTTGTGATTTAAGCATGGAGCTAGCTTGGGCAAGAAGAAGAAGAGGAGGAAGCCATGGATGGGGCTCCATTTCAGTCCAGCAATAGAGAGGGAGAAGGAAAATTGGTGGAAGAGGGGAGAGGAGGAAGAAGAAAGGAAATGGGAGGAGAGAGAGGGAAATAAGTGCTTTATGCTTTTCACTTTTTACTTTTTCCCTCTCTTTTCTTTTTCTTTCTTTCTTTCTTTATTTGTTTAGTGTGTGAGTGTGTGAGAGGCTACAAAAATTGGCCCCCACCATATAATTAGGCTGGAGCATTTTTCGTTCTTTACAGAACACGCTCGTTATTTTACCCGGTTAGGCACTATTCACTACCGGGCCCGTTTTTCGGATTTTTTCTCGTTTCTTTATTTTTAATGGTTCTTAAGCTTATATTAATACTTAATTATATTATTTAGTCAACTATAATTTTTACGGGTCTATCTGACCACTTAAAGTCACGTTTTCGGGCTTTCTCAAAAAACGTGCTTTAAAGCTCCGTTAGCGTTTTAATCCACTATTTGGATCTGTTTTCTTCGGGAATCATTCCCACTTACTAATTAGGCATATTTAAGCCTTAGGAATCCATCTCAGACCCTAACCAAGATCATATACCTCCTATACTCATTTAACGCGTGTTTTAGCGTTTTACGTATTTTCTCTTTTCTTTTGGTTTTATTCTCTTTACCAATACTCCTTAAGCACTAATAGGCCTCTAAAAATCATATTAGAGTAATTTAATCACCATTTCTAAGTCCGGGGTATTAAAGCCTCGTTAAAAACCTAGCCTGGAAAAACCCTGTGGGATAAAAACCTCATGAAAAGGAAAAGAGTACAGACTTATAATAACTTTACATTGCTATAATAATCAATCATAGATATTTTCACTTGACATTCACATACAATGAATCCATTGGATGATTTTCATCGATTGCCTCGTTAAAACCTTTCCCGGAAAAAACCCAATGGGAAAAACACCATGGTGAAGGAAAAAGAGTACAATCATCATCGCTCCCCCTGATGAAAACATCACTTTATTACTTTGATTGTATGCATCCCCAATCTTTAATTGGTCTTGCACCCAGATACTTGGGAAGCACTTGGTTGAATACATCCATCACTTTTGCACTTTAGCATATTTGCTCTATATTAATTTTGACGACTCTTTTATGAGTAGAACTTTTAGCGGTATGCATTTTCTAATCAATATAGATGTAATCATCTATATCATCTGGGTATTAAGCCACATATTCAATTAAACACACCCTCAATTAATCTCTTGGATGGTGGGGGTTATTCATATGTGTTTATCTATAGATACCATAACCCATTAATCATTCTGTTGCAATAGCATTAAAATTGGTACTTCATGATCATTGATTCAACGACCATCAGGAGACTCATAAGAAGTTTCAATTATACTCTTACACTGCTACTATAGCAACACGAATTATCCAATAAATTGGACTCATCTTAGAGATACCTTTTCAATAGTTGTCACTAAGGTAGTAATGCCATAATAACCTTTATGATAAGATTTATTAACATGGTCACAGGGGCATTCCCTTTCCGAATTCACCAAACTCCTCCAGGAGTTAATCCTTTTTGAGTCTTATATAAACACACTATCAAAGTGATCTACCTGTATAAGGTATAACCATACAAATTAAACTTACTTATATCTTCAAAATAATCAACTACTGGGGATAAAGTCTTTTATAATCGATAGCAGGGCTTTTGAAAAATCTATATACACCAATAAAGGTTGTATACTAAATAATTTTAACACACTCTTTTCCATACGCATACTCGTTTATTTCTAGCTGGACTCACATCATTGTGTGAATATCAAGTTCGCAACATTCACAACTTGAGTGTGTTGAAGTTCTACTTCTCATTTGCGTCTTTCAAGTGCTTTTGACAAATCAATTCAATGTCCTCGTCATCATTGTGACATGTAGCGCTACATACATTTGCATGCATATACATAAATATATTCAATGTTGATTTCATATCTCGAGATCTCTGTTATCATCAAGTACCTGATTACCTTATATACCAGTAATTTGTCAGGTCTGACGGCTCATTTAGAGTTATACCCTTTTTAGTATGACCATCTTAATTCTATGCTCCTTTTAAGGGCTTTGTCATTGGAACCATGGAGTCTACCATGCTTCAGGTTAGACTTATTTGCACTTGTTCTTACGGGACATTATAATACAGGAGCATTAGACATTGACACATATTTTTCACTCAACATCAAGCAATTGGGTTGCCAACTTTTTGGAGATGAATAATATTTTGAACTTAAAAGTTCATACTGTACATGACGAGGATGACACAATTCAATATTTCATATCATATCATCTCACATTCCAATTGCTTCTTTTATCCCCCTAATGTTGGTGAAAATTACTCACCTAAATGACAATCGAGTCATAACAGTATCCCCAACTGTTAGTTCAAGGTATTAAAATTTGAACTCAACATACAATCCCAACATCTTTAAGGAATTGATCCACTGAAGCATAGTATATAAATCTTTCAAACAAAACCTTGTATGGGAGAATCTTTAGCTTTTGATTCAAAATCATTAATGAGAGTGGGAGTTCATCAACACTATTTGGTTTGATGCAAATCAATGTTGCTTCATGTAAATTACATGTCTCCAAATGCATATTGGGATTCTCAAACCAAAGATCTTACAATTCATTGCAGATCTTTGATCGATGGTTCTTCTTAACCATCAATTTATCCCAATGAACATGTAAAAGTTCATATTAAGGCATTAACATTTCAATAGTATTGTCCGATCTTATGGACTTTATTATTCAATCTTACAACCTTTAGCTTTAATGACCATTTGGTTGATGCATAAATTTAAACCAAATCTTAATAGTCCAAAAATGGTAAGGATATGGTCCCCAAAATGGTCCCCATATCTCACATGAATTCACGCATATAAAAATCCAGGTTTACATATACTATCAACTGGTGATAGCCTTATAAAAGGCTTTTTTTTAAAAAAAACCAAGCAACAAATCATTTTCTAGAAGAATGTAATTCTTCAACAAGTGTCCACACGTACAGTGGATGTCAATTTGCATCCTTATTGAACCGGGATGGTCTAACCGGTCATGCCAAAAAAACATTGGAAATCTTATTGTTTTCTTTATCTTATCTCAAGTTCTCCATTGTACCAACACATGTGATACAAAACAAAGGAGAAAACAAGCAGCAACAATAACGACTTATATTTTTTTCTTCAGAATATACATTGATATTCTCTTATTTGTAGTCTTAACGTGATATCCGCATCAGGTATATCAGTACCACTTTTTAAGGAAACTTATTACTTACAAAGCTTTCTTAGTACAAAAATATCACTCTATATGTTGTATTGCAACTGCTCTTCTAGAGCTTATTGACCCTTATCTTATTATTTTTCAATCATGGAAAATCATTCTCACACATGATAGTAATGCCTTGTCATCAAGACACATGCTTATGGGTCAATTATAATCCTTTGGAAAGGGTAACGAGCTACAACTACACTACATTTCAAGCAAGCTTTGATTCTTGACTCCATCAAGAAATATTATTTATAGTTGTATTGTCTTTAATCATGTTTCTCAAGTCATATGCCTTCCCGGACATATGTTTTTCATGACCCCTTTAAGGTGTACAAATTCTTTGTAAATGGATAAATCTCATTTAGAACATATGTCTTTCCGGACATATGTCTTTCATGACCCCTTTAGGATGTACAAATTGTTTCTAAATTAATAAATCTCATAAATGTATATGAACATACATATATATTATAAACAATCAACAACAATAATAATATAGAATATATAGAAACATAGAATAATATTTAGAAATTTAAATTTGTCATCCTCAGCTTAACTTCTTATTAAAAAATCTGCATAGCTTCAATTTTGAGCTAGCTTTGAAATAAGTCGAGTTTTGTTCAAAAAAATTGATAGTCTTGCAATTATAATAACATCCAATGCTTTCTGTGATGTCAATAACTGTTCATCATCTCTCACAATCTGGTCATGACTTTTGACTATTCATTAAAAACATGAAATAAAAATGATTTGACAAGAACCATTCTATATTTGTCATGCCAAATGATTTCTTTAATAGATGAACAATATTTGGGTGATTCGCCAGAGTCACCCATTTTATGATTTAGCACTATCTCAATGAATATGAACTTATGATTCATTGAGAATCATTTGTAAAATCCCAATCAAATTGAATTATTTGTATGACATTATATATATATATACCTTCATCATAGAGGTCAAACTTGACATATGAATATTCATCATCATGATATATCACTTACGTAGTTTTCTAAGAACTACTTCAAACGATTTTCACTCTTGGTGCAATACCATCATTGATTTCACGAATCGTCAAATAACGTCATCTTATGCACAAAAATAGATACTTCGGATGAATTTGCCAGGTGTTATACCATCTTTTAGATCAATGATATGATCATTACATTTATTTTCCAAAATATTATCAATAATCTAGCTCAATGCTAATACTATATCATATTAAGTTCAAAAGTTTCCGGCACAATGCCAATTTCTTTGCTCATACCATAAAAAAGTAATTAAAAACAAATCTGGCACCTCTTTTTATATTGGTCATATTAACACTTTCAAGTGTGATACATTTTTATAACATATGCAAATAAACTTTCAGACACAATGCCCTTTTTAGCATATTGATGTCAAAATTTCAGGCGCGATGCCCTTCTTAGTATATTGATGTCAAAATTTCTGGCGCGATGCCTTCTTAGTGATGTCCAAGGCGGTAAGCGCAAGATCAACAATATTGGACATTATTTATGATATATCAAAATCAAAGACTTTCAGGCAAAATGTCATTATTTTTTTCAAATAATATTAAAATTGATTCTAATAGCCGCAATGCCGTATATATTGGGGTAAACATTATAAATAACAATCGTAAAATAATGAAATATATTATATATCACAACAAAATAAATCATATAACACATAATAAAAGTAGTGCAATAAATAAAATCTGGCACAATGCCTCACATGATATTTATATCTGGCACAATGCCTTAAATAAAAATTTATATCTGGCACGATGTCTCAGGTGATATTTAGATCTGGCACAATGCTTTAAATAAAAATTTATATCTGGCACGATGTCTCACGTGATATGAATATCGGGCACAATGTCTTACGTAATATTTAATAAATAAATAAATAAGTGAAATGGGATAAAGAAAGTGACGTAGAATAAATAAAATAATTAACATTAAATAGGATCTGGCACAATGCCTTACGTGATATTGAATTTTGGCACGATGTCTCACGTGATAATTATTCATGGTATGACGCGGAATAAAAATTAACAGTAAACAATGATCTGGCACAATGCCTTATGTGATATTGAATTCTGGCATAATGTCTCACGCGACATCAGTTCCTGACACGATGCCTCACATTATCATTTTTTCTGGCACGGTGTCTTTCAGACGCAATGCCTCTGTAAAGCTTTTAGGTCATTGTTAATAAATTAAAAATATGAAACGAGAAAATAATTCATAACAAAAATAATATCAATAACTTAAAATTAACAATAAATAAATAAATTATGACGTTGCCTGAGGTGATGCTAGTTTATACCATCATATGGATGTCATGATGGAGCCCTAATTTGGTGGTGGTAGGAAATGATAATGAATTGGATCGATAACACCACCACGAAACAGTCAGCAGCGAGATGGGTCGGGAAACGTTTGCAAGATTCAAAGAGAGAGCAAAAGTTCGAGATGAAGATTACTGGCTTGTTTATCCAAAATTAGGTGTTTTATTGTGAGTCATGGTAGAGACTCGTGCCGGTAACGTGTTATAAATGGGAGGAAGAGAGATTGCAGAGAGACAAGATATGAAGGTAACTGATATTCTTATTCCAATAGTATACAAGACACTATTTATAGAGAGTACGGGAAACCCTAATTACATATGATGTGAAGTCCACTATAAATATATCTATTTATAACATAATTATCAAATTTTGGGTTAAAATCACTTTTATCCAAAAAAAAGTATTATATTAAAAATTAATGAAATATATAAAAATAGGATAATTAAAGCTGAAGTATTTGCTGCCCTTAGACCTTACCCATAATAAATAGTCTTTATAGCATGTCCGCCAACTCTCTCTTTTCAAAAACTTACATAAAGATGCGTATAACTTGTTTTTAATCATTAGTCTTAGGGAAGGTGAAACCTACACACTATTTAAAATAGATGACGAAAAAAGTCAAATACATAAAACAGGGATAGGAATAGGATAGGGTCATAACTTGGGGTTCTTCTAAACATGAGATGGCCCCAATTTCCAAAATATCTATCTATAGAACTACGAAAGGGATATGTCCGTTCTAAACATATACAGTATAAATAGTGGACTGGATATACGTGCAATTCACAAAATCTAATACCACCCTAGAGATGTGATGCTTCCAGTTGAACCACCCCTGATTGATAATTAACTAGTTGATTTCTTTTCATTAATTGGGAATTTGGTATGTTTATTAATCAAGAGAATTACTTGGTTCATTTACATAGACTTACAACGGACGTGTCAAAGAAACAGAAGCGAAACTGCCGACAATACATTAAAGCTTAATTAAAAATTGTCAATATCTTAATTTTAGTTATGACGTTAGTACCATTCCACTTAGGTTACTTGGGTTACGGTGTTTCACTTTCATTATTCGATGTGTTTAAGTGCATGTTTAGATCAAATCTGAAAATACATGAAAGAAGTAAATAAATCAGGTTAAATTTTTCCCGCTAAATAGGTAAATTTAAACAAAAATATTTTTTCCGTGGTTTAAGTAAATAATAAATAATATTTATGGGTAACAAGTAGAGAAATGACAGTCGACAAAATTAATTATACTCTCTATGAATTTTGTAATTAATTATTATAGTAATATTATTGGAGATAAATAAAGAGAGCAAGTTCGTTCCACTGATTAGGTAAATATCTATTTTCCAAAAAAAAAATTAGTTGGAATCTACTAGAGAAAAATCTGGGTTGCTATTCGCAGTACAAAATTACTAATCACCACAGTACAATTTTTTTTTAAATCATATTAACGTTGTAAACATGTAATGATATGTTCCTGTGTTTTTTTTTTCAAAAAATGATATCTAAAAGTAATTTAACCCAAGAACTTTGTAGTTGATTAGTAGCGAATTTTGCTAGGTATTTTTTTTGTTGTAATCAATACTGGAATCTTTTTTTCAAAAAAAAGTGTTCGATTTGTTATTTATGTGTTTACACTATTAATATGATTTTAAAATTAATTTGTACTGCGAATAGCAAAAACTTTACTATTTGCAGTATAATTTTTTTTCACCAAACTTAGTTGAATAAGTTGGAATGTTATGAGGAGATACTTTTTTCTGTAACAAATGAGAATTGAATGACCAATTCCAATCAAAATGATTAAAACAACAAAGTTACAATAACTAAGTTACAACAACTAAGTTAAAGAAAAACTAAGTTACAACAACTAAGTTAAAGAAACATAGCAACAATGGTGTATTTGGGGCTGGAGGGCGACTATGAGTGGACTTTTATGCATGTACGAACTCATACATCAGTTCACCGAATGATGGATAATTATATGGAGTATAATGATTTCATCGATCATATTCCATTACTTGTTATTTATGATCCTATTGAGCCCTGTGATGATGATTTCCAACAGCAAGAACCAACTTATGAGATGCGACATAAAGTAATAGCACAGCGAATAGAGAGACAAAAGTCAGGAAATAATTATTGCATAATTGATCTTGTTAGTTCTCGTGGTAGTAACATTAGGTTTGTAATGAAATGATCCCATATGTTATATATCAATGTAACTTATAACATAAAACCATTTAAGGTTTTCACATTTAGATATATTTCAGTTCTCGTGGTTCATTGGGTTTGAATTCTAGGACTTTTGTTAAGAATTTTTACCTTTTGATATATTTCAGTTCTCGTGACATAAACATTAGGTTTGTTCTGCTTGGTAGATGTTTGGATTATTAGATAGTTATTCACTTTCAATTATGTGATTCATAGGGCTTGAATTCTAGGACTTTTGTTAGGAATTTCTACATTTTAATATATTTCAGTTCTCGTGACATAAACATTAGGTTTGTTTCGCTTGGTAGATGTTTGGATTATTAGATAGTTATTCACTTTCAATTCTGTGATTCAGGTTTGTTCTGCTTGGTAGATGTTTGGATTATTAGATAGTTATTCACTTTTGATTCTGTTATTCATGGGGTTTGAATTCTAGGACTTTTGTGCTGGAAGGAATCTCTTAGGAGATATTTTGGATGATGTTATGCGAGAAAGATATGGTACCGATTCCTACGAGTGTGTTGATGCGTGTGAAATATCCTCCCGAAAGCAGACGACATTAAACAAGTTCAATAGAGACAATACAAAAGGGACTCATAAATGAGTCCCATAACGTAATAGTCACAAAGGTTCTAAAAACATAGTAGTGCGGAATAGAAAGTACTACAATGTGAAAGTAAATGAAATTCAAGTGACAAAACATGACGAACATCTAAACGAAATACAATAGTATAAAAGAGAGTCAAAAGAAATGGTGCATTTATGGGAAAATTTTGGCGTATTCTCCCCTGATTTTCTTCTCTCCCCCGGTTCTAAGAACCTCCACAAAATCAACCAGAAGGTCATCAATAAGATCACCAGCAATTTCAGCAATAATTTCACCATCACCAAGTTCACTAGAAAATAACTACATCCATACTGTATCTTAAAACAACAAAAACATAAAACCCTAAACTATGGCACGCCATACTGATGATAGTACGAATCCCATATAGATAAGGTACTAAAGACCTCATCTATCCCCTGTTTAGTTTGCCTCTATTCCTTTGGCATCTCCTCACGGTAGTAACGCCAGTCCCAACTACGGTTCCCAGGAAAGTAAGGCCTACTGAAATGGTATCGATCCCTAAGTTCCCAAACAATCTTCTCGGGCAATTCACCAGTCGGAATCCTAATCTATCATCAAGCCCTTCAAGTTCTATCGAGTTACCTTGTTACCGAAAAGGGGAGCACAAAGGGGGGGGAGAGAGAGAGATTCGTAATAACAATGCAACAGTGAAAATTCTCTGGTATTGGTCGCGTGCCTTTTATTGAGGGGGTGAACCCCTATTTATAGTGTTTCTCACAGGCCTTCTGGCCTATCACATTGTGCCAGCCTAGCACATAAATATCTTGATAGGCCTACAAAATATCTAATAAATATCTTACCCTAATTTCCCTATTTTTGATCGCTACCTGTACTTGCTTTGTTCCCCCATCGGCCGGTCACAGACGACCAGTCGTTATTCGTGCTATATTCGACGTATTTGGCGACCGGTCGCTTCTTATACTACATCTCGTATTCCTGGCGTCCGGTCACAAACGACCGGTCGTAGCGATATCTTTGGCGACCGGTCACTTTCTGCGCTACGTTCTAGGACTCTTGGCGACCGGTCGAAAGCGACCGGTCACTGCTTGTGGCCTGTTTGGGCCTAGATAGGGACGAACGGTCGTTGCCTTAGCCTTCCTTTTCCCTTCTCTTTTGCTCTACTAGGCTATTGCTCTTTCTTTGGAGCTTCTGGGCATATTTTCCCCTCTTCATCAGTCCCACAAGTTCTACTTTTGGCGTTTTGCGAAGAAAGTAGAACTTAGAACTTGACTCTTCCGGTCCGGTTTGGAGGATGAAAAAATTTTGCTTTTGCGTTGGGCCTTGCCTTCTTGTTCCCTATCTCCCAGTCCCACAAGTTCCACCTTTTTCTTTCGGACAAAAGGATGGGACTTCTTATGGTCCGTGCGATGCGCGTGCCACGCTCGTGCCAAACCCGCGTATGTGCCTGTACGGAGTGACCATTGCGGAATTTTTATCGTCTCATGCACGTCAACCGTCACTGTAGAATGTGCAGGGTCTCTGCACTTTTCCTGCAAAAAGCACTTTTTTATTTGTTTTTATATGTTAAATATTTCCGAAATTATTTTACCGCTTTTTAAAAGGTTTTGGAGGGCGACGTTTTCTCTTTCCTCCAACTTTTGCACTTTACAGGTTTTCGGGCTCTCTCTTTCGCTTTGCTACTTCCGCATTCTCTCTCTTTGCTCTGCTTCGTCTTCCCTGTTTTCCTCACTTTCCGCACTTCCCTGCTTCAATGGCGTCTTCCAGCTCTAAATCGTCTCACACCTCTGCTTTAAACGCCATTGTAGGTTCCATATCGGGGGGGAAATTCCGCCCGACCTTCCTGAAACCTAAGTCTGCTTATTCCAAAAATCGGGAGCCGTTACCTAGCATTTTGGATGTTAAAGCCCTTGATTCCCATCTTGCGAGGGTGGAGGTTCCGACTGGGACTCAGATTTTCCTTCCTTCTGACGATTCGCACCCCCTCGACGATTTCGGTCGTGGCTATGTCGTGTATTCCGATTCTTTTTTCGTGGAATGGCAGTTCCTCCCCACCCATTCGTAATGGGGTTTTGATTCATCGTTGCTGTACGCTTGCTCAGCTTCATCTGAAGCCCATATGTCAACTTCATGCCTATATTGCTCTCTGCGCCGAGGAGAAGGTTGCGCTTTCTACTACGGAGTTTGTCCAGTTCTTCTCCAGCAGGGTCGATTCTGGCAACCTGACCATATCCGGCCGGTCTGGGTATTCACTGTTCAAGTACAAGAAGCTTGCCCAGCGCTGGAATGCGCGGGTTTGTCATTGTCCCGCCTACCGGGCGGTACCTCGGGGTTGCCTACTGTCCTTCGGTCATCAAGGGCTCCTTACACTGCCCCACGTTGCCCAAATCGGAGCTCCCCATGTCCCGGGCCCTGAAGGCGGTGAGTGACCTTCATCCGAGCGTGGAGAACCTTTTCACCGGTGCGCGCCTGGCCTCGCTTGTGCATTCTGCGAGTAAGAGCTTTCTCTTTCGCTTTGCTGCTTTCTTTTTCGCTTTTGCTTTGCCTCGGCTCCTTGTTATCTACCTCTCTCTTGTCGCAGATTTTCCTCAGCTTGGGGCAAAGGTGGGCCCCTTCCATAGTTGGCAGCTGGTGTCCCTCAAGACGGGGGAAGGGAATGGATTACTATGCCACCCTGGACGCTGTGGAGAAGTTGGCTCTTCGCGAAGAAGAGGTTGTTGTTGCTGGTCGGAAGAGGTCTGGGGATGAAGCTGAGCATCCCACAAAGAAGCAGAGACCAACGAGGGCTAGAGAAGAGGGGTCTCCCAGGACACCGGAGACCCGGTCGCCTGACACTTCTAATCAACCAGGTACTTGGTACACTTGTCCAGCTTCCGGCCGTCGGGTGTTTCTTCCTCTTACACCTGGGTCAGACTACAATCTTAGTCCATGGGACGAGAGAGTGTGCATGTGCGGTCTCGTCCTTCGTGTTTTATCTGTTCCGGCTTCGTTGTTTTACTTCTTCTTTGCCTTGGCTGCTACCTGCCGCTGATGTCTGGTTCTTTTTTTTGAGTTTATTTACTTTGTATGTTTCCCTGTTTTGCAGTTCCTGAGGCCGAGAAGGCCGGGGCCGAGGAGAGAGCAGGGCAATCTGGCGCGGGCGAGGCGCCCGGTCAACTGTCCCCTACTCAGCATCGCCAGAAGACCCTTGCTTCGAAGGGTAAGGTGAAGCATATGGCTAAAAAGATGAAGGCCTCCGACATAGTGCACCTCGATGAGTCGGGCGCTTCAGATACCGCTCCGCAACAGGAGTTTTTGGAGGAGACTGTCCCTTCTGGGCCCGGGGCTTCACTGCCTAGGGGAGGCGGCTGCGGAGCGGGCGTTGCGCCGGACGCAACTGAGGGGGTGCCTGCGGACCCGGATCTTTGCTCGAAGGTGATGAAGGATACTGATACCGCCTCGTCGTCCTCACCTCCTCCGCCCACCCGCGATTTTTACTGTGGGCCCTCTGAAAAGGATGGGTGGTTCTACCACCGCGGCCGGCCTCTTCCCCTATTGCCCGTGACAGAGTCGTCTTCCTACTTCGACCTGTGGAAGGAGGCGATTCGCCGGTCTGACACTCCTGACAGCCTCTTTGCTCCTATGAAGACCGTGACTGCGGCGATGGAAAGGTTAAGAATTTGGGAGGGTGAAGCGGACGCCATCATGCGTCACTCTTTCCCTCTAGACGACTCGCTCAACCTAATGTGGCCGGGGATCTACCGGGTGATGATTCGTCTTAATGCCGGTATTGCATGCCTCTCCAATTTTCTTATGTTCATCGTTTTACTTTGTACAGACGGTGGCTTTTGCTCAAAGTGTGGATGTGCACATACGGGCTCTCTGTTCGAAGCTTCGCCTTGAGGAGAGCCGGGCTCGCAACGCCCAAGAGGAGCTAAGGATAGAGCGGTCTTCCAACAACATCTTTGTTGACTCCGTTCAAGAGGAGATTTCCAGGCGGGTGCGTGAGCAGACCGCGACTATAAAGAAGGAGTTGGGCGATGCTCGCCGGGCGTGCACAAGGCAGAGTGACGAGTATGAGGAGCAGTTGAAGAAGCTACGTGAGGAAAGCTTTTCCCTCAAGGGTCAGATCCGGTCGCTGGAGACGGAAGTTGCAGCTCTAAAAAAGGTACGAAGTGAGTTTGCTGAAGCCCGGTTGCATGCCTTTTCTATCTTGGAGTCCTTGGTGGGGCAGGCCCGAGCTTCCCATGATCAAGAGGTCGAGAGCTTGCGTGCCGAGAAGGCCACTTTGGCGCAGGAGAAAGCGTTGCTTGCTGAGGATGGGGCTAAGCTTGCACAAGAGCTTCGTTCCTCCTCTGAGGCGAATGCTCTCCTGAAAAAGGAGTTGTCGTCCTCCGAGGTGAGAGCAAAGGAGGTGGCCCGGGCTGGCGAGGTCTTTGCCTCCGAAAAGGAGAAGCTATCTGCCGAGCTCCATAAGTTGTCTGGTGAGCTTGCGGCTTCCACGGAGCAACGACTCTCCTCCGAAGAGAGAATAAGGATGCTGGAGGAGGAGTCAGCTAAGTTGCGGCTAGAAAACTCCGAGCTGGCCACGAGAGGTGATTCTTTACTTCCCCCCCCCCCCTTTCTTTTTCGCCCCCCCGTTCTTTTTGGTGAAAGTTTTCTCTCTTTATCTTTACTTAGACGCGAGGCCTGGGAATCCCGCCGAGGGGCTGGAGAAACTGAACCTGCGGATCGACGACCTTGAAGAAAGTTGATTGCCGCAAATGCTAACCGCGATCGGTACCAGGCCTTACTCTCACACCCTGGAGCAACAGGTGACGGTCTCGAGGCCTCTCATCTGCGGGAGGACCTGCGGCAACAGAGCACGAAGCTTGCCCCCTAAAGGAGTCCTTCACCTCTTAGTGCGGGAGGATGGTTAAATCGTGCCGCCAAATTGTCTTGAGGTTTTTCACGGGCAAGGGGGAGGTCATGGACGACAACCTTTACTAGGAGTTGTCTTTTAAGGAGGTTGCACAAAAGACCTCCTTCACAGGTGCTTGAGAAGTTTGGGCGTCTCCCTGGGGAGACGTGCTTTGTTCTTGGCCAGGCGTCTTTCCTTCCTCCCGAGAGCACAGCGCATCAGGGTGGTGCAGGTCTCCGGTCCTCTGCTGGGAGGTTTGGGTCTTCGGAGAGTGTACAGGGGGCAACCGCCGTCAATCTTGACGCTGCAAAGGAGGTTTAGATAGGCCAGAGAAAACTTTAGATTAGTTTTAGTTTTCTTTTCCCCTTTTTTTTGTTTTGATGTGTACGTGCCTTCAACAGTTAATGGAATTTTTGTCAGCTGCTTCGCTAATTAATGCCATTTTTTATTTCGTGACCGGTCGCTTTCGTTTTGCGCGTGCTATCGATTACCTTCCCTTAGTCGATTATCTTTATTTTACAGGCGCGGCCGGTCGCACTCAATCGACCGGTCGTTCCGTTTTTATCTTAAGGATGCGACTTGGTCGTTATTGACGACTGGTCGTTCCTGCTCTCACCCGGTCGCAATTAGTGACCGGGCGTTTCTGTTTGTCCTTTCCCTATCCTTGCTTTTGGTAGCCAAGCATGGTACTCGCGGTCGTTCCCCTTTCTTTTCTTTCTCGTGAGAGGGAGAAAGAGTTACGAGGGGGATTCAACCAGGGTACGGGTGGCATCCCACACCTAATGATTCACCCATTACAGGCGACCAGAGCTCCCGGAGTTTTCGGATATGGGTTTTCCATTTTTGTTCTTGTTTGAGTGCGACAACTCATGGCAAGATTTTCAGGGCATTGCATAGTGTAGGGCATGGGTGGCAAAACGGGTTTGTGGGTCGTGTTAGGCTAAACCCAAACCCGACCCGTTTATTAAACGGGTTGACCCGACCCACCCGTTTAATTAATCGTGTCAAAATATGAAACCCAAACCCGACCCGTTTATTAAACGGGTTGACCGGGTTATCAAATGGGTTGACCGTCTGACCCAATTAACTAATTATGTCCAAATTTAAAACTCAAATCCGCATTATTTAACTCAAACCTAACATGTTTAGTTGTATAAAAGAAAATAATTGATTAATTACATTAAATTTGTCATTATATGATATTATTAACTTTAATTTAGTTAAATACTTAATTTTAATATTTATATATCTTATTTATATTAAATTTGATCATAAAAAATGAATAATCTATAATTTATAATATATATTTATTTAATATAAATTACTTAAACGGGTTAGCGGGTTACATACCTTAAACCCAAACCCAACACGGTTATTAAACGAGTCGTGTTTGGGTTGACCCGTTTATTTAATCGTGTCAAATTTTAAAACCCAAACCCGCTAACTTCGTGTCGGGTTCGTGTTGGTCAAACGGGTCGTGTTGAAATTGCCACCCCTAGCATGGCCCGAGTGTTTCTTTTTTCAGGGCATTACATCCTATAGGGCATGGCCCGAGTGTTTTTTTTTCAGGAGATTACATCTTGTAGGGCATGGCCCGGGTGTTTTATTTTCAGGGCATTACATCCTGTTGGGCATGGCCCGGGTGTTTCTTTTTCAGGGCATTACATCCTGTTGGGCATAGCCCGGGTGTTTCTTTTTCAGGGCATTACATCCTGTTGGGCATGGCCCGGGTGTTTCTTTTTCAGGGCATTACATCCTGTTGGGTATGGCCCGGGTGTTTCTTTTAGCGTGCAGATCTTTCCAAAAATAATTCCCTTTATTGATGTTGTCAACGCATTACATCGATTTTTATACATAAAATTTCTTGAGGCATTCTGCGTGCCAGGAATGGGGCAATTCGTATCCCTCGACATTCTTTAGGTGATATGAAGCTCGTCCAACCTTTTAATGGATGATGTAAGGACCTTCCCACTGGGGGTCGAGTTTTTGGGCTGCTTAACCTCCCTTAGGACAAGCTCGCCAGGGACAAAGCTTCGTTCCCTGACTTTGCGATTGAAGTATTTCTCTACCTTCCTTTTGTCTTCCACTATCCGGGCGGCCGCAACGGCTCTCTTTTCTTCGAGTAGGTCTAGGCAGTCTTTTATCCCTTCATTGTTGAGCTGCTCGTCATAGGATTCGCAACAGACTGACGGGATCATGATTTCAGCCGGGACGACTGCCTCCAGGCCATAAGTTAATCTGAAGGGAGTTTCTCCGGTTGGTCCCTTTTCTGTCGTTCGGTAGGACCATAGGATTTGGTGTAGTAGTTCGGCCTAACCTCCCTTCTTGCCTCCTAACTTTCTCTTTAAAGCTTTTATGATCTGCCCGTTTGCGTTCTCGACCTGTCCGTTGGCTTGGGGGTGTGCCACCGACGCGAATCTTACCTCAATTTTCCACTGTTCACAAAACTCCCGGAAACTATCGCAATTGAACTGTGTCCCATTGTCGGTTATTATGGTCCTTGGCAATCCGAATCTACACACGATGTGCTTCCATACGAATTCTTGCGACCTCTTGGTTGTGATGGACACGGTAGGCATTGCCTCGACCCATTTCGTGAAGTAGTCGATGGCCACGTACATGAACTTGAACCTCCCGGGAGACGCTTCCGGGAAGGGACCAATGATATCCAGTCCCCATATTGCGAACGGTACCGGGGACAGTATGGCTTTTTGCATGGCCGGGGGATTGTGTATCCTGCTGCCGTGTTCCTGGCATCTAGTGCACTTCCCAATGTATTCTTTGCAGTGGTCTTGCATTGTCGGCCAATAGTAACCGAGTGTCATGATATTGTGGGCCGTGGCTCTTTCCCCTTGGTGATTTCCGTAGACACCTTCGTGTACCTCCTTTATAAGCTCACTTCTCTCTTCGTTCGTGACGCATCTGAGGGCGGGCCTCGTGAACGATCTTTTGTAGAGGCGTCCCTCCTCGAAGAAGAATGACGCCGCTCGTCGTTTCACAGTCCTGTCCTCTTTATCTTCAGGGGGCAATTTCCCTTCAAGGATGTATTCCGCGATCGGGGTCATCCAAGATTCCTCAGGTACGAGGGGCTCAGTCGTCAGGACCTGGGTGTCGTCTATGCTTGGATTGGTCTTGGTTTCCAACCACACCTTACTTGGTATTCTTTCGGCCATGCTTGCCAATTTCGCTAGTGCGTCCGCTTTGGTGTTTTTTGTCCGGGGAAGGTGCTTCAGCTCGCATCTCGAGAAGCTTGTTTTTAGCTCTGGAACCCTGAGTAAGTACTTCCAGAGTTTCTCTTCCTTTACTTCATATATGTTGTCATGCTGCCGGGTGACCAGCAAGGAGTCTGAGTATATTTCCAGGTTCGTCGCGCCTAGGGCAATGGCAACCTCTAGGCCTTGAATGAGAGCTTCGTATTCGGCCTCGTTGTTGGTTACTTCGAACTCCAACCGGAAGGCGTAGTTGATGTCTCATCCATCGGGAGTTTGGACTACAATCCCCGCTCCCGCTCCTGTCTTGCACCAAGCGCCGTCTACCTGAATGATGAAGGGGTAGGTGGCTTTTCTTCTTCATGGTCGAAGCTGGTCTCCGTTATAAAGTACGCTAGGGCCTAAGCTTTGATCGCCGTTCGCGGTAGAAAGTGGATTTCGTATTGGGTGAGTTCGACTACCCAGCTTACCATGCGTCCTGACGCATTTGGATTATTCGTTATTTGCTTCAACGGCCAGTTAGTCCTTACAAGGATTCGGTGTGATTGGAAGTACGGTCGTAGCTTCCGGGATGCCACCACAAGAGCCAGAAAGACCTTTTCAATATTGGTGTAGCGTCTTTCTACGGGAGTCAGGATCTTTCCTGTGTAGTAGACGGGAATCTCCTTCTTTTCACCTTCCATGATTAGGACCGCTGCCACCGCCCATGCTGATGCGGACAGGTAGAGGTAGAGGTCTTGACCAGGCGTTGGGACTCCCAGCTTGTGTAACTCTCGAAGCATTTCTTTGATCTTCTAGAAGGCTTCTTTGCATTCTTGCCCCCATTGGAACTTGCTGTTCTTTCTCAATGTGTTGAAAAACGGGATTGCCTTTTCCTGTAACTTTGAACAGAACCTGCTTAGGGTCGTGAGTCTCCCGTTGAGGGCTTGGACGTCTTTGATGCTTCTGGGAGGGCTGAGGTCGAGAATCGCCTGGGTCTTTTCCGGATCCACCTCTATTCCCCGCTGCCCAACGATGAAACCAAGGAATTTTCCTTTGGTGACCCTGAATACACATTTCTCCGGGTTTATCTTGATTTGGAATTTGTCGAGTATGGTGAATGTCTCTTCCAAGTCTTTCATGTGTTGTTCTTTGGACGGGCTTCTCACGACTATGTCATCCACATAAGCTTCCACATTTCTTGAGAGTTGCTCCCGGAATACTTTGTCGATCATCCTTTGGAAAGTCACTCCGGCGTTCTTTAATCCGAATGGCATCACTTTGTAGCAGAAGATTCATGCTGAGGTGATGAAAGAAGTTTTCTCGGAGTCCTTCTCATTCATCTTTATCTGGTTATACCCAGAGAATGCATCCAGGAAGCTCAAGACGGAGCTTAGGGCTGACGAGACGACCAGTCGATCTATTGACGGCAGGGAGTAAAAATCTTTAGGGCATGCCTTGTTTAGGTCGGTTAAATCGACACACATTCTCCACTTCCCATTAGATTTTTTTACCATAACCATGTTCGCCAGCCACTTGGGATATGACACCTCTCTGATAAAACCTGCTTGCAGGAGTTTTTAGACTTCTTCTTGAGCGGCTTGGTCCCTTTCCGCCCCGATAACCATCCTTCTCTGGCGGATTGCCGGGTGCGCTGGGTCCACGTTGAGATTATGCTAGATAACACTTGGGTTTATTCTGGGCATCTCCTCTGTGCTCCAGGCGAACGTAGCCCTTCTTTTTTCCAGGAATCTCGTTAGATGGACTTGCTCTTCGCTGTCAAAGGCATTTCCAATTTTAAAGAATTTGCTGGGGTCAGATCGTAAGGGTACCTTTTTTAGGAGATCAGCGGGAGCTTCGTACCGCTCCGCCGTCTCGTTGGGGAGGGGGAGCTTTCCCTTGAATTCCTTCTCGGACCCCACGGTTTTGACGGTCCCATCTCCTGGTAGGTTTTCCATGATCCCCACCTCGCATATCCGTGCGACTTTCTGGCTTCCTCTCACCGTAACGAGTTTCCCCAACCTGGTTTGGTATTTCATTTTTAGGTGGTGGGTGCTACAAATGGCTCTGAAGGCGTTGATTCCTGGTCGCCCGAGGTACATATTGTACCCAGAGAGCCCGGGAAGGATGAAGGCTGTCAGTTCTTCCGTGCGCCTCTCATCCCCTTGCCCTAGGGTGATGGTGAAGTCAACGCTCCCTGTAGATTTAGCCGAGATCCCTCCTACGAAACCACCCAGTACAGCTGAATAGGGCTTGATCCTATCTTCCGGTATCTCGAGTTTCTTTACCGCCTCAGTAGAAATGATGTTAGCACCAGCTCCGCTGTTGACCAGGATTCCTTCCATCATGCGGTCGTTCACCTGAGCCCTTATGACCAGCGGGTCGTTATGCGGGTACGGGACTCCGTCCTCGTCATCCTCAGTGAAGTAGATTGGAGGAAGCTTTTGGTGTTTTGCGTCCTTCTTATCCGGGAGTTCTCGATGAACCTCGTGGATGTGTCTTTTTCTTTCATTGGGGGTCAGGGCCCCACTTCTGAGAATAATCCTGTGAACATTCTCAAGGAGAGTTTTATTAGTTTTCTTTATCTTGTTTTGTTAGCATTGTTTATTTGTAAGTTTCGAGATACGTGAAACTTTATCGGGATGCAAGCATTTATATAAGAAAGCTCTAATAAAGTAGTAACGAGCTACAGCCTCCCGTGGGATACAAATGCGATTCTTTCTTTTTAAAGGGGGACTTCGCCCCCTTCCCTAGAGATTTACCCTAGGCAATCTACAGACCTGTGATTACCCCGAAGGACTTGCTATGGTCCAACTCTGGGTGGACTTCTTCTTCTGGCTTAGGCCGGGAGGAATGGCTACCATAGTGCTGCCTATGCTGGGCTCCCTTTCCTTTCTTCTTGTTCTCCTCAATAAGCCTTAGCTCCTTGGTGAGGTTCGCGCAATTGATTGTCCTGTGGCTGCGGTGTCCATGATACTCACAGAAGGCCACCGGCACCTCTCCTGGGTTGGGCTTTCTCGGTGGGGGCAAGAGTCCCTGCCTTACGGCGGCAGCATACTTCCCTGGTCGACTGTACTGTGGAAGGCTCTAGAGCTCAGGGCCTACTTTCCCTGGGTCCCGGGGTCTTGGAATAAGGTTTGTATAGCGGCTTCCCCCTGGTGTGATCCTCCGGTCGTAACCACCCCTCCTGTCTGGCTTCCCTTCTTCTCACCCGCGCGGGAGCTCTAAAGCTATTGAGGAGCCCTTGGCCTTATTCTCCCGCAACCTTCTGATTACGAAGTCGTGGATCATCTCGGCTAGCTCACCATGCTATTTTGGTGCCTTGGTGCTATTTTTCCAGCGAGGCGGGGTGGGCCAAGCCATTACCAAAGGCCTTGATCAGTATCTTTTCATTGATGTCATCAATTTCAGCCACCTGTTTGTGGAGCCGCTCGCTGTACTCTTTTACAGTCTCCCCATTCATCGCCTGTTTCACATCCATGAGCTCTATTGTTTCCCTTTTTACCTTTTTACTAGCTGCGAAGTATTGCTGGAATTCCTTGGTTAGTTGTTTGAAACTGGAGATCGATTGGGGTGGTTTGGATGAGATCCAGCTCAAGGCTCTCTTGGAGAGTGTTCCGGGGAATAAGTTGCACAAGGCGAGAGAGCTAATCCCCTGGGTGTTCATGGCGAACATGAACTTCTTAATGTGCTGAGCAGGATCCCCAGTACCGTCGTACTTCTCCACCGCCGGGGCGACGAAGTGGGGCGGGAGTTTAGCTCTACGGATCTTCTCGAAGAAGGGGTATAGGCTCATGTCGATGGCGTCATCTTCTTCCTCCTCGATGGTGATTAAGGCCTCCCCTCGGGTACCTCTTTTCCCGTCATTGCTTCCGGCCACATCTCGACCTTTCAGGAGATCTACCGCCTCCGACATTTCCTCCCACTTTCGCTGGAACTCCTCGTCTCTCTGCATCAATTCCTGTTGCAGGAGCTCGTTTCCTTCCACGATCTTTTCGTCGATGGATCTGGTGAGGCTCGTCAACATGTTCTCCAAATCTTTTTTGGAAATGGAGTCGTGGGTCGCCTCGGGTCCAGTACTTCCGTCGTTGGTTTGCAGATTCTTCCTTGTTCTGGGTGCCATCTTCGTACCTAACCTGCAAAAACATAGTCCCGCTTTTAGATGTGTCGACTTTGTATGTTCTCAAAAATTATTATTCTCATCGGTGGACTCGTGGTTGCTAGATCTGAGCTGTTCTCTTCCCACAGACAGCGCCAAATGAAATGGTATCGATCCCTAAGTTCCCAAACAGTCTTCTCGGGCAATTCACCAGTCGGAATCCTAATCTATCATCAAGCCCTTCAAGTTCTATCGTGTTACCTTGTTACCGAAAAGGGGAGCACAATGGGGGGGGGGGAGAGAGAGAGATTCGTAATAGCAATGCAACAGTGAAAATTCTCTGGTATTGGTCGCGTGCCTTTTATTGAGGGGGTGAACCCCTATTTATAGTGTTTCTCACAGGCCTTCTGGCCTATCACATTGTGCCAACCTGGCACATAAATATCTTGATAGACCTACAAAATATCTAATAAATATCTTACCCTAATTTCCCTATTTTCGATCGCTACCTGTACTTGCTTTGTTCCCCCATCGTCTGGTCACAGACGACCAGTCGTTATTCGTGCTATATTCGATGTATTTGGCAACCGGTCGCTTCTTACACTGCATCTCGTATTCCTGGCATCCGGTCACAAATGACCGGTCGTAGCGATGTCTTTGGCGACCGGTCACACGTGACCGGTCACTTTCTACGCTACGTTCTAGGACTCTTGGCGACCGGTCGAAAGCGACCGGTCACTGGTTGTGGCCTGTTTGGGCCAAGACAGGGAAGCCCGGTCGTTGCCTTGGCCTTCCTCTTCCCTTCTCTTTTGCTCTACTGGGCTATTGCTCTTTATTTGGAGCTTCTGGGCATAGTTTCCCCTCTTCATCCCTACCAACCTTAGTTGCCTCACTCATGAGCTGTAAAATAATATTATAAAACTAAGTTAGCATTCATAAAATGCTATAATCAACTCAAATTATACAAAGGAAGAGATTAACTTCCTAAGGCAGGATCCAGCCGATGAATGAAGGTGTTTTCGTACATGTCAGGATTCATGATCTTTGGATGGGTGTGTTTGATGTACCAATCCAGATAATCTTCATCACAAGCATGCAGCGCCGCCCGTGTCTTAGTGAACCCCGGAGCAGGACCACACTCCCATGTGGTGTCCCGCACACTATACATGGGGGGGGGGGGGTACACACATCTATAAGGGGTTCCCTTTCTCCCTCTTTTTTCAGATCTTGTGTTCGGTCTAACAGGGGGAGATGGGATACACTGAACGTACCCGAATTGGCGAAGACAACGCTCCGGCATATATGGCTCATTCACGGTCATGTACTGCAAGGTACCCCTGTACCAAGTGCGACCCTTGTTCTCATTCACCTTCTCACGACCGTAGGGCAACCAATCAATCTACATTGGAACCCAGGGAAACGTAAGCATCAATAATAAACAATAATGTAAATAATACAAATTGAAATTGTTGTACCCCTTACATTACTTGCTGTCAGAGCATCTAGATGCTTGCGGTAGTTCTCCAGTGAATCTTTATTTTTCTGCTGGGAGGTGGACATGTCCCATCTCATAGCCCATGATCTATCATCCCCATCACACTAGTCAGCACTAACTACTGGTCTAAGAGTGGGGAAGTATGCATATATCCAGCACTACATAAATTTTAAAAATAATTTATGCCAACTATTAATGTGAATTCATGAAAATTTATTACACATTGTTGTACATTAAAACATTTACCTTGAGAAGGGTCAAAGAGCCAGCAATGCTAGTACAGTCAGCACGAGATGCTATCCCCAGCTGGCGATACAACCACACAAGTGTACCTGCTCCCCATGCGTACTTCTTTAGCTTTGTATGTTTACCCATGGGAGTGAAAAACCAAAACGGTAGAGGACTTATGTGTGAATGCCCCTTTTAGCAAAGATGGTAGTAACGAGAACATAGTAGAGCCAACCGCACACCTACTTCATAGGTACCCTCGGGCCGGTCGAACACCACTCTATAAGTGGACATGTCTGAATAACACCAGTATGTCATATGCGTTATGTCATCTGGTCAACGCCGTTTTCAAAATCTAACAATGTAGCCATCGTCTCCCTAAGCTCACTGTTTGACGGATTCCCCACAAGCGAATGACCAATGATTAGGATCCTCAGTATCTGCCACACATCATGAAGTGTGATCGTCATCTCTCCAAAAGGCCTGTGGAAAGAATTGGTGTCCGGCCGCCACCTCTCCACAAAGGCCGAGATCAATGACATGTTGTTGAAACCCCATGTGACATCTAGCAGATGATCCAACCCTGTGTGCATAATCATATTCCTTGTCCTTTTGCAAGCAACCCCACTAAACGGCCAGTTCGAGATTATAGGGTCTGGGGGTTTAAATCCCAAGACTCAACGGTCCTAGACAATTACCACAAATTTTACACATGCATGAAGAAATAATTAAATCTACTTGCCAAAGTGAAAGATAAGATAGTACATACCTTAGTCATTTACCAAAGGTCAATGGCAACATGCCCCCCGAAGCTGGTGATGACACTAGTCAGTAGTGGACCATCGGGTACTGGCACTTCATTAAGCCTCCTGAAAGTGGGAATAACGGGCTCCATAGCGAGAGCAGCTTCCTTATCAGTCATGCTCTCATGATCAAGGTCGTCCTTGTCTAGGCCCTCATCCTCATCTGTCACCCCAGACTCCTCCTCATCGATGTCCATGTCAACGATTGCTGCAACATCCGGAGGGGTCTGGGGGTCATGATAGCTACATCCAACAAAAGTGTGTGCCTCCACATGCTCCACACGGTGGTCATGATAGCTACCACAAGCATACGTCTGTGCCTCCACATGCCCCACGTGGTGGGTACTCTGACCCTCTATATTGTAACTGGAGCTACTGAGCTCGGCCAGATCAGGAGATGACCAACCACCTGCAGAGGATGAAGCTGTAGGCATCTTCCTCCTAGGTATGTGTGTGACTGGGTCAGAATCGTGGAATAACAAGGTAGGGGATGGGTCCATGATGGGCTGCTACTGTGGTTGATATGATGAGTGACATGGCGGCTTGGCATGATCCTACTGTGGCTGAATTGATGAGTGTCGTGCAGGCTCAACATGACCCTCTTGTGGCTGGAAAGACGAGTGTCGTGGAGGATCAACTCTGGCACCGCGCTCATGATGGTACGAAGCAGTTATTGGCTGCTCCACATTTATGTCCTTCTTCCTTTGGGTGTACACGTTCTTCAGAGCATTCTTTATCATATCCATCACTACACAAGTTGAAGCAACCCAGTTAAGATGAGCTACACAAGTAAGTAATAATAAATCAACAGAACAATCATAATCAACAAGTTAACCAACCAAGTGATCAATAGACGCCCAAAACTGATCAGAACGCACACTTACATGAGCAACAGAAAACTAAACGACAGTTAATTTCCTTTCCTTTCCTTTCCTTTCCTTTCCATGACAATTAATTGTAGCTAAGTTGTGATTCTTAAATTAATTAAACATTATAGTAACTCTTGACAACCCTAAATCCCCTCTTTCCTAACCAAACTAATCTTATATTTTTAGTTTAATTAAATCCCAGTCTCCCAATTTAAATTCCTCCATGTGTTGTAATCTTTCATCACCCAAGGTTTGCTTAATTTATCATATTAGCCTATAAGTTCTCTTAGGTAATTTCTTACACTTAAACTTCCTAACTACTTCCAATCACTTAGATATTTTTACTAAGTCCCCCAAGATGATTTAATTACCTAATTGATCCTAAATTTTGGCCTATTACACCTTATACCCCTAAATTTCCCCGAAATTACAATTTAGCCCCAAAACATTCCAAACTCATCATTTTAATCCTTAATTGTTATCTAACTTAGCCAAAACTTATAATCCCTCTTTCCTTACCAAAATAATCTTATATTTTTAGTTTAATTACAGTCTAGTCCCCCAATGGGGGGGGGGGAGAGAGAGAGATTCGTAATAACAATGCAACAGTGAAAATTCTCTGGTATTGGTCGCGTGCCTTTTATTGAGGGGGTGAACCCCTATTTATAGTGTTTCTCACAGGCCTTCTGGCCTATCACATTGTGCCAACCTGGCACATAAATATCTTGATAGGCCTACAAAATATCTAATAAATATCTTACCCTAATTTCCCTATTTTCGATCGCTACCTGTACTTGCTTTGTTCCCCCATCGTCTGGTCACTGACGACCAGTCGTTATTCGTGCTATATTCGATGTATTTGGCGACCGGTCACAAGCGACCGGTCGCTTCTTACACTGCATCTCGTATTCCTGGCGTCCGGTCACAAATGACCGGTCGTAGCGATGTCTTTGGCGACCGGTCACACGTGACCGGTCACTTTCTACGCTACGTTCTAGGACTCTTGGCGACCGGTCGAAAGCGACCGGTCACTGGTTGTGGCCTGTTTGGGCCAAGACAGGGAAGCCCGGTCGTTGCCTTGGCCTTCCTCTTCCCTTCTCTTTTGCTCTACTGGGCTATTGCTCTTTCTTTGGAGCTTCTGGGCATATTTTCCCCTCTTCATCCCTACCAACCTTAGTTGCCTCACTCATGAGCTGTAAAATAATATTATAAAGTTAAGTTAGCATTCATAAAATGCTATAATTGTTAGGATAAAACCTAACGGCAAGTGTACCGGTCAATTCTAGCAAGTTTTAATAGAGAGAATTCCCTAAGTATCGAACCAGAGGAGGCGATGTGTCTAGTTTAAATCTTTATTAATGACAAATTAAAACAGGAAATTGGGGTTTGATTTGATGATAATTAGAAACAGAATGCAAACAATAACGAGCAGGAAAATAAATGTTGTAAAACTGATTTGGAAAGGAGATCCCGGTTTACTACTGCACCCTAAATCTGAGATTCCTATCCCTAAGTGATTTATAAGACAATTCTGAGTAAAACCTTAGAACAAAGATAATTTACCTCCGGTCTCCCGCTTAGCAAATACTAGTTAGCAAAGACTGAATTTTAACTGTCGTTACAAACCCACTGTTTACTAACCGCCTTAAGAACAATCTAGTTTATTGGTCAATTAGCAATTTAGAGGAATTACCATCTCTAAACTAACCGGTTATTTTCCTGTATTCAATTGAAAGCCGCAGTCGTCACATATAAGCTAACAAAATACTAATCCTTATAATTGGCCAAATTATAAAGATTAAAGAAATTAAGCAAGGAAAATAACTTTACTCAATCAAATTGCATTAAATCACAAAGGAACAGGAATAGTCAATTTAGGGATACATAGCAAACCAAAATCTAAAGGAACTACTCAGCCATTGACATGTTTACAATAATTAGAACTGTATAAGTAATTATAGAGAACAAGAAGGAACTCTGGTGAAATTTCTGGAGAAGTCTTCGTGGTGACTTCCTGCTCTGCTCTGCTCCAAACTCCAAACCAGACTCAGACTCCAACTTCAACTAAACTCTCTGTTTTGTGGCGATTTTGTGCGCTGAAGAAGTGTGTCCCTCAGGTTGGCCAAGCTCCTCCTTTTATAATAACAGGAATCTATCTTCTAATCTATCTCTAATCTCTTCTAATAAAAATGTCGGACACAAGATATACTAAGGGATATTAAAGATAAAGCACGAGTTCCGTTATTCCCGAAACTGATTAAGTCGCTCCGCCTGTATTGGTCCGGGTTTCAAACCCATATGCAAACCTGGACCACGTCTAAAAGGAGGCAGAAGAGTCTCGCCCTGGTATGGTCCGGGTTTCAAATCTATCCTCAAACCCGGACCAAGTCTGAAAAGAGGCAGAAGGTTCTACGACAAGGTGGTAAGGGTTTATAAACCCAGCTGCAAACCCGGACCCTCTATAAAGCACAACAGTGGTGAATGAAAATCTGTATTTGACTCTGGTTTGACTTCCCATGTTGCTCTAGCCTCTAAAATCTTCATTTAAGCACTTTTTTGAGTATTTTATCCTGAAAACATATGAAATCGATCATTGGAGACATATATAACAATGAAGAGTAATTAAAGCATTAAAGAGGAAAGTTAATGTCATAATGTAGAAAATTAAGCATGAATTAGTCTAGTAAACTTAGACAAATTCCTGACTTATCAACTTCCTCACACTTAATCTTTGCTTTCCCTCAAGCAAATAGAAACATACTAAAATCTTACAGAAGGGAGCCGTCAGTTTAGAACTGTGCACAAGGAGATCTAATAATGAAAAGCAGTCATATAGAACAATGATCCACACTTGCAGATTTTCATAAACAGTGAATTGAGAAGTATTTTGCAAGAGCTTAAGGCACATAGTAAAACCACTGACTCCAATTTCACTCAGGGACTACTTTCCACAATCCATGGACGACAAGGGGTGAGAAGTATATCTTATTCCATATTACCTTTCATCACCACGTACTCATAATCAAGAAAGACCTTGCACTTTGCATTTGAAATTAACAAATTTCTTCAACTCTCTAAACAAGCATTAACTTTCTCTTTTATATCCCTCAGAATTTTCTCTCCATTCATGTAGCGGTGTTGGGTCTTCTATCCCAGATCAGATGACCTTAGGTAGATGGGTGATGAGGCACCCCGAGGACTTAATTACCAAATGGGCGAGGCCTGTTTTCTGGGTTAAAAGTTCGATTAGAGGAGTACCTTGCCTTTGTCCTTCCTTCCTTTCATTCAATAATCATTCCCAAAGTCCCCAAGTGAAATCAAAGACAAATAGTTATACTAATAGGCTTAACTTTTTAGTGAAGAAATAGACAAGCATTAAACAAAACTGTACATACAAGCAGTGCAACCCGAATTCCTACAACTGTCTTCCAGCTTCGATCTCACAAGAACTAGTGCTACTCATGCGGTGTTCCAAACCAACTTATCCAACCACTGAATAAGACTCAGGTATGCTATGCAACCAAAATACTTTTGAGGGCCAGCAAAAATATTGTGCAAATGGAATGATAGTCTTGAAAGAAAATTGTTCAAAATTAGCACATTCGAATGAAATTGAGCAAGAGCATGAGCATGTGTAATTTCCCTTCCTCACACTTAAAAATTAGCAATGCCCTCATTGCTTCATGTAAATGATTAAGACGGAAGGAAAACATAAAGTCGCAGAAAACAACGTTGAAAAATAAAAGAAGTTAGAAAATCACGCCCCTGGAGTATTTTGAGGACAACGTCCTCACACTTAGCTAAAAGCATCGGGGTGTTGAAATCTGCAGAAAAATCGACAGAGTTTCCTTTGGATACCTCAATACCTCACACTTAGCAAAAGCAGACCTGTAGCTCAAGAAATAGAACCAGGCAACACGAACTTGCAGAAACAGTAAGTGTGTGAGTGAAACATCATAGTTGAGCGACAGTCGTAATGAAACAAGTAGTAGTCGAATCTAAAGCAGGATAGAAAGACAACCCAAAGGAAGAATATCTCATAAGCAAACACATCAAAATAGCTGAAAAGGTAGAAAATGAAGTAACCCAATCTCATTCTTCAGTCGCGGCTGTAAACTGGGTCCGGGTTTCAAACCCATCCTCAAACCCGGACGATACGTAAAACATGCCAGTTGCTACTCCGCTCTTGTGATCCGGGTTTGCAAACCAATAAGCAAACCCGGACGTACACCAAAATAAGACAGTAGCTTCAGCGTTTATGCGGTCCGGGTTTGCAAATCCATACTCAAACCCGGACGACCTCCAAATCATGCCAGAAGCTTCGCCCAACTATAGGTCCGGGTTTGTAAACCCAGCTTCAAACCCGGACAACCCTTAAAAGTGGCCAGAAACTCAGATGTCCCTCCAAACTCCTGAATTCACCTTCTAAACCATGTAAAACTAAACAAAACATGCCTAACAAACATGTTAACCCAAAAATAAAGAGTGAGAAACAATAAAACTTAAGAGAAATAAACAAAAACGAAAATAATAAAACTCACAAAACTGGGTTGTCTCCCAGCCAGCCGCCCGTCTTTTCGGTCTTTGGCTAGACCGTGCCTCATTCTCTCAAGAGACTCCAGAGGATTGAGCTGTCTTGGGTCCCCAGCGACAAGAAGTTCGAGATGCTTCCAAAACTTGTTTTGAAGACCTACCAGCATAAAATAGTAGTTGCTCACCTTCTGCATTCAAAGTGATCGTACCGTGAGCAACTTCGATTCGAGCATCGGCTGTTGCTAGGAAGGGTCTTCCAAGGATGATAGGAACGGTTGGATCTGCAGCCATGTCGAGTACGACAAAATCGCAAGGAAAGTACAGATGCTCCACCTTAACCATCACATCCTTTGCGATTCCACAAGGATAAACCATTGAGCGATCTGCTAGCTGAAGCGTCATTCGTGTTGGCTGTAAGTCCCCAATCCCAAGCTTTTCAAAAATAGTGTATGGCATAAGACTGATTGATGCTCCCAAATTAGCAAGACAGTGGTCAAAATCAATGTCTCCTACTCTGCAAGGAATTGTGAAACTTCCAGGATCTTTGCATTTTTCTGGTTTGCGCTTTTGTATGATCGCTGAACAAGTTCCTGTAAGCTGAATAGTCCCTGTCTCAACTAAATTTTCCTTATTAGATAAAAGCTTCCTTAAATACTTGGCATAGTTAGGCACCTTCGCAACTAATTCAACAAAAGGAATATCAACAGATAGTTGACGAAGTATAGTAAGAAACTTATCAAACTCACTATCCTCCTTGAAACGCTTGGTTCTGCTTGGGAAGGGAACTGGAGAAACGTCGACTGCAGGTGGTGTAGGTGGAGGAGATTGGGTGGTTTTGCAATTACGCTCATTCTCTAACACCGGTTCCTCTATATTCACCACCTCAAGCTCATTAGTTTTACCTTTACCGCTCCTCGTAGTTACCTTCTTCACTGTTTTCTTTTCCTGCAAAGAAGATTTTTTAGCCAAGATGTCATCTACTAGCTTAGCATAATTTGGCATAAACTTAAGCACTTCAGAAAAAGGCATATCCTTAGTTGATTTCTTAAAAATGTTAAGAAATTTTCCAAGCTGTTCATCGAGGTCCCTTTTCTTTAACCTGTCAGGAAAAGGAATAGGTTCTTCAAATTTATGATTAGAAACAGAATAAGAAGGTTGAGTTTCAGGAGACTCCTTCTCCTTGGGTGTTTCAAAAGCTTTACTAGAGTCCTCAACCTCTTTTTGAACGGGCTGAATGACAGCAACAAGTGGAGCATCATCTTCCACAACAAAAACAGCTTTGGCATGCTCTCTTGGATTCTGCTCTGACTGACTAGGCAAAGAACCCAAAGGACGCTGAACTAGCTGCTGAGATATCTGAGACAGCTGAGTCTCGATGTTCCTGTTGAATGTCCTTTGATCAGCGTTGAAAGTCCTCTGCTCCTGATTGAAAGCTTCCAGCTCATTGAACTTCTTTGCGCTAACCGAGATGAAATCATTCATCCTGGCCAGAACTTCATCCATACTAGAAGACGCTCCAGCACCCGAATTCTGTGCTTGCTGATTCTGCAGTGGCTGCTTCTGATAGGAAGGATTGTACTGCTGCTGGGGCCTCTGATTGTAATTGTTGTTACCACCAGCTTGGTAATGGTTTTGCTGCTGAGCTTGATAACCCGGATTTCCTTGATTCCCAAAATAATTACCCGGTCTGTTACCAACATAGTTCGCTGCCTTTTCTTGTGGTGAAGAACACTTGCACATGTTAGAAGCTCTACCACAGTACTCGCACGGTGGATAAACCTCAGGAGCTGCTGCACTAGACTATGGATTCATAACTGCACACATACGCTCAAACTGCTTCGACATTGCTTCTATCTTGGCAGCCAAGAAAGTGTTTGAATCTACTTCATAAACCCCAACTGGTTTCTTCGGTGCAGCTTCTCCGGCTCTTGTACCTCCCCACTGATTAGCTGCTGTAGTAATAGTCTCTAGCAGCTCTTTAATCCGTGTAATGGGCAGCTCCATCAAACTACCTCCAGCACAAGTGTCAACCAGCAACAGGCTAGACGGATCCAAATCCTTGTAAAAGGACTGCAGTATAACCTCTTCACCTAGTCTGTGATGTGGCACCTTCCTTACTATCCCCTTAAAACGCTCCCAAGCTTCAGACAAGGACTCACCGGCGAACTGTTTGAAGTTTGTAATTTCTCCTCTCATGGTCAGCATCCGAGAGGGTGGGAAGTACTTTGCCAAGAATGCATTAGCCAGCTCTCCCCAAGTAGTGATACTGTCAGGCGTCAGCGAGTTTAACCATTCAGCCGCTCTATCCCTCAGAGAGAATGGAAACAAAGTGAGCCGGGCCACCTCTTGTGAAGCTGGTGTCGAACACGCTCCTACCAATCTCAGGAATGTAGTGAGATGGACATTCGGATCTTCAGTAACCGTCCCGCTGAACTGAGGCGCGTTCATCACCATGGTCACATAGTGAGTCTTGACCTGCCACTGCACTCCTGCTGGTAGTGCAGGAATCACAATTGGCGACACCAGCCCTTCAACACTTGGGCGGGTGTAGTCCTTCATCTGCGTCTCGTTGTTCGCCATATTCACTGGTGGTTGAGCTTCCGGAACCTCTTCACCAACAGGTGGTTCGAGCACCTTCTCCTCAACTGGTGGATCCAGGTTCAAGTCTCTTCGAAGCTGTCTTGCGAATCTCTCGATCTCAAGATTGAGCTCGAACTCTGGTTCTCCTGCAGAACGGGTTTTAACCATAAACCGAGAGTTAGTAAACTGAAACTATAATAGCGCAAATTAAAAGGGCAGCAGTAATTAGAATAAAATAACAGAAAATCAGAAAAAGATAAAAAGAAATTAACCCACAAAATATGCAGATAAAATTCCTAACTACTAAACACAAAATATTCAAATAAAGGAATAAAATCAGAAATAAAATCTGGAAGATAAAAGAATATCTAAAACAAAATCAACCGAACAAATTGAACAAAATAAAATAAAACAAGTAAACCTAAACAGAAAATAATTAAAGAACAGAACAAAATAAATAAAATAAAGATTAAACTAATTAACCGTGCCTCCCCGGCAACGGCGCCAAAAACTTGTTGGGATAAAACTTAACGGTAAGTGTACCGGTCAATTCTAGCAAGTTTTAATAGAGAGAATTCCCTAAGTATCGAACCAGAGGAGGCGATGTGTCTAGTTTAAATCTTTATTAATGACAAATTAAAACAGGAAATTGGGGTTTGATTTGGTGATAATTAGAAACAGAATGCAAACAATAACGAGCAGGAAAATAAATGTTGTGAAACTGATTTGGAAAGGAGATCCCGGTTTACTACTGCACCCTAAATCTGAGATTCCTATCCCTAAGTGATTTATAAGACAATTTTGAGTAAAACCCTAGAACAAAGATAATTTACCTCCGGTCTCCCACTTAGCAAATACTAGTTAGCAAAGACTGAATTTTAACTCTCGTTACAAACCCACTGTTTACTAACCGCCTTAAGAACAATCTAGTTTATTGGTCAATTAGCAATTTAGAGGAATTACCATCTCTAAACTAACCGGTTATTTTCCTGTATTCAATTGAAAGCCACAGTCGTCACATATAAGCTAACAAAATACTAATCCTTATAATTGGCCAAATTATAAAGATTAAAGAAATTAAGCAAGGAAAATAACTTTACTCAATCAAATTGCATTAAATCACAAAGGAACAGGAATAGTCAATTTAGGGATACATAGCAAACCAAAATCTAAAGGAACTACTCAGCCATTGACATGTTTACAATAATCAGAACTGTATAAGTAATTATAGAGAACAAGAAGGAACTCTGGTGAAATTTCTGGAGAAGTCTTCGTGGTGACTTCCTGCTCTGCTCTGCTCCAAACTCCAAACCAGACTCAGACTCCAACTTCAACTAAACTCTCTGTATTGTGGCGATTTTGTGCGCTGAAGAAGTGTGTCCCTCAGGTTGGCCAAGCTCCTCCTTTTATAATAACAGGAATCTATCTTCTAATCTATCTCTAATCTCTCCTAATTAAAACGTCGGACACAAGATATACTAAGGGATATTAAAGATAAAGCACGAGTTCCGTTATTTCTGAAACTGATTAAGTCGCTCCGCCTGTATTGGTCCGGGTTTCAAACTCATATGCAAACCCAGACCACGTCTAAAAGGAGGCAGAAGAGTCTCGCCTTGGTATGGTCCGGGTTTCAAATCTATCCTCAAGCCCGGACCAAGTCTGAAAAGAGGCAGAAGGTTCTGCGACAAGGTGGTCCGGGTTTATAAACCCAGCTGCAAACCCGGACCCTCTATAAAGCACAACAGTGGTGAATGAAAATCTGTATATGACTCTGGTTTGACTTCCCATGTTGCTCTAGCCTCTAAAATCTTCATTTAAGCACTTTGTTGAGTATTTTATCCTGAAAACATATGAAATCGATCATTGGAGACAAATATAACAATGAAGAGTAATTAAAGCATTAAAGAGGAAAGTTAATGTCATAATGTAGAAAATTAAGCATGAATTAGTCTAGTAAACTTAGACAAATTCCTGACTTATCAATAATCAACTCAAATTATACAAAGGAAGAGATTAACTTCCTAAGGCAGGATCCAGCCGATGAACGAAGGTGTTTTCGTACATATCAGGATTCATGATCTTCGGATGGGTGTGTTTGATGTACCAATCCAGATAATCTTCATCACAAGCATGCAGCGCCGCCCTTGTCTTAGTGAACCCCGGAGCAGGACCACACTCCCGTGTGGTGTCCCGCACACTATACATGGGGGGGGGGGGTACACACATCTATAAGGGGTTCCCTTTCTCCCTCTTTTTTCAGATCTTGTGTTCGGTCTAACAGGGGGAGATGGGATACACTGAACGTACCCGAATTGGCGAAGACAATGCTCCGGCATATATGGCTCATTCACGGTCATGTACTGCAAGGTACCCCTATACCAAGTGCGACCCTTGTTCTCATTCACCTTCTCACGACCGTAGGGCAACCAATCAATCTACATTGGAGCCCAGGGAAACGTAAGCATCAATAATAAACAATAATGTAAATAATACAAATTGAAATTGTTGTACCACTTACATTACTTGCTGTCAGAGCATCTAGATGCTTGCGATAGTTCTCCAGTGAATCTTTATTTTTCTGCTGGGAGGTGGACATGTCCCATCTCATAGCCCATGATCTATCATCCCCATCACACTAGTCAGCACTAACTACTGGTCTAAGAGTGGGGAAGTACGCATATATCCAGCACTACATAAATTTTAAAAATAAATTATGCCAACTATTAATGTGAATTCATGAAAATTTATTACACATTGTTGTACATTAAAACATTTACCTTGAGAAGGGTCAAAGAGCCAGCAATGCTAGTACAGTCAGCACGAGATGCTATCCCCAGCTGGCGATACAACCACACAAGTGTACCTGCTCCCCATGCGTACTTCTTTAGCTTTGTATGTTTACCCATGGGAGTGACAAACCAAAACAGTAGAGGACTTATGTGTGAATGCCCCTTTTTGCAAAGATGGTAGTAACGAGAACATAGTAGAGCCAACCGCACGCCTACTTCATAGGTACCCTCGGGCCGGTCGAACACCACTCTATAAGTGGACACGTCTGAATAGCACCAGTATGCCATATGCGTTCTGTCATCTGGTCAACGCCGTTTTCAAAATCTAACAATGTAGCCATCGTCTCCCTAAGCTCACTGTTTGACGGATTCCTCACAAGTGAATGACCAATGATTAGGATCCTCAGTATCTACCACACATCATGAAGTGTGATCGTCATCTCTCCAAAAGGCCTGTGGAAAGAATTGGTGTCCGGCCGCCACCTCTCCACAAAGGCCGAGATCAATGACATGTTGTTGAAACCCCATGTGACATCTAGCAGATGATCCAACCCTGTGTGCATAATCATATTCCTTGTCCTTTTGCAAGCAACCCCACTAAACGGCCAGTTCGAGATTATAGGGTCTGGGGGTTTAAATCCCAAGACACACCGGTCCTAGACAATTACCACAAATTTTACACATGCATGAAGAAATAATTAAATCTACTTGCCAAAGTGAAAGATAAGATAGTACATACCTTAGTCATTTACCAAAGGTCAATGTCGACATGCCCCCCGAAGCTGGTGATGACACTAGTCAGTAGTGGACCATCGGGTACTGGCACTTCATTAAGCCTCCAGAAAGTGGGAATAACGGGCTCCATAGCGAGAGCAGCTTCCTTATCAGTCATGCTCTCATGATCAAGGTCGTCCTTGTCTAGGCCCTCATCCTCATCTGTCACCCCAGACTCCTCCTCATCGATGTCCATGTCAACGATTGCTGCAACATCCGGAGGGGTCTGGGGGTCATGATAGCTACATCCAACAAAAGTGTGTGCCTCCACATGCTCCACACGGTGGTCATGATAGCTACCACAAGCATACGTCTGTGCCTCCACATGCCCCACGTGGTGGCTACTCTGACCCTCTATATTGTAACTGGAGCTACTGAGCTCGGCCAGATCATGAGATGACCAACCACCTGCAGAGGATGAAGCTGTAGGCATCTTCCTCCTAGGTATGTGTGTGACTGGGTCAGAATCGTGGAATAACAAGGTAGGGGATGGGTCCATGATGGGCTGCTACTGTGGCTGAATTGATGAGTGTCGTGCAGGCTCAACATGACCCTCTTGTGGCTGGAAAGACGAGTGTCGTGGAGGATCAACTCTGGCACCGCGCTCATGATGGTACGAAGCAGTTATTGGCTGCTCCACATTTATGTCCTTCTTCCTTTGGGTGTACACGTTCTTCAGAGCATTCTTTATCATATCCATCACTACACAAGTTGAAGCAACCCAGTTAAGATGAGCTACACAAGTAAGTAATAATAAATCAACAGAACAATCATAATCAACAAGTTAACCAACCAAGTGATCAATAGACGCCCAAAACTGATCAGAACGCACACTTACATGAGCAACAGAAAACTAAACGACAGTTAATTTCCTTTCCTTTCCTTTCCTTTCCATGACAATTAATTGTAGCTAAGTTGTGATTCTTAAATTAATTAAACATCATAGTAACTCTTGACAACCCTAAATCCCCTCTTTCCTAACCAAACTAATCTTATATTTTTAGTTTAATTAAATCCCAGTCTCCCAATTTAAATTCCTCCATGTGTTCTAATCTTTCATCACCCAAGGTTTGCTTAATTTATCATATTAGCCTATAAGTTCTCTTAGGTAATTTCTTACACTTAAACTTCCTAACTACTTCCAATCACTTAGATATTTTTACTAAGTCCCCCAAGATGATTTAATTACCTAATTGATCCTAAATTTTGGCCTATTACACCTTATACCCCTAAATTTCCCCGAAATTACAATTTAGCCCCAAAACTTTCCAAACTCATCATTTTAATCCTTAATTGTTATCTAACTTAGCCAAAACTTATAATCCCTCTTTCCTTACCAAAATAATCTTATATTTTTAGTTTAATTACAGTCTAGTCCCCCAATTTAAATTCCTCCAGGTGTTGTAATCTTTTATCACCCAAGGTTTGCTTAATTTATCATATTAGCCTATAAGTTCTCTTAGGTAATTTCTTACACTTAAACTTCCTAATTACTTCAAATCACTTAGATATTTTTCCTAAGTCCCCCAAGATGATTGAATTACCTAATCGATCCTAATTTTCGGCCTATTACAGCTTATACCCCTAAATTTCCCTAAAATTACAATTTAGTCCCAAAACTTTCCAAACTCATCATTTTAATCCTTAAATTTTATCTAACTTAGCCAAAACTTATAATATAACCTTATAATCGTATTTAGGTCAATATTATCTTTAAATTACAGTAGAGTTTTGGACCTTTACGAACCATACCCCAAACTTTAAGAAAATTACCTTTTTGTCACTCGATTTACTACACTTGTTACTTAGTCACTTAAACTTTATTTTAAATTACCCAAAACTTGTAAAATAAGTCTATAAGTGTATTTAGGTCATTATGAATCATTTTATACAGCAAGTACACCCTAGTTCCCTCATTTTACCCTTTAACCCCAAAATTTCACAAAGTTGTCATTTAAGTACCTAAACCTTGTTTTAACTTACTCAAACTATAAGTTCAGAAACATAAATATATTATAAACCATTTTAAAAACATTTACTATTATAAAAAAACTAAGTGAGTCGCCCTGATAGGCGGGGTGACTTTCACCGGTTCATGTCAGCCGCCAGGGTGAGTATCTACGATTCGTGTCCGCCGCCAGGGTGACTCCCCCCTGTTCGTATCACCAGCGAAGGCGAGCTCCATCGTCGCGTGTCTTCAGGCGGGGCGAAGCGCTCCCAAACGCCTCAAGAGGTGAGGCGAGCCCGACGAACTCGTGTCTGCAGCTGAGGTGAGCTCAGCAGGGTCGTGTCAAGAACAGAGGCGAGCCGAGTAGAGTAGTGTCGGTGGGAAGGGTGACTGAAACTCCATTAATGGAGTTTCAACGTTTTTTTCAGATTTTTATTTTGTAGATCTAGGCTAATATATTGTGTGTTTCTAAATTCTAACAACAAATTTGAATTCATCACATCAAGATCTATAACTTGCAAAAAAAAATTGAAAAACTCACCGGAAAATTTTTCTGGCGGTGGTCCGGCGACGGTCCGGTGGTGGTTCGACGGCGGCTTCGACGATCAGGAAGAGAGGATTCTAGCGAGGTAGTTTAGAGGAGAGATAGTGCATGCGTGAGAACTGAAGTTATGGGACATGTCCCGTTTATATATAACGTGCGCGTTTTGGAGCATTTTTGCAAAAAATACTCGTTTTGGCTCGTTTTCAACATATTAACGTCGTTTCATAGTAAATATAGGAAACATCAATATCTTAACATAAAATCACAATTATAAAGTCCAAACGCAACAAAAACGGGTTTAACGGCTTTTACTACAACGAGAGCGTTTTTTACCCGAAATTGGCATTTTCAACTACGTTTTCGGTACGATGTTTTTGAAACTTTAACAATGTCTGTAATTTAATAAAACGTAATGTAAAATGTCCTTTACCAATGTCAAGTCCCAATTATAACCTTCAAACGTAATAAAAACGGGATTAACATCTTCTAATACAACGAGAACGTTTTTTACGGTTCACGACGATGAAATGATTTTTTTGAAAAACAAAATTACGACACAATGTCACTACATGTTTACAACGTTAATATGATTTAAAAAAAATTTAATGCGGTGATTAGTGATTTTGTACTGCGAATAGCATCCCCCGAAAAAAATAGCTACAACTACCACTAAATGAGTAAATTTAAACTCAAAATATTCTATCAATGAATTTAGTAATTAGTATATATTAGCTATATAAAATATAAAAGACAAATATATGGAGCACATCAAGTACTTTCCAATAATTAGGTAAATATATATATAAAATTTAAAAGGTATGAGTAGTTACTAAAAACAACAACTAATTAATACCAATAAATAAATATATTTTGCCATAAAAAGCTCTCATTCAAGGAATAGAGCCTGGGCATTTAGGGACTTGCATTAAGTCAAGGACTCATATTTAACGTGAGCGAAATCAAATAGGGTCATGTGTGAAAATATTTCATCTCTATTGAGTTTAGAGTATTTCTTAGTTCAAGATCACTTTTACTCGTCTAAGTGGGGAATTAATCAACGCAATTTCGAACTTGCCCCAAGTTGTAATGTGGGGACGTGTAGTTTGGTATTTGACACTTATTCTGTTTTTTTCTACTTTATCTTTTTGTAAAAATTTAAAATGTTATATTTTATTATATATAAATTCAAATAATATAATCTGTATATCATTGTTCATCATAATTCAAGCTCTTCAAAATAAGACCCAATATGAGTATGTTTTGATAAAATTTTTATTTTTTATTTTTTGTATGCACATATGTTTTAAGATTCATTGTGAATCTTAAGTTTAAGAAAAGTGAATCAAAGGTTGTTAAAAAGTGAATCAGAGAGTTGCTTAAAAGTGAATAAGACGTTTAAAAAAAGTGAATCTCATTCTCATAAAGAGAGATTGTTTAACTAAAGTGATTCTGATTGTTTGACTAGTGTGAATTAGAGGTTTTAGAAAAGTGAATCAAAGGTTGTTAAAAAGTGAATCACAAGTTGTTACAAAGTGAATTAGAGTAATAAGAAAAGTAAATCTCGTAAGCATAGATTGTTTAACTAACGTGGTTAAGAGGTTTAAGAAAAGTGAATCAGAGGTTTTTATAAAGTAAATCATGGGTTTAAAAAAAGTGAATCAGAGGTTTAAGGAAAGTGATTCTTTCAAATAGAGATTGTTTAACTAAAGTGAATAAGAGGTTTAAGAAAAGTGAATGAAAGATTTTTTAAAGGTGAATCAAAGGTTTAAGAAAAGTGAATATTTTGTTTAATACTAGTAAAAGTTAATCCTACCACAAATTTATGCGAGAATAGTATGAACCTTCATTTATTGAAAGTGAATAACTCGTTTAAATAAAGTGATTCTTATGTTGAAGAAAAGCAAACGTTTCATAAAAAACCATGTGAATCCTTTGCGTTTTTTAAAAGAACCTTAACTCTGCACTACAAGCCCTAAAAATGCCTACGACATTTTTAGCATTCCTAGGGTGGTTTTTAGGGTGATGGAAGGGGGGGTAGGGTAATCTTTTTGACATTGGTTCTACACTTTATATCGTCATTACAGACTCGACAGGTTTGTAGGGTTTGTGGCTAAACCCTGCACCACGAACCCTAAAAATGTCATTGACTTTTTTTAGCATTTCTAGGGTGATTTTTAGGGTGTTTGGGGGGTAGGGTAATCTTTTTGGCATTGGTTCTATACGTTATATTGTTGTTATAGACTCGACAAGTTTTTAGGGTTTGTGGTTTAGGGCTTAGGGTCTACCCTAAACCGTGCACTACAAACCCTAAAAATACCTTCAACATTTTTAGCTTTCCTAGGGTGTGTTTTAGGGTGTTTGGGGGGTAGGGTAATCTTTTTTGTATTAGATCTACACTTTATATTGTCTTTACTGACTCGACAGGTTTTTAGGGTTTGTGGTTTAGGGTAGACCATAAACCCTGCACTACAAACCATAAAAATGTCTTTGACGTTTTAACTTTCCTAGGTTGGGTTTTGGAGTGTTTGGGCTAAGATTTTGTTAATGAATAAGGTTCATTTTAATATTAAAGAAGATTCATTTTTGTTAATGAATAAGATTCACTTTAAAAATACTTAATAATTACTCATTCTAAAAATTTAAAAATTTAATTTTACTAAAACATATCCATGGTGCATCTTGTTTTGAAGAGCACGAAAAATGATGAACAATGATTTACTTTTTTTTATGTTTACACTTTTATTTTGTAAGTTATAACATTTTTTAAAAAAATATCTCTTCTACTCATAAAACCACATTCAGCCCCCATCCCCCCAAAAAAACTCCCGTAAACGCGTGTCTCTACTTTCTTTTTTCCTTCATTTATTTTTCCTTATTTATTCCCCCAACCACAACATGACAAGTGTTTATCTTCATATTGTAGCGTCAGGGTCTGTGTCGTTAAACAACTAGTAGATATGCTCTGCGGGTTGTAAACGCATAATTGAACAATTGAGTTGATTAGGTGATGGAAGTGGATTTTCTGCTAATTTATATGTTTTCACACATGACCCATAATGATTATACGGTATGATTTGATAAAAACGGTCAAATGATAGATATATGATAGTTAGTGTTTTCTTTTTTAAAATAGATGGTAACAGTTATAGAAGAATGAGTAAATGTTTCTAATCATTATTGAAAATATTTAAAAATTACCGTCGATACAATAAAACCATGGTAATGAATACGCAAAATCAACTTCCCATAACTCTATTTATAGTTTCCAAATGTTTATACAATCAGGTTTATGAATCAGTCAAGCTCTATAAAAGTGATAAATAGTGAGTAAATATTCTTATACAAAATGATCCAATAACAACGGCCAAAGAAATATATATATATATATATTACAATTAGTGTCTTATTTTCAAAATACTGATGGAGACGATTATAGAAGGTCGTGCACATCTTTCTATTCATTAGTAAAACCGTTTATAATATCATGGGAACATAAAAACCAAGGTTAATGATACATAAATTAAACTCCAACAACCCAGTTTACCGTTTCCGAACGTTTATAGACTTCAAGTTTATTAATCAACCATGCTCTCTAAAGTGATAAATGGTAAGAAAATATTCTTATACACAATGATTCAACAAGAATGGCCAAAGGAAATGGTATATAACTGTTAGTGTCATCATTTTAAAATAGTTATGAAAACGATTATAGAAGGTTGTGTACATCTTTCTAATCATCAGTGGAAACGTTTGATTTCATCATCGAAACTTTAAATCCAAGGTTAATGAATATATAAATTCAACTTCAACAACTTAGTTTATCGTTTGCACACGTTAACGGACTTCAAGTTTATCAATGAGTAAAGCTCTATAAATTGATAATTAGTAAGAAAATATTCTTATACACAATGATTCAACAAGAACGGTCAAGGGAAAAGATATTTAATAGTTAGTGTCATCGTTTTAAAATAGTGATGGAAACGATTATAGAAAGTTGTGTACATATTTTTAGTCATTAGTGGACACATTTATAAACTATCATTGAAACGTAAAAACCAAGGTTAATGAATACGTAAATCAACTTCAACAGCTTAGCTCATCATTTCCAAATGTTTATAGATTTCAAGTATATCAATCTGTCAAGCTTTATAAAGGATAAATGGTAAGAAATGTGCTAATACCTAATAATTCGACAATAATGGCCAGAAAAGATATATAACAGTTAGTATCATTTTTAAAAAATAGTGATGAAAACGATAATAGAAGGTTGTGTACATGTTTCCAAATTCGACTCTAACAACTCAATTTACCGTTTCCAAACATTTATAATACAGTTACTAGGAATGGGTATGAGAATATAGGGACTTGGTATGGTTTAGAGTATTTCCATTCCCTAGGTTGGTAACTAGAAACTGTTAGTGAGAAACAAATTTCATTGTCATTCCTATGCTTGGTAGGTTATACACATAATTTGATATATTTGTTAATTCAATAATTATGATAAATATTTTATAATTACATTGAATAAAAATATTATAAAAAATAATATAAAAGCATATAGGTGAATTTTAAATTATTGTTTAACATATAAAATAAATCTTAACATTGTGATCATCAATGTAATGTTTAACAAAAGAAAATCACAAATTAGTGGATACAGTGCCATAGAAATTAAATAAAGATGACTTATTTTCTAGAAATTAAGTCACTTGAAACCTAAAAACGTGAGAGAACAAATAATATTGCATTATTGATTAGACTCAATTTGTTGTTTGGCATATACGATCTTCATCTCATTATCCATGTTGAAAAACAAATTCATCTTTGCTCCACTACTTCATGAACACTTATATCTTTTGTTTTTCCATCTCGATAAGACTGCCAATAGACTTTGCCAGATGTGTAATGCTTTGCTCTACGACATCTTCTTTCTCAGTATTCTTCTTTTTTCTTGGCAAGCTCTTATTTTTTATTCCTTGATCATTATTGTCAGGAATAGATAGATCTAGATCGTCATCCTCCCGTCATCATCAATATCAATATTTGTATCCCTAGTTAGGTCAACCACTAGTTCATCACCAGGACCACGCGCTTTCACTCATGTAGCTTTGTCCTTGGCATATATCTCACACAATTTTTCAAAATGGGGAAATTGTTTTTCATACAAAGCCTTTTCTCCAAGACCACTTTGTAGTTTAAAGTGAAAACACATATTTCATTATACAAAAAGTACCATAAATTTAAAACACAAAAATTGAAACAACTTCAACCTTTGCCCAAACAATGAAAAGATCCTTGTTGCCCATCACCATCTTCATTCCATCATCCCATCCAATATATGTGTGATATCAAAGGATTCTCATAGCCTTTTCCTTTTCAATATATGCGCGATATCCATTTTTATAACCAGTGTCAACCTTCTAACCAGTTTCATTCATTTCATACCGAATATCAACAAGAACAACTTCCTCATCTAGAGTCCATAATCTTTTATTATTTCCTCGCCTATTTCAATTTCTTCTTGTTGTTCAACTATAGCTGGTTAGGTATCCATCTTACACAAGTAAAATAAGAATTACGATTAATCAAAAGATGAAATGAAAAATAGGAAACATCTATTAATAAGCAATGTTTTATTAATCAAATAACAACTAAAGAGCACAGACAACTTTAGCATCAAATGTGAAACGACATTAAAAGAAATAACTAATAATTGAATTATGAAAATTTATAGTTTCATAGCTACAAATCACTACATAATATAAATAACTAATGTTATCGAGTCTGTCTTCTTGTTCTCCAAGCATTGAACATTTCTTCAACTAAACTGTCTCTCCATACTGTCCATTATGTTGATGTCTCGATGATTAATATGCTCTCTATCTTCACCATTATTGTGCATGAAAACACTCAATTTTAAGGCTCTTGCTAGCGTGGGAAGCCAAGCTTCGCCATTTGGGCAAGGATGCGTCTCAGGGGCCCAACGTCCAGGCCATGTCACGAGGTTGGCGAATGACACAGCGGTGACAAGTGATGGGATCGAGTCCCTGGCACATTGTCATGCGCGGGAACCTGACGAGGTGGGCAAGTCTAGAACTTGGCCCGTGAGCTAGGCTCACCAAGAATGAGAAGTAGGTGGAAATAGCTTCGTGTTGTTATGTGGTATCATATCGGTAGGCGGCATGCTATGGCAGACATGACCAGACATCCTTAGGCATTGAGGTTGCCAAGGTGGTTCATGGCTGGGCCATGACAAGGGAAGGGAGCTAATCATAACGTGAGCATACACCCCATGACAAGTAGTTGTCATGACGAGGTGTAGCATTGCATGACACTAGTGCTGGCTGTGACTGCATGCGGGGGGCAATGCTTGACACGGGCACTGGGTGTTGGCTATAGACCTGGCAAAGGTCACCCGAACTAGAAAAACCGTCCCGATCTAACCCGATCCGACCTAATTTAAACTGAATGATGTGACCTGAAATGTGACCCGAAAATCTGAACCGAACCAAACCAAAACCGAATCAAACCAAAAATTGATATACCCAAATCCACCCGAACCGAATTGACCTAAACCGAATTCACCCAAACCACACATGAAACTAGACAAACTTCCATTATCCTTCTGCTTATTTTTGGCTTGTACAAATGCATAATTTCCATGAACTGGGACTAAATTAAGGAATGTTTTCATCCATTTTTACATTTCTTGCCATTCTTTGCCGTGTCCAAGAAAATTGGTTCAACCTCCTATAAATTAACAACTCACAAAAAGCATATTATATTTATGACTGACTATGCCCCACCAAGTTTCAAGACACACTGAAGTATAGCCAAAAAGTGAAGTGCGGAAGCTTGACGCAAACCTTTAAGGGGGAAACAATATTAATACTCTACAACACGTAATTGACCCCTCTTTACATACTGGTTTGTTCAAGTAGTTTAAGGAAAGTACAAATGCAGTCATATAATCTGTTTGTTATATTTTTCATGTTATACTAACTAAAAGAAAATCTTCCAACATGATGAGATGAAATTTTCATAACAACCGCTCAATCTTCATCCTAGCAACATTTTCTTGTGTATCTTCGTGCTTAATCACAGCATCCTGCACGATGAATGTCCAAACATTGTCACATAACCTATAGGTGTAAAGATGTCCTTGCAAACATAAACAATACTTGATATTGGAGAGAAACTAGAAAGACTTTAAATAATAAAGGGCCATGGGTGCAAATGATGGCATCAAAATCAGTGATGATGTCAATGTGTAACAAAACCCAACAGCGGTTTGAAAGAAATGTATCCATTAGAATCTTAAGACATTAGCGAAGAATAATGAATGATTGGCACATAAGAGCATAAGCGTGAGGTGGTGATAGATTGGCATGGGCGCGCGACGCTTGCTCGAGATGACGGGCGCACGACGCTCGCTCGAGATGACGGGCGCTGACATAGGACGCATGCGGGGTGTGACAGGCGTGGAATGGTGGGAGGCACAGGCACAATGTCAGGTGTGGAGGTGATAGACTAGGCATCGAGTGCTGAATATTGACCACTGATTCACCAAATTTTAAATTTATACTTGGTCGATACAATTAATAAATCTATAGTTAAAAAATAATATTATAAATTTGTCATACGATTTGTTATGTATAGCCCACCAATACACAATAGCAATCTTCATCAAGAGTAACACTATATTAAGGGAATTTGTATATAAATATGAAAATCAATACAAGTTACAAAGGTTGCTTAAATTTGTACGTTAATTTTTTTTTCAATTAAACATAACGCGGTAAGTCACCCGAATTTGATCCGTAACCCGATGAAACCAAAAAATGCAGAGGCTAACCCGAACCGAAAGCACCCGAACCCGAAATTAACCAAGCCGAAGTCACCCAAATCTAATTTTAACCAGATAACCTGATCTGATCCGAACTGAACCAAATAGTGAATATCTACAAATTGACCCGGACAGAATCGAACCGAACCCGAACCGAGTGACCCGAATTGCCAGGTCTAGCTGTGACAGTGTGCGCTTCACGTTGGGTAACACGGGCACTAGGTACTGGCTATGGCTGCATGCGCTAGGCATTTGACACGGGCATTGGCTGTGACCTTATGTGTGGGTTGTGTTAGGACAATGCATGGACACCGGGCGTCACGATACGGGTTGCTCTTTCTAGGATTTGAGTCTCCTATCTCTCTTGAGTAAATGTTGTCTAGAATCTGGTATACGTATATGTTGACTAGGTTAACATATTTGGAAAGCGGAAATTCCTTTCCAGTGGAAGATTGAGTTTACCTTGGTACTCCTAGCATTGTTATCTTGTGAGTTACTACGATATAATAATTGCTTGCTTAACTTTATCCTTGAGATAATTATTGAGCAGATAAAGAGATTCCTAAACTACATTGAAGAGGTTGAATTTATTATTCAACTGATGGGAGCTCAAGGGGTAGCTCCGTCTCCTTCATTGTTGGGCGATTTTAGGAATTAAATTGAGGTGACTCTCAATTAAGGGATGTGGGAAGTTTTGGCCTTATCATCTTCCTTTATCTAATGCTTGTAATTAAGGAGTTTAATTGTTGAGAGTTACTCAAAAATTATGGGGGTGGTTTTGGGCGGCCTTGACTCATTGGTGAGCGGCAATCACCATTATTAAAGGGAGTAGTTACTTGACATTAATCCTTTAAAGAATGGTTGAGGGGTTTGAATGCATTTAACTACAATGAGAGTTATGTTGGGAGTTATGGGAGTTATGGATATTAATGAGGAAGATAAGGATTTTGGTATTTCTCTCTTATCCTAACTAGCTAAGGGCCTAAATAAAGGCGATGAGATTAGTTTGAGAACAACAACACATACATTCATATGCACGGTTGCAATTCTCTCAAACAAGAAGTAATCTCTTTTAGATAAATTCTTACAATACATGAAGTGATCTTCCCCAAAGGTCTAAGTGTGTAAGCGTGAATGTTCCAGGATTCCTACATCTAGTCCTACGACACCAACACTTGCGGGCTTGATCAGAGACAAGTCCAGGAGAGACAAGGTCGTAGTGGAACTAGTTACCACAAGAGGGCGGTATTCTCCTTCTTGTATCCCTGTTTGGTTCTAAGTGTGTCGAGTGAAGAAAGGAAGGTTGAAGGAGGCTGAGGGACTGGGCTTAGTTCCTGCCAGTCATCGTGCCAATTTTAGCCTGTGACAAGCTTGGTATCAGAGCTACGTTTGAATTCTTCACCGACAACCAAGTGTTGCACCCGATTTCTGCAACAACAATCAGTTCGTGTGTCTTCCTCAACGTTAAAGGTCTTACCTTTATCACTTTCCCTTGAGCAATGGCTTCATCGACTATGCCTAAGTCTATCAACAAGAAAGTTGCTTCACTGGAGGTGAGGCATGGTGAGAATCTTTCTCCCATCACCGTGAGTCTGTCTTCTCAGCGTCGAGTTCTTGATGCTACCAGATCCTTGGCGGATCGGATCCTTGAGATAGGAGAGCATCACCGTAATCTCCTTGATGATCTGCATAGTGAGATCTAGGTGACTAATTCCTTGCTAGGGTCAATCCCAGACCTAGTTGGGGCAGCGGTGACTAAGGCTCTTAACGAGAACCAGGGTCGTGGTGCAGTAAAGCAAGAAGGTGCTAAGATAGGGCGTGTAGCACGTCATTCTTATGATGGAGATGAAGACATTAGTCCAAGGTGTGGACGGTTGCGTCATCGTCATGTCGGGCATGATGGTGAGCGCAAGCGCGGTGGCCCAGTGAGAAGCAACGAACCTGTGAGATGAGAGGGAAGTGTTGGAGAAAAGATGAGGCATTAGCTGGTTGATGAGGACGGGGTCGCTCATGCATAACAACCAAAGGTGACGAGCAAAGTTGTTCACTTTTCTGACGAAGTGAGGCAAGACTATCGTCGTCGAGGCAGCGGGAGTCATTGTGGTGATGACGATGGCCGAGAAGACGAGGAACTTGATGATGCTAAGGCCGAAGCCGAGAATGGTGTTGGACATCATGGAGGCGATGGTGATAGTGGTTCCTCGGGTGGTTCTTCTAGTTCTTCTTTTGAGGATGGTTCCGGGAGCGAGGAGGAAGAAGAGGAGCCTAGCGAGAGTGACTTCTCGAAGAGCTCTGGGAGTTCTTAAAACAAGTATAAGTCCAAGTATCAGCGCTACAAGGCGGCGTATGACGAGTTGTGTGAACTTAAGGGGAAAAGGAAATTGAAGTTTCCAGATCCCGAGATGTATGATGGCGCTAGAGATGGAACAATCTTGGCTGACTTCTTCCAAGATCTCTCTGATTACTTTGAGGCAAATGATATCAAGAGGGACAGGGAAAGGATTTTTTATGCAAGGTCGAGGCTCTCTGGGAGGGCTAAGCAATGGTGGAGGACCGTAGGTCGAAAAGCGTACAGACTTGGGCAGACTTCAAGAAGGAGATTCGTAGGCACTTCTATCCCAAAGATGCAGTCTTGAAGGCTCAAAATGATTTGACTACGATCACAATGAAGGGCACGGTAGGGGATTATGTGTCCGAGTTTAATTCCATTGTTGCTGAGTTACCCGACTTGCCGGAGAAGTACAAAGTATTCCATTTTGTCTGTGGTATGCCCAAAGTTGCACAAGAGAAAATGTGGCTAAAGATGCCAAAGACCTTGTCCGAAGCGGTTGCACTTGCTGAATCTCTAGGAGATTTTAAGGTCAAGGAAACCAAAGGGGCTAGTGGCAAGTTTCGTAAGTCATGGAGAAGGTACAACTCCAACAAGAAGAGGAGAATGGGTATAACTAAGGTATCACAGGGTGGTGCCAAGAAAGAGGAGCCTAAGGGTGGAGCCAAGACTAAGACAACGCCAAAGACCCGAGGTGATCGGGGGAGCAAGAATAAGCCGAGATCACCCTCCAATGTGTGCTACAATTGTGGTGAGATGGGTCATTGGGCTAAGGAGTGTCGCAAGAAGAAGGCAGCAACAACAGTTGATGCAAAGCGGAGGAGTAAGCAGGTGGCCACTCTAACACCGATGAACTATGAAGGTGCGGTCCTTCCTTCTATCTCGGTTGTTCATGTTGATTATCCAGCTAGAGCACCGACTAGCACACTGTTGTATGTTGATGCCTTGATAGAGAGACATGCATGTGTGATGGCTTTTGTTGATACTGGAGCAGGATGCAATTGTCTGAGTCTACGTGTGGCCAGAGAGCTTAAGCTACCTATCACTCCTAATACAAGGCGTATCAGGATGGGAGATGAGGTTACCGCAGAGACATGTGGAAGAGTCAAGACGTTTATGAAGATAGGTCCGTGGGGAGGCTATCTTACTTTTGAGCTCTTGGATCTGTCTCTCGTTCCCAAGATTCTAGGGGAACCTTATGCTCGGAAGGCCAAGACAAGCGTCGAGTTATTCCAGAACTACATGTGCATCGGTGTGGAGTCTATGCATGGTTGGGTCTATGGACTCACACCCTCTGTGGGAGATCACCCAGTTGGTTCAAGTGCTCGAGAGGAAGCTTCATGCCAGGGAGAGTTCTAGGGCATGGTAGCGCATGGTGTCGCTTGAAATAGGTGTTCTCATTTCCTTTTTCTTTTAAATTCAGTCATGCTTCATGTTTAGGAGATAACATTTGAGTTTCGGTTGTCAGTTTACTTTCCTTTCTACTTGTCCTTCGTAGTTGGAATTACTACAGTGTTTTTTATTCCTTTTGTAGTTCAAACCAAGAAGTGCTGAATAAAGTTGAAGTTTGCTCATAATTTGCAAGTGTCCGATTTGTGTGCGACAGCAAGAGGTAGATCTTGAAAGGGATTGGGTGATACCATACTTTCAGGTGAGCTAAGATACGGTTAGTTAGTGACCAATGCAAACCACATCGGCATAGTAGATGTTGCACTAGCTAGAATGACTTAGTCGATGGTTTGTCAACTCTGAGTGTTTGACAAATTCCCCATCATTAAAGCTAAGTGGGACCATGGATGGCATTCTAGTAGTGGCATGCGAGTCTAGCTATGGTGTGGGAAACTAGGCATGAGTTTACCTAACCTATCAAGGCAAGATCTTCTACCGTGAGCAAGCGTTCAAGAGCAGCAAGGTTCATGAACTAAAGGCTGGGCCGAGGAATAGTTAAGGGAGGACAACCGGGCTGGATTTTGGATATGCCCTTGGAGGCGCATGTGGAAATCCAATTGGAAGACGAACGGCCCAAATAACAAGTTGGCTAACATGAGAGAGCTAGGCCAAGGAGGAAGCATGTGGATACGAGGGCCCATAACACACAGGTGCTTGGAGCGTATGGCAGGCCTCTCCAAGTGAAGGTGTCTAAAAGCATAGTGGCCGTGTAGTGGTGGCATGACAGATCCTGGTGTGGTATCTAATCAAGGGACTGCCCTGTGGGCGAGCCGTGTGAGAGGAGACTAGGGTGCTTTAAGGAAAGTCGAGAGTTGTTGGACAACTTCAAGGATTGGCAAGTGGCTTGATTACCGGTGCCGAGTCGTAATGGACATGTGGCGACATCAAAACTCCATGGGCAGGTATCAAAGCAAGGTAGTCAAGGGCGGGCTCGAGGAGTGGCGCCAAGGACTACAGGGTTAGCCAACATGTAGGAAGTGTGATTGGATCACAGCTTCGAGGACCTGATATGGAGGTTCAAAGGGTTCACCTGTGCGACAACACTTGTGATGCACTCACCCTGAATTCAGTAGGTTTCCCGACCACTCAATTGTGAAGCTCTCACTTCTAGTTCACAAGGTGAGCGCAGTGAGGATGCAAGGCAGGATGGCTAAAAAGCTTGGTGCGATAATCTCCAAGTCCGGGAGCACTTGAGGCTTTGCCGAGGATGGACAAAGCTCAGTTGGGGGAGGATGTTACAGTTCTCATCTCTGGAGTGAATGCGTTAAGCTTAGTGACCCCATAGTTAACCAAGTGTAAGGCTCTTACTAGCGTGGGAAGCCGGGCTTCGCGATTTAGGCAAGGATGCATCTCGGGGCCCAACGTCCAGGCCGTGTCACGAGGTTGGCGAATGACACAACGGTGTCAAGTGATGGGTTCGAGTCCCTGGCACATTGTCATGCGTGGGAACCTGACGAGATGGGCAAGTCTAGGACTTGGCCCGTGAGCTAAGCTCACCAAGAATGAGAAGTGTGTGGAAATAGCTTTGTGTTATTATATGGTATCATGTCGGTAGCCAGCGTGCTATGGAAGACATGACCAGACATCCTTAGGCATTGAGGTTGCCAAGGTGGTTCGTGGCTGGGCCATGACAAGAGAGGGGAGCTAATCACAACATGAGCAGACACCCCTTGACAAGTAGTTGTCATGACGAGGCGCAGCATTACATGACACGGGTGCTAGCTGCGTGATACATGGGCACTGGCTATGACTGTATGCGCGGGGCAATGCTTGACACAGGCACTGGGTGCTCATTGTGACAGTGTGCGTTTGATGTCGGGTAACATGGGCACTAGGTGCTGGCTGTGACTGCATGCGCTAGGCATTTGACAAGAGCGCTCGCTATGGTATGCACGGGTGTTGGCTGTGACCATGTGCGTAGGTTGTGTTAGGACAATACATGGACGCCGGTCGTCACGACACGGGTTGCTCTTTCTAGGATTTTAAACTCCTATCTCCCTTGAATAAATGTTGTATGGAATCTGGTAGAAGAATATGTTGACTGGGTTAAAATATTTGGAAAGCGAAAATTCCATTCCAGTGGAACATTGAGTTTATCTTGGTACTTCTAGTGTTGTTATCTTGTGAGTTACTACGAGATAATAATTGCTTGCTTAACTCTATCCCTGAGATAATTACTGAGCAGATAAAGAGATTCCTAAACTACATTAAAGAGGTTAAATTTATTATTCAACAGATGGGAGCTCAATGGGTAGCTCCATCTCCTTCATTGTTGGGCGATTTTTCGGAATTAAATTGAGGTGACTGTTGCAGAAATAAGTGTTATTATACTTCTATCTAGGTAGTGTACCTATTGTTTTGCAGAATAGTGAATTGAGTGGGGGTTGTCGATCTCAGCGACCTCGTTCAATTAATTGACAATTTATTAACTAACTGAGAAATTAAAGTAAGAAAACAGGAAATGTAACACCCCGTCCTAAGCCAATCGTGGTTATCGCAACTTAACAAATAATACATAAACGTCGCAGCGGAAATAAACTAACACTAGGACCTTGCCACGGTCTAATCAACAAGAAATACTGTTTCTAAAATATTTACAACTGTATATCCAAAATACATACACCAATCCGAGTTTTAAGCATCTCCAAAACCACATAATAATTCTCAAGTTCAACTATCAACAGACGGGTCCACAGGCGCTACCCGTACTCAAAATAAAGTCCCACCTAGGGCTACCCGCTCCTACTCTCGTGGTGTGACTTCATGGGCCGCTTACCTGCAAGTGTAAAAACAGCCCCCAAAGGGGGTCAGCACGAATGCTGGTACGACCCTCTCGTGGCCCCCAAGCTAACGGGGCTACGACGACTAATTGTCGATAGCATGGATGTTGATTAGCATCACAATCATAATATGAAATGCAATAAAACAACAAACCACAATGAACCTAAATAGCTCACATACAAATGAACGACTCAGGCGTTCCCTTAACAAGTGAGTTAGCTCTTAACTCCTTAGATCCACATTCTCCTTAATCTTATAATTGCCAACCGTTCCACGACTATTAGACCGGTTATCCCTTAATTGGTTGCTTATTTTTGTAGGGCTTGGTTAACCCTAGCCGGTAGCAGTGCACTATCCAGCAGTAAGCAACCTTTCTTAAATTGTTGGGGATGTAGGCTTGATCCCCCCATGCCATCCTTAAAGTGCCTCCCACCTCAAACAGTAGTCCGGGTGGTCGGGTCGGTTTGTTGACCCTAGGCGACGAGTCCAACGACAACTCTTATTTGGAAGTCGGATCTGATTCAGATACCGACCTCCCCCAATACACATATGCCGGTACCATTCTGGATTCCTCACTCCCACCCCAAGTTGCGGTTAGTGAAAGTCTTAAATATCATGTGTTAGTTAAACCTTGACGGGTATTAACCAACAATCACCAATGTACAAATCCTCTCCTTAACTCAATAAGTACCAAGCTTAGTTAGTAGCTATCCTTAAGCCTCGTGGGTTAGTGTAAAGAAAACTCATACACAACGAGAACATTAATATCCGGTTGCATGCTTTATCTTGTCACGGTCATATCAAACAAACAGATAGCACACAAGCCGAGGGACACCTCGTTAGCAAGCAGGTCACAAGAAAGACTGTACCGTTCACCGTCGATTGTCCCCTTGTCTAATTCTCCTCCGGGTTCCAAACTATCAAGTCCTAGAATTCATCAAACTTAGATTATTAATTATCTACACATTACTTAACTTATTAACTTACTTAACCCATAATGATCCCCACCTAACACTTCTTAAGTTTTATACTTAACCTTACAAACTTAGCTTTAAACATTAAAGTCTTCTCCTTACTTAATCCCCTAGGTCTTTAGGTTTCTAATCATCATTGCCCTCTTAATGGTGTACCATTAGTACCATTAGACATCCTTAAAATTTCTTTTTTTTTAAGTGTTAAGGGTCGACTGACCCACCGACCGACCCAACCCCTGGGTCAGTCCGTCCCAGTAATTTTGCTGGTTTGAACAATTCTCTTAGACCGACCCATGACCGACCCAACCTTATGGGTCGGTCCATCTCAGAAATTTTTCCGTCTTCTGTAAACCATCCGTCCGACCTAGAGCAAAACCGACCGACCCAAACCATCTGGGTCGGTCCATTCCAGAGACAAATTCCTACGTTGAATTTTTGCCCGACCGACCCACCGCTAAGCCGACCGACACAAAAACCTCTGGGTCGGCCCAGTCCAGTGACATTCTGGCTGGCTTAACATGGTTCGACTGACCCAGAACTGAGTCGGACCCCGGGTCGGTCCACTACAGATTTTCCTCTTAAACTGTTATTTCTATTCCAAACTCTCCCACAAGTGTCCTAATAGGCCTCACACCTTCTTGGCACATTAAATCCACCTCATAACACCCACCAAACTCATTAAAACAACCTCCAAAGATCTTCTCAATCTTTTACTCAATTCTTATAAAAACTCCCAACACTTAAGACTTGTTTTCCTACATTTCTAGTATGCAATCCACCTAGAATTTTCACTAACCAAATGCTCCCTCCTTAAGAACTTGGCCACTCCATATACACTACTTTCCACCCTTATTGCATTTATCAAACTTCCTTAGATTCTAAACTCTAGTTCACACATAAACCATTTCAAAGTTTTACATCTTATTCCCAACGAACTTGTACAAGTCTTCTAACTTCTTTTATCAAGGTCTTGGTGCCTAAAATTCACCATTGTAACCCCTAGTTCCTCTTAGACATACCTAAGTCACCCTAGTTAACTAGAACATCTTGAACTCATTCTTTTTCATCAAAACAACTCCTAAAGTTTCTTAACACTTCCTTAGTCATAAAATCTTCCTAACACATCTTAAACACCTAGGTTCTTCACTAAATTTTGCCATGGATTCTTTAGTATATTATCACACTTAAACACTTAGTTTTTCACCATCAAACAATCTTTATCACCCAAATTCTTCCCACACCTTCTTAACATTCTATTTACACCAAGACTACACCACATCATCATATAATGCAATAACTTAAAATGCTTGGCACTTAGGCCCTTAAATGACAGTAATCTTAACCACTGAATTTCCACATTTATTAGCCTTTGACCTGCAAATACACACAACAAGGCTCCCATTGAAATATATATGCTCTTGTAGTTCACCTTTACATTCTTAAACTATCTCTTTTCTCATTTGCTCTTTAATCACAAGTTCTCAAATATAGTCATTGTCTCTCCTAGGTTATATATATAGACCTTTTCTAATGTAAACTCTAAGCTAAACTTATCACCTATCTCAAACCCATCCCTTAATGCATTAAAACACCTTAAGGCAAGACACTTACCTTGTTCTTTTACAAGCTCTCAAACTTTCCTCCTTAGGCCTTTCCCTTGCTCAATCTCGGTCACCCTACAAATTCCCCTTGCCAATGTTCTAACCAATATCCAATGTCTCCAATGAGTACTAGATAATACATTAACCTTAAGGAACAAACCCTAGGTTAAAAATGTGTTTTAAGGTATTAAATTGATTGTTTTACCTTGGAGTCTTAGAATAAGCTTGGATATGAATCAAGAAGGACCTCCTCTATCCTTTGGAGAGTAGAAAACAAGCTAGAACAAGGCATAAAAATGGAGCCCCATGAGTATAGATTTTCGGTTATGTGAAGAAATGGTGGGAACTTGATTTTTCTTACATATTCTTTACCTTAAGAGAATGGAGAAGCTAATTGAGCCTCCAAGCTTGAGTTTTCTCCTCTAATGGCGGTTTGCCTTAGCTCCAAAATGAGGCTCTTGAAGTTTTGAAAAGATAGGAAGAAGGAGCTTGAGCCAACTAAGAAGAATATGTGTTTAGTTTTGATTTTGGAGCTAAGATGTGTGTTTGGCAAGCAAGTGAAGATGGAGCTAGCATGGGGTTGTCTTCTACGTGAATGGAGAAGGGAGAGAGCAAGAGAAATCGGTGGTGAGAGAAGAGAATGAAGAGGTGAGGAGAGAGGTAAGTAAAGGTGGGATATTTATGTTAAAAGCAAATAGTAGTTTTTACTTTATCTCTTGTTTTCTTTTCTTATTTGATCATGTGGTGAATCATCACCTTAAAAACTGGCCACCCCCCTTTAATTAAGCTAGTCATGGTCTTGTTTGACCAACTAACTAAACTAAATTGACTAAAGACTAAACTAGGCACTATTTGATTACTATTCACAAACTAGTGCACATAATTGTGAATATTTTGGTTTCCCATTGATTTAGACTTCCTATTGTGATACTAATTAGTACACAAGTTAATTAAGGAGTAATGATGGACATTTAGCCACTCAAAACCCATTTACAAGACAATTTTTCAAAAATGTGCTTTAAGACTCCTTAAAGCACATTTTATGTTTTAACTTGTTTTCGAGCTTGGTTTTCTCTGGTAATTGGTTTAAAATGACCATTAGGATATTACTAAGGTCATAGCATGATATTTGTGTGCTCACCCAAGTCTCTCCAAGCTTAGAGCACATTTTTGCTTAGCCGCTCTTTTGGTGTTTCCTTATGTTTCCTTTGATTAAAAATGTTTCTTAACGTTTCTAAGGCATTATTTAGCCTTCTTATACCTTAGTTTATCATCTAAACACTATATCTAGGTTTGGGGTATTTCAATCTACCCCCCATAAAAGAACTTTGTCCCCAAAGTTCACATATATGCTTAATCGTTCACGGTACACAATTTCTCAATCTTAACACCACATCTTATATTCTCATTCACACGTCTTAAGACTCAAAGGTCTACCACCAATACAATACATAAGTATTATACATATCTCAAACTTATCACCAAAGTGTAGCAACTTACACAAAATCACATCTCACTGATAAGCCGCAAACTTATCATATTTTAGGTGTTATATGTAGTATTATATTTATCTAAATTAGGTTATATATAAGTTATTTGTGCTATTTTAGGTATTAAAGTGTTTTATTAGTTCAGTCTTATGTTTTATATGTTTTTCTGTGCAAGGGATGATTTTCTAGCCAAAAGTTCATTGATGCCGGACTCCCTGCCGGATAACTTCTGCACGGCACGAGATTAGATCAGGAAAGAGGCTTTGCCGGACACAATGCCGGGTAGATTCCATCCGGCATAAGTAAAGAGTCACCACGGTTGACCAAGCGATAGCAGTTATTGACCGTTGGTGATTAGGCTGTTGCCGGGTATGATGCCGGGTATATCCTACCCGGCATATGCACTATTTCGCACGGATTTTTACGGTTTCGACCGTTGAGCAGTTGACACGTTTTCGACATGTGCCGGCTACTCCTCATCCGGCACGACGCCCGGCAACAGACACAATTGAGCCATATAAATAGGACGAGAGTCTACATCATTGAACACACTTCAACATACCAAATCCACTCCATTCACTTCTATATTTCCGCCTCACTCCATTGTTGGTGTCCAAAGAAGTCTACGGATCCATCCACGCAAGAGAAGAAGAAGACCTTGTCGGGTTAAGGCTATTAAGATCTCCTTCTCCCTCTTTGTATTCTTTTCTTGTAGTTGTGTGGATGGTGATGTAGAATTCTTTGTCTTCTCTGGTTAGAAATGGTTCTCTTTGTAAACATAGTATGTTCACTCAATAAAAGATATAAGTTCAACTTTGAATTTTGAGTTTATTGCAAATTAGGAATGAAGTTGTTTCTTCTTCCAAGTACTTCAATTCTGACCTTGGTAAGGCAGAAAGGTTGAGGAATTCCAAGTGGTCTTTTTATTTGTCTTTTATAACTTAAAGGATGAAATTTAAGGCTTAGAATTCTCCCCTTTTCGGTTCGTTGATTACCTAGTTATTGTTAGTTTTCGATATTGATTTGGGAGTGCTTATTTCGGCTTCAAACTGGAAGAGTAAATTGACATTTTGGTAAGGCCGGATGGCATGCCGGGTGCAAGACGTCCGGCACATTCAAGATTCTTGTCTTTGCCGGGTGCATTTTGTCCGGCATAATATCCGACTTTACCAAAAGTTGGTTGGTTCAAAATTTATTCTTTTCCCTTGGTGTTCAATTGTCTTTTTATGACGTTGCCATTTCGAATCTGGGGTAGAATCATTATAAATACTATTTTAGTTTAGGTTTTAGATAGTTTCTTAATTCGTACTTACACTTACTTTCCCCCTTGTTATAGAATAGGCTTTTGCCCGGATTAGGTCTAGTTTTCTATAAGTCCCTTGGGTACGATTCTCTTGGTCGTAATATATTTACACTATACTCCGACCGGGTTTTTATTTGCTACCCGTAGTAGAGTTGTAGGTTTAGTTTATTATTTTATTCTTTTTATATATAGTTTTATCCTACAATTTTCTCGTTTAGCAAATTGGCGTCGTTGCCGGGGACTTGGAATTAGTCCAAGTCTTAAATTCGGTAAAACGCCCTATTCTTTATTCCCTATTCTTTATTCTTTGATTCTTTGATTCCTTGATTCTTTAATTTATTTTCGCACTTAGTTTTGCAGAATTGAATGTGCCGTGCGAAGTGCCGGGCATCGGTCACCCGGCAAACCCGGAGGAAGTCCGATGCCGGACAGGATTTGCCCGGCATCATGTCCGGCATTTTCAAATTGTTTTCAAAATTTCATACACTGTTGAGTTGTACCAATTTAAATGCATTATTGTCTACCCCTTCCGTTATTTCTCTATTATATTAGTTCCTATACTACAATTCTTTATTTTGAATTTCGAGTTTGCATTTGCCGTGTATTGTGCCGGGTGTTCTTCACCCGGCATTTCGGAGGAAGTCCTATGCCGGACAGGTTATATCCGGCATGTCACCCGGCATGCTCAATTTCTCTAAATATTTTTGTCTCAAATTGTAGGGACAGTTAGGAGTGATCTCCTAAAATCCCTTATTTTCTCTTACATTTATTTTGATTATCCTTTACATTATCTTTTAATTAAGTTATGTTCGATTTTTGGTCACGCCGGGCAACATGCCGGTTTGTACACACCCGGCAATTAGTGGAGGAAGTCCACTGCCGGGTAAGAATCACCCGGCCCTATGTCCGGCATAACCAAAAATTTGTTCATTCGTGTATTTTCATAATTTTAATTATGTCATTATATTATTTCTTTTATTATTACGAAATATTATAACATTTTCTCTTGCTCTTCCTGAAGTTATCCAAGTGAATGCTTCTTCGGTCAACGAGTACTCCTCACAATTTAGCCAACCTTGATCCGGAGATCGAGAGAACCCTACTTCATACATTAAGGCAACAAAGAATTCTACAAGAAGCAGATCATACACCAATGGCAGCACCTACCGTCCGTAACATAAACCGGCCTTCTAACCAAGGCCAGAAACCAGTAATCGACCTTCCTCCTCTCCTTCATCAAAACGAATACGATGAATGGCAAAAACTTAAGCCATATCATCAAATTAGATGCATAAAGGAGTTGGGTCTTTTCGACGGTGCAAATCCGGACGATGCTTTGCTCCACGTCACTAAATTTCTACAGCATACAAACAGCCTAACCTCCACAAATAACGTCCTCCAATATGTCAGGCTTTCCCTCTTCCCCCATAGCCTTACAGGGAATGCCAGCAAGTGGTACCACAGTCTAACCCCCAGTACCATCACCACTGGGAGGACATGGCAACCAAGTTTTATGACAAGTTCATGCCTCCAAGTCGCCCTGGAGATGATCGCCGAGATATACAACTTCAGACAACCCACCTCGGAGAACATCTGTGAGACTTGGGACAGATTCAAAGGGTTGCTACACACATGTCCACACCACGGCGTCACCAAGGAACAACTATCTCAGTTGTTTTACAAGGGATTGGTCAACCAATGCAAGACCATGATCCTTTCCTCCCTCGGTGCAGACATTTTGAAGAAGCCTGGAGATCAATTCCTTAGTGGAGTTGAATCTCTTTGCGAAGAGATTAGAGATTGGGCCACAGGTGGAACCAGGGGTGGTACCGCTGGTTTATTTCAAGTGGAAGAGGGCGACTCCAAATTCGACAAATTGATGCAAAGTCATGAGCAGTTATTGGAGAGTAATGCCCAGACATCAACAAAGGTTAGTGCTCTACAGAAAGTGGTGGAGCAAATAGCAATGAACAAACATCCTCAACAAGCGAACGTGGTTAGTGCACAACCGCACGCTTCGAGCCCTGCCATTCCAGACTTTCAGAATGTTGAGGAAGTCAACCATGTGAGTAACCAAGGGTATCGGCAGCCATGGCAACAGGGGAACCAACCCCCTCAGCATTTCCAGAGTCAAGCCGGCTACCAGGGAGGTCCAAGGCAATTCAGACCATCCCATCCTGCATCATCATCAGAGGCTGAAATGGCTGAACTTCGTGACATGATGTCAGCCCTGATGAACAAGACCCAGGATACTCACAACGAGATCTCGACCATTCGCAAGGAGCACAAATCGTTGCAGTTGCAACTACAGCAACTTCTGACGCCACCGCGACAACAAGGTCAGCTCCCATCCCAAACGCAAACCAACCCACGGGAGCATGCGAATTCGGTCACCATTCTACCTAGGATCTCCAAGGATGCCAAATAGCCTAAAAGGCTAAGTGTAGGGCGGTTCCTCCTCACGCCTTCACTATCAAACAGGGGAGCCCTTCGTATCATTTAATTTTTCTCTTTTAATTTTATGTTATTGTTTTTACATTGCTTTCATTATAGTAGTTTCAAGTTTCTTAAAAAAAAAAGTTTTATTTATTGTTCCTTTTGAACACTGGGGACAGTGTTCCTGCCAAGTGTAGGGCAGGGACCCCCCTTAAAAAAATAAGTTTTTATTAATATGCATAAGTTGTGAGTTTTATCGATGTTTTACTAAACTTTTGCATGTTTTTGATTGAGATAAGATTAGGAATGACTAAAAGCTTGTTCTCTCTCAAAAGGTAAGCTTTCTAATGACTTGTAGATTCCTGTTTTTAACTCTTTGATTCTTTTTGTTTAACATGAGTATATGATCTTTCACCTAATTCGTTCCTTTATGTACTTATGGGTGTTATTCTTTTCTTTCCAAATTGTGAAAAATCTTTTGGGTGAAAATCTTAAAAAGGGTTTTTGTGAAAAAAAGAAAGAAGAAGAAGAAAAAGAAAAAAAAGAGAAAGAAAAAGAAATCTTCTTCCAAAGGAAAAGCATTATATTCTTTGAGGTTGCAATGAACTGCCTCAGAATGAAAGCAAGAAACGAGAGTTTTTCCTTTTATTTTTCTCCTAAATTCCCCGTTCTTCAATGCAGAAAAATCATGGTTGATTCAGAAACCCTTGCAAAATAGGGCTGAATAATAAAAACCATCGATGAGTGTCTTGGCCACACTCAGAAACTCTTGAAAAATAGAGCTGAATGAAGGAAACCAGAAAAAGGAGAGATTGCAAATCTCTTATGTAAAATAGCCCAAAAGTTTTTGATCGGTTTTGAAAATTTTTTATTTTATACCCATTAGTATGTTACTGATGGAATAAGGAGGTTTAAGTGATACTTGTGAAATAGAGTCAGAGAGTTGAGAATATGTATCTACATTTCATTCTAGAGTTTATCTGTTTTGTGCATAAGTAATTAGTCCTTTCTAATCTTGTTTTGCTCGAGGACTAGCAAAAGGTAAGTGTAGGGCCTTGATAAGCCGCAAACTTATCATATTTTAGGTGTTAGATGTAGTATTATATTTATCTAAATTAGGTTATATATAAGTTATTTGTGCTATTTTAGGTATTAAAGTGTTTTATTAGTTCAGTTTTATGTTTTATATGTTTTTCTGTGCAAGGGATGATTTTCTAGCCAAAAGTTCATTGATGCCGGACTCCCTGCCGGATAACTTCTGCACGGCACGAGATTAGATCAGGAAAGAGGCTTTGCCGGACACAATGCCGGGTAGATTCCATCCGGCATAAGTAAAGAGTCGCCACGGTTGACCAAGCGATAGCAGTTATTGACCGTTGGTGATTAGGCTGTTGCCGGGTATGATGCCGGGTATATCCTACCCGGCATATGCACTGTTTCGCACGGATTTTTGCGGTTTCGACCGTTGAGAAGTTGACACGTTTTCCACATGTGCCGGCTACTCCTCATCCGGCACGACGCCCGACAACAGACACAATTGAGCCCTATAAATAGGACGAGAGTCTACATCATTGAACACACTTCAACATACCAAATCCACTCCATTCACTTCTATATTTCCGCCTCACTCCATTGTTGGTGTCCAAAGAAGTCTACGGATCCATCCACGCAAGAGAAGAAGAAGACCTTGTCGGGTTAAGGCTATTAAGATCTCCTTCTCCCTCTTTGTATTCTTTTCTTGTAGTTGTGTGGATGGTGATGTAGAATTCTTTGTCTTCTCTGGTTAGAAATGGTTCTCTTTGTAAACATACTATGTTCACTCAATAAAAGATATAAGTTCAACTTGGAATTTTTTGTTTATTGCAAATTAGGAATGAAGTTGTTTCTTCTTCCAAGTACTTCAATTCTGACCTTGGTAAGGCAGAAAGGTTGAGGAATTCCAAGTGGTCTTTTTATTTGTCTTTTATAACTTAAAGGATGAAATTTAAGGCTTAGAATTCTCCCCTTTTCGGTTCGTTGATTACCTAGTTATTGTTAGTTTTCGATACTGATTTGGGAGTGCTTATTTCGGCTTCAAACTGGAAGAGTAAATTGACATTTTGGTAAGGCCGGATGGCATGCCGGGTGCAAGACGTCCGGCACATTCAAGATTCTTGTCTTTACCGGGTGCATTTTGTCCGGCATAATATCCGGCATTACCAAAAGTTGGTTGGTTCAGAATTTATTCTTTTCCCTTGGTGTTCAATTGTCTTTTTATGATGTTGCCATTTCGAATCTGGGGTAGAATCATTATAAATACTATTTTAGTTTAGGTTTTAGATAGTTTCTTAATTCGTACTTACACTTACTTTCCCCCTTGTTATAGAATAGGCTTTTGCCCGGATTAGGTCTAGTTTTCTATAAGTCCCTTGGGTACGATTCTCTCGGTCGTAATATATTTACACTATACTCCGACCGGGTTTTTATTTGCTACCCGTAGTAGAGTTGTAGGTTTAGTTTATTATTTTATTCTTTTTATATATAGTTTTATCCTACAATTTTCTTATTAGCACTCACACAACCAAACAAACGACAAACATGTTCGTTTCCTAACTCAAAAGTGAGGAAGCTCTACCCCCTTAAAAAGGGGTACGCCCCGTACCCTATACAGACGATCTAGTCAGTAAATAACGAAGGGTACTTCATTCTCATCTTATCCTCTAATTCCCACGTGGCCTCTTCGACATCCTGGTTAGACCAGAGAACCTTCACTAGTCGCACTGACTTATGGCGAGTGTCCCTAGTCTTACTATCCAAGATTCTCTGAGGAGTCTCCACGGATCTCATATTTGGTTCTAACGCCAACCTCTCAGGTTCTAACACATGGGAGGGGTGGTGCATGTATTTCTTTAGCTGTGAAACATGAAAAACATCATGCACTTTACCCAGTTCAGCCGGTAAGTTCAACCTGTAAGCAACCGGGCCACCCGCTCCGTAATCTCATAAGGACCAACAAATTTAGGGCTCAGCTTGCCCTTCTGCCCGATTCTAAACACACCCTTCATCGGTGATACCCGTAGAAATACCCGGTCGCCCACTACGAACTCCAGGTCTCGTCGTCGAACATCAGCATACGACTTCTGCCTATCTTGAGCAGCTTTCATATTCTCCCTAATTTGCTGAACTTCAGCCTTAACTTGTTCTAAATATTCTGGTCCTATAATGACCGTCTCACTCGACTCATCCCAGCAGAGCGGTGTACGACATGGTCTACCGTACAACGCTTGAAAAGGTGCCATCTTGATCGAAGTGTGATAGCTGTTGTTGTATGAAAACTCGATCAGATGTAATTTGTCAATCCAACTACCCTGGAAGTCTAAGGCACATGCCCTCAGCATGTCCTCGAGTGTCTGAATCGTACGCTCAATCTGACCATCTGTCTGAGGATGGAACACGGTACTCAGCTTCAGTTCTGTACCCAACGCTTCTCTAGTAGCTCTCTAGTACCTTGAAAGGAATCTGGTATCTCTATCTAACACTATGGTCTTTGGTATCCCGTGATGTCTCATGATTTCTTTCTCAAACAACTCAGCAAATTTGGTCACCATCCAAGTATCCTTCATCGGTATGAATCGGGCTACTTTGGTAAGGCGATCCACCACTACCCATATCATGTTGAGACCTCCCCTAGCAGGTGGGAGTCCTACTACAAAGTCCATAGAGATATCATGGAACTTCCACTCCGGAACTGGCATCGACTGTACCATTCCGCCCGGTCGTCGGTGCTCGAATTTTACCTTCTGGCACGTGAGACACCTCAAAATGAACTCAGTAACATCTGTCTTCATTCCCGACCACCAGAAGTATCTCTTCATGTCTTTATACATCTTAGAGGCTCCCGGATGGATGGAAACTGAAGAACAGTGTGATTCTCTAAGTATACGGTCTTTCAGATCCGTGTTGCCCCGTGGTATGCATAACCGGCCCTTAAGTCTGATCAGATCATCGTCGTGAAGTCTGAAGTCATATTTCTGACTCTCAAAGGTACCATCTGTCAGCTTCTGTCTGACCTCTCTCATATACTCATCTGCTCTCTGAGCCTCTCGCACCTCATCAACAAAGCTGGAGAAAGAGACTAGCGAATGGAGTGAGTGTGCTCGACGGCTCAGGACGTCTGCTACAACATTGGCCTTCCCTTCTTAGTATTAGAGGTCAATGCCATAGTCTTTCAGAAATTCTAACCATCTCCTTTGTCTGAGATTCAAATCCTTCTGAGTGAATATATATATTTCAAGCTCTTGTGATCGGTGTAGATCGTCACGCTAACCCCGTATAAATAGTGGTGCCATATCTTCAAAGCGAAGACTACAACTCCTTGCTCTAAATCATGTGTAGGGTAGTTCTCCTCATGTTTCTTCAACTGGCGTGAGGCATATGCCACCACCTTGCCATGTTGCATGAGCACGTAACCCAGCCCTCTGCCGGATGCATCGCAGTAAACCTCAAAGCCCTCCGTACTGTCTGGAATGGTCAGAACCGGTGCAGTGGTCAGTGAGTCTTTCAAACTCTGGAATGATCTCTCACAGTCAGCCGTCCATACGAACGATGCATCTTTCTTCATCAGACTGGTCATCGGCTTTGCGACCTTGCTGAAATCTTTAACAAACCTCCGGTAGTAACCTGCCAGACCGAGAAAGCTCCGGATGTCGGTAACAGTCTTCGGTCTTGGCCAAGTACGCACGACATCAATCTTTGCTGGATCCACTGAGATCCCAGCATTTGAGATGACATGACCCAGGAAAGAGACCTGGTCAAGCCAAAACTCACACTTGGAGAACTTAGCATATAGCTGGTTCTCCCTCAATATCTCCAATACTCTCCTCAAGTGTTCCTCGTGCTCAGTCTTCGATTTTGAGTATATCAAAATATCATCAATAAACACCACAACCGACTTGTCCAGCTGCTCCCGGAACAAGCGGTTCATCAGGTCCATAAACTTTGCCGGTGCGTTCGACAAACCGAACGGCATCACTGTAAACTCATAGTGGCCGTATCGTGTCCGGAATGCCATCTTCTCAATATCTGCCTCCTTGATGGCTATCTGATGATACCCCGATCTGAGGTCAATCTTGGAAAACTCAGATGCTCCCTTCAACTGATCGAACAGATCGTCAATGCGGGGTAGTGGATACTTATTCTTTACAGTCACAGCATTCAACTCTCTGTAGTCGATGCAGAGGCGGAGACTACCGTCCTTCTTCTTCTTCACCAAGAGAACTGGCGCTCCCCATGGTGATACACTGGGTCTTATGAACCCTTTGTCTAACAAGTCCTTCAATTGTTCCTTTAACTCAATCATTTCTGCCGGAGCCATACGGTATGGTGCCTTGGCTATCGGTCCGGTACCAGGTAGCAGCTCGATGGTGAACTCTACCTCCTGAGTGGGTGGCATGCCGGACAGTTCCCGTGGAAATAGGTCAGGGAACTCCGACACTACTGGTAAGTCGGGGTCGAACTCGGGGTCTCTCTCTATGTCCTGTACATAGCAGAGGTACACTTCTTCCTTTCTCCTCAACTCCTTATACATTGCCATAGCGGTGGTGATCTTAGTCGAAGGCTCTCTGGGCCTCTGGCGGTATGATATTGTTACCCCAGACGGGCTCCTGAGCAGCAATCTATGCTCGGCACAGAGGATACGACCCTTGTGCCGCTCCAACCAGTTCATCCCGAAGATAACATCAAATCCCAACTCCCTGAACTCAATAAAACTAACTGTAAAGTCTTCCCCCTTAATTCTGACAATGGCTCCTCGGTAGTAGCGAGTGCAACGAACCTTCTCCTTAGACGGGAGCGTAACCGTGAAGTCAGGTAGCTCATCAGCGTCTAGCCCCAACCTTCTCGCGAAAGATGCCAAGACAAAGGTATGCGAGGCCCCTGAGTCGAAGAGAACTGATGCCTCGATCCCATTAATCGGAAAGGTGCCGGTGAGGATAGTACCGCTGGCGTCGGCCTGTGCCTCTGTAAGTATGCTTAGCGCACCTTCCGTACCGAGTCCATGACCTAATTGTATTCACACGCTTCATGAGTAATGATGGTATAACAAGAGTCGTAACAATTATATGAACAACACTGTTATTTTATTCATAACCATCCTGTTTACAACATGTGCTTAAATCTTACATCTCATTCCTTATCTCATACTAAAAACGTTACATGGCTAATATTGTCTAAAGGTTAGGTTTAACCGTCCTGGTTTCATATGCGTCGCATTAATCACTGCTGACGGTGCTGTATTCAGCTTAATTCTCTTAATCCCATGATACAACATCCTCGATTCTCCCCCCATAATTAATACATCCCCAGATTTAAGTACTAACTTATTTGCACGGTCCGCACGCTTCTGCTCGCCGTATAAAAATTCTGCATCATCCCCAATGGACCAAGACACTACGGGTATCCCTCTTTCGAGAGACTCCGTTGTCTCGTCCTTATCCTGGTGTAGTCCGAGTCGCCCGTCTTTCTCGTTGAAGTTTACAATGCAAATGTCTGCTTGTATGTCTGGAATCGGTTCAGCTTCCAACTGCTGAGCGATCTCCATGACATGTGTATTTACCGGATGGAACTCTTTGGGTATGTCCGGTGGTGAGACTCCATCTTGTGTCCTTATGGTTTGGTAAGTCTTGGCATAAGGATTCCAATCCTTGCCTAAGCTCATCATCTTTAGCTTCATTCTTGCTCCCCCAGGGTACTCCGGTGTATAAAAACCTCCCGGTCCCACTCCTAGTTGACTGCATCTCCTGATGATGGCTATCTGAGCCTTCGCTGTCAGGTATCCCCTTAATAAAATCATACCTGGGCTGATAACCTGACATTGTTCGGTTGAAAAGTCTCGGGTTTCGATGTTGGTGTCCACCAGGTTAGGAGTTAAAGGTATTGGATAGCAAATGTTGAAGTTTCCTATGGTGGTAATAGGTCATATCTCCCTTAAATTCTAATCTTATCTTATTCTCACCTAACTCATTTATTCACTAAGCATGCATGTAATGCGGTAAGCAGGCAATTTTATTACTAAGTGGTTATAGCGGTACCTGGCCTTGATGAGGAGGCTCATCGTCCCGGTCCACCATGTGTAGTGTGGGTCCCGACTTCTAGGTTACCCGTGGATTCTTGTTCGCCGCTTGCTGCGCCCCCTTATGTCCGTCAGGTCCAGCTCCCTGATCGGTCCTAGTCTTAACCTTGAATCCGGGTCTGTAATTCTTACTCTCCGGGTTCCCGTAGCACTCATATTCCCGGTGCCCGAGTACACCACAGAAATTACACTCCACCTTATTCCCCCTACAGTCAACTCCGGGGTGGTCCTTGTTGCACCTCTGGCAATAGTAGTGTCGTTGGTAGCCACCACCGGTTTCCTTTCCAGTCTCAGTACCTGATTACGCATGGCATCAGTGATTGTGTCTCAATGTTGTAACCCATTCTTAATTCACCCAAAGTATATCTTTCCTTACCCTTTGGCGCCCTGGAGCACAGGGGCTTAGCAGCGTAAGCATAAGTCAACTTCAGCGGCTCTTCAATAGCCTTCTCCGTTCCTTCCTTTCCTTTTTGGTGCTGATTCTTCTGGGCTTGGGGCTGGTACTTCTGTTTCTTGTACCCACCCTGCCCCTGGTGCTCGGTGCTCTTCCCGGCATTCTTTCTCTTGGCATTGACCTCGTCCCTTAGCTGGACGGTTATCTCAACCTTAGCAGCGACATGGTAGCACTCCTGCTTTCTAAGTGTTAATTTCTCTTATTTCTCAAATCTCAATCTTATTCACCTTCTCATATTTAAATTATCCTCATTACCTGCAAGGTAGTATAACTCGTCGGCCCCATGCCGTAGCGGAGTCGATGGCTAAGCCCGCCATAGAAGCGGTCCACCAGTATCTGGTCTGAATATCTAAGACCTGGTAGAAGACGGAGCAAGACGGTGAACTCTGAGTAATACTCGTCCACCGTCATCTTGTCGGTCTGCTTAAGCGCATCCAACTGCAAGCGCTTCTTTGTCTGGACATGGGTGGGGTAGTACTTTGCTCGTAGCAATGCGGTGTACTGCTCCCAGCCGAACTCTGGATTGGCCACATGCTCGGCCCTCACCAGCTTCCACCAATTGCCTGCTGCCCCCTTCAGGTAGAACGCAGCTAGACGCACCTTGATCTCAGCAGGGACGTCAAGGGTCTCGAAGGCGGTCTCCAGCTTAGAGATGTACGCCTCAAGCTTGGCGGGATCAGTCTCCCCCTTAAAGTGTGCGGGTCGAAGGTCGGCTAGACTCTTCACCCAGTTCAGTTCCCGGGGTTGTGGCGGTGGAGGTGGTGCACCCACACCAGGCTGATAGCCCATGTGCCCTAAAGCGGCAGCTACGATCTCTGCGATCGTCTGCCCTCCCGGTATCTCAGTCTCGTCGCCTCTACCAAGGCCTCGGCCTCGGCCTCTCCTTCCTGACATCTGAACAATCACAACTCGCATTAGATTCGTATCCACCACTGTTTCGGTTAACGAATTTATAACGTCCGTAGACGGTAAAGACGATCCACACTTAATAGTGGTCATCTGACTCTACTCACACCAACTTCTCACACCCTTAACCCATTTCTTATATCTTAACTCATAACCTAACTCGGTGGTTACTCATGCCCGGTATTTCATGATCAGAGCGTAACTACGCTCTGATACCACTTTTTGTAACACCCCGTCCTAAGCCAATCGTGGTTATCGCAACTTAACAAATAATACATAAACGTCGCAGCGGAAATAAACTAACACCAGGACCTTGCCACGGTCTAATCAACTAGAAATACTGTTTCTTAAATATTTACAACCGTATATCCAAAATACATACACCAATCTGAGTTTTAAGTATCTCCAAAACCACATAATAATTCTCAAGTTCAACTATCCACAGACGGGTGCACAGGCGCTACCCGTACTCAAAATAAAGTCCCACCTAGGGCTACCCGCTCCTACTCTCGTGGTGTGACTTCATAGGCCGCTTACCTGCAAGTGCAAAAACAGCCCCCAAAGGGGGTCAGCACGAATGCTGGTATGACCCTCTCGTGGCCCCCAAGCTAACGGGGCTACGACGAATAATTGTCGATAGCATGGAAGTTGATTAGCATCACAATCATAATATGAAATGCAATAAAACAACAAACCGCAATGAACCTAAATAGCTCACATACAAATGAACGACTCAGACGTTCCCTTAACAAGTGAGTTAGCTCTTAACTCCTTAGATCCACATTCTCCTTAATCTAATAATTGCCAACCGTTCCACTATTAGACTGGTTAGCCCTTAATTGGTTGCTTATTTTTGTAGGGCTTGGTTAACCCTAGCTGGTAGCAGTGCACTATCCAGCAGTAAGCAACCTTTCTTAATTTGTTGGGGATGTAGGCTTGATCCCCCCACGACATCCTTAATGTGCCTCCCACCTCAAACAGTAGTCCGAATGGTCGGGTCAGTTTGTTGACCCTAGGCGACGAGTCCAACGACAAGTCTTATTTGGAAGTCGGATCTGATTCAGATACCGACCTCCCCCAATACACATGTGCCGGTACCATTCCAGATTCCTCACTCCCACCCCAAGTTACGGTTAGTGAATGTCTTAAATATCATGTGTAAGTTAAACCTTGACGGGTATTAACCAACAATCACCAATGTACAAATCCTCTCCTTAACTCATTAAGTACCAAGCTTAGTTAGTAGCTATCCTTAAGCCTCGTGGGTTAGTGTAAAGAAAAGACATACACAACGAGAACATTAATATCCGGTTGCATGCTTTATCTTGTCACAGTCATACAAACGAACAGATAGCACACAAGCCGAGGGACACCTCGTTAGCAAGCAGGTCACAAGAAAGACTGTACCGTTCACCGTCGATTGTCCCCTTGTCTAATTCTCCTCCGGGTTCCAAACTTTCAAGTCCTAGAATTCATCAAACTTAGATTATTAATTATCTACACATTACTTAACATATTAACTTACTTAACCCATAATGATCCCCACCTAACACTTCTTAAGTTTTATACTTAACCTTACAAACTTAGCTTTGAACGTTAAAGTCTTCTCCTTACTTAATCCCCTAGGTCTTTAGGTTTCTAATCATCATTGCCCTCTTAATGGTGTACCATTAGTTCCATTAGACATCCTTAAAATTTCTTTTTTTTTTAAAGTGTTAAGGGTCGACCGACCCACCGACCGACCCAACCCCTGGGTCGGTCCGTCCCAGTAATTTTGCTGGTTCGAACAATTCTCTTAGACTGACCCACGACCGACCCAACCTTATGGGTCGGTCCATCTCAGAAATTTTTCCGTCTTCTGTAAACCATCCGTCCGACCCAGAGCTACACCGACCGACCCAAACCCTCTGGGTCAGTCCATTCCAGAGACAAATTCCTACGTTGAATTTTTGCCCGACCGACCCACAGCTAAGCCAACCGACCCAAAACCCTCTGGGTCGGCCCAGTCCAGAGACATTCTGGCTGGCTTAACATGGTCCGACCGACCCAGAACTGGGTCGGACCCCGGGTCGGTCCACTACAAATTTTCCTCTTAAACTGTTCTTTCAATTCCAAACTCTTCCACAAGTGTCCTAATAGGCCTTACACCTTCTTGGCACATTAAACCCACCTCATAACACCCACCAAACTCATTAAAACAACCTCCAAAGATCTTCTCAATCTTTTACTCAATTCTTATAAAAACTCCCAACACTTAACACTTGTTTTCCTACATTTCTAGTATGCAATCCACCTAGAATTTTCACTAACCAAATGCTCCCTCCTTAAGAACTTGGCCACTCCATATACACTACTTTCCACCCTTATTGCATTTATCAAACTTCCTTAGATTCTAAACTCTAGTTCACACATAAACCATTTCAAAGTTTTACACCTTATTCCCAACGAACTTGTACAAATCTTCTAACTTCTTTTATCAAGGTCTTGGTGCCTAAAATTCACCATTGTAACCCCTAGTTTTTCCTAGACATACCTAAGTCACCCTAGTTCACTAGAACATCTTGAACTCATTCTTTTTCATCAAAACAACTCCTAAAGTTTCTTAACACTTCCTTAGTCATAAAATCTTCCTAACACATCTTAAACACCTAGGTTCTTCACTAAATTTTGCCATGGATTCTTTAGTATATTATCACACTTAAACACTTAGTTTTTCACCATCAAACAATCTTTATCACCCAAATTCTTCCCACACCTTCTTAACATTTTATTTACACCAAGACTATACCACATCATCATATAATGCAATAACTTAAAATGCTTGGCACTTAGGCCCTTAAATGACAGTAATCTTAACCACTGAATTTCCACATTTATTATCCTTTGACCTGCAAATACACACAACAAGGCTCCCATTGAAATATAAATGCTCTTGTAGTTCACCTTTACATTCTTAAACTATCTCTTTTCTCATTTGCTCTTTAATTACAAGTTCTCAAATATAGTCATTGTTTCTCCTAGGTTATATATATATATAGCCCTTTTATTATGTAAACTCTAAGCTAAACTTATCACCTATCTCAAACCCATCCCTTAATGCATTAAAACACCTTAAGGCAAGACACTTACCTTGTTCTTCTACATGCTCTCAAACTTTCCTCCTTAGGCCTTTCCCTTGCTCAATCTCGGTCACCCAACAAATTCCCCTTGCCAATGTTCTAACCAATATCCAATGTCTCCAATGAGTACTATATAATACATTAACCTTAAGGAACAAACCCTAGGTTAAAAATGTGTTTTAAGGTATTAATTTGATTGTTTTACCTTGGAGTCTTAGAATAAGCTTGGATATGAATCAATAAGGACCTCCTCTATCCTTTGGAGAGTAGAAAACAAGCTAGAACAAGGCATAAAAATGGAGCCCCATGAGTATAGATTTTCGGTTATGTGAAGAAATGGTGGGAACTTGAATTTTCTTACATATTCTTTACCTTAAGAGAATGGAGAAGCTAATGGAGCCTCCAAGCTTGAGTTTCCACCTCTAATGGCGGTTTTCCTTGGATCCAAAATGAGGCTCTTGAAGTTTTGAAAAGATAGGAAGAAGGAGCTTGAGCCAACTAAGAAGAATATGTGTTTAGTTTTGATTTTGGAGCTAAGATGTGTGTTTGGCAAGCAAGTGAAGATGGAGCTAGCATGGGGTTGTCTTCTACGTGAATGGAGATGGGAGAGAGCAAGAGAAATCGATGGTGAGAGAAGAGAATGAAGAGGTGAGGAGAGAGGTAAGTAAAGGTGGGATATTTATGTTAAAAGCAAATAGTAGTTTTTACTTTATCTCTTGTTTTCTTTTCTTATTTGATCATGTGGTGAATCATCACCTTGAAAACCGGCCACCCCCCTTTAATTAAGCTAGTCATGGTCTTGTTTGACCAACTAACTAAACTAAATTGACTAAAGACTAAACTAGGCACTATTTGATTACTATTCACAAACTAGTGCACATAATTGTGAAAATTTTGGTTTCCCATTGATTTAGACTTCCTATTGTGATACTAATTAGTACAAAAGTTAATTAAGAAGTAATGATGGACATTTAGCCACTCAAAACCCATTTACAAGACAATTTTTCAAAAATGTGCTTTAAGACTCCTTAAAGCACATTTTGTGTTTTAACTTGTTTTCGAGCTTGGTTTTCTTTTGTAATTGGTTTAAAATGACCATTAGGATATTACTAAGGTCTTAGCATGATATTTGGGTGCTCACCCAAGTCTCTCCAAGCTTAGAGCACGTTTTTGCTTAACCGCTCTTTTGGTGTTTCCTTATGTTTCCTTTGATTAAAAATGTTTCTTAGCGTTTTTAAGGCATTCTTTAGCCTTCTTATACCTTATTTTATCATCTAAACACTATATCTAGGTTTGGGGTATTTCAGGAAACGTCACTTTTTTAGGTTTTACTTGATTTAATAAAAAGAATAACTCAACAAACTAAGAAAATAATAAAATAGTAATAATAAAATAATTAAAGAAATAAAGAAATAAAGATGGAAACCCTAAATCTAAAGAAGCACCCCGGATTATTCTGCAAACCTTAACTTTATTAATCTATTTATAAACTCTTCCCTAATTCTGCAATAAACTCAGGAATCTTAGTTGATTCGTTGACCGGTCCCTGTACAACGAATCCTAACTGGCAGAAATAACAACAAACCATGCCCAAGTCAATTGTAACCAATCGCTTTATTACCAATTCCTATTGGAGACAGATTAACCTATAGGCAAACCATGCTTCTAGTCATTAATCTGGTTTAAATTCTTATTTCTTGTTAACTAATCTCAGCGCCGCATTTTGATTAGAAGACTACAAGGATTGCTTTAATAATTAGCTAGAGAATTAAAGCACATGAAGAATAGGAATTAAACTACTGTAATTATAATAAGAGAAAAAGATAAAAAAATAACTATAAAGATTCGGTTGGCTACCCCTATCTGGGGAGCTAGTCTAACTACTCAAACATAACTATAAAAGTAACAAAAACAACAAAGGAATAACATAACGGTGGCTGCGGGTTGTGGTGTTTCCATGGATTACAGATAGGCTTGAAGGCGTATCGGATCTTGAAATATTTCAGCGGGGATGTTAACACCGTTGAAGTTAATTCTGGCCTTTGTAATTTCGGTGTTGGGTTTAGTGGAAAGCGTAAAGTCTAAAAAGCTTGGGAGTGGTGCGGCTAGTTATAGGCTGAGGGAGTTGATGGAAGGCGCAGAGGTTTCTGGTGGTGTGTGTCAGAGAGCTATAGTTTGGGCGAGAGAAATCGAAGGTGGGGATTTCGCGGATTAGGTGGGGATTGTTGATGTATGTGTATAGTGACAGACGCATAATGTCAAACAAGCAAAAACATAGTTCCTAGAGTTATTCACAAACATGAACAGACTCAGTGAGACTAAAAGGCATACCTGCTGAGGATTACGTCAAGGGCAAGGAGATGCAACCGTCTAAGTAGACGGAGTCATTCCTATTGCGGATCGAAGTGCCTCAAACCTTGCTGTAGGTAGTGGCTTAGTGAAAATATCTGCAAGTTGATCGTTTGTGGGAACAAAATCAAGATGGATTAATTTTTCTCGACACAGTCTTTCGAGAAATGAAAGCGACTTTCAATGTGTTTGGTTCTTGAGTGTTGGACTGGATTTCGGATATTTTGATTGTGCTTTTATTATCACAGAAGATTGGAATTTGTTCTTGGGTAATGTGATAGTCGTGAAGTTGTTGTTTCATCCAAAGAAGCTGAGAGCAACAGGCCGCAGCAGAGACATACTCAGCCTCAGCTGTGGAAAGTGCGACAGAGTTTTGTTTTTTAGAGGACCATGAAACAAGACAAAGACCAAGGAATTGTGCATTACCTAAAGTACTCTTTCGATCTTGGAGGGAACCAGCCCAATCGGAGTCACTAAAACCAGATAAATCAAAAGTAGGGGAACGAGGGTACCATAGATATAGAGTACTTGTACCTTTAAGGTATCGAAAGATACGTTTGACTACCTTGAGATGAGACTGTTTGGTGCTGCTTGAAAGTGGGCACAAAGACAGACTGCATGAAGGATGTTTGGGAGACTGACAATCAAATAAAGAAGGGACCCTATCATTCTTCTGTACTCTGTGGCATTGACACCGATTCCGTCATCATCAAGATGATGTTTGGCAGTTGTAAAGCAAGGAGTAGACATGGTTTTGACATTTGTAAGGTTATACTTGCCAAGGAGTTCCTTGATGTACTTCTATTGGTGGATCTTGATCCCGTCTTTCTCCTGTTGAATTTGAAGTCCTAGGAAGAACCAAAGTTCGCCTAACTAATTCATGGAAAACTCTTTCTTCATAAGGTTAGCAAAATGTTCACAGAGGGTGTTACTTGTAGATCCATAGATAATATAATCAACATAAACTTGTACTAGGAGTAAGTCATGTGATGAGTGAAGAATGAATAGAGTTTTATCGATGTTACCTCTAGAGAAACCATTTTGCAAGAGATATGAAGAGAGTCTTTCATACCAGGCACGCGGCGCTTATTTGAGTCCGTACAGGGCTTTACACAGTTTATATACGTAGTCGGGATGGACAGAGTCTGTGAACCTGGGGGGTTGCTCGACATAGACTTCCTTGTCGATATAGCCGTGAAGGAAGGATGTCTTACCGTCCATTTGATGTAGAGTGAAACCTTTGAATGCAGTAAACACAATCAGCATTCTAATTGCTTCAAGATGGGCTACTGGTGCAAAGGTTTCGTCATAGTCAATTCCTTCTTCTTGATTATACCCATGTACTACCAAAAGAGCTTTATTCCTGTAAACTTGTCCTACATCATCAAGCTTATTGCGAAAGACCCATCAAGTGCCAATAGTTGTTGGTGCGTGGGTCGAGGAACTAACTCCCAGACCTCATGTCTTTGGAGAGAGTTAAGTTCCTCCTGCATAGTAGTGACCCAGTCGTTATCAAGTAGCACTTCTTTGACATTTTTAGGTTCAGTACTAGAGAGGAAGGCATCAATGGCACAACGGTTTTGCATGGCTTGAAGACGGGTTTGGACGCCTGAGTTGGGGTCAGTTAAGATGTTTTCAGGAGGGTGTCACTAGTGCAGAAAATGTTATAAACCACGGTTAAAAAGCCTATATACCACGGTTCCAAACCGTGGTTAATACGCGCGTCGTATATTCGAAAATGCCTATAAACCACGGTTCAAAACCGTCGTTTAAAATCGCGATTATAAACCACGGTTTCTATATGACCGTCGTTTAATTGTTGTTTTTGTCGCGGATCAGACCGATTTTATACCACGGTTTGGCTTTGTAACCGTGGTATATCAGGCTTTTAAACGACGGTTCGTCTGTAAAACCGTGGTATATGACTGTTTTATACGACGGTTCTGTAGAAAACCGTGGTTTAAAATGTCGTTCCACTGAATTTTAAACCACGGTTTTTAAGTAACCGTGGTTTTTTTTTCTTTTTTTTTTAGTTTTTTTTGTTTTTTAAGCCTCTACCACAAATGTTTTCCACAATTTACAATCGCATATACAACCTGTACAGGGCATCCAACTGGTATTGCCCTTTGATAACCAACCACACTATATGACCATAAACCAAAGTTGCCAGTTTGAATTGCAACATTGAAAACGAATTGCAAACAAACCCATTCAAACTTTCAAAAATAAGAGAGAGTTGAACTTTACAAACTCTTTGAGAGTCTACGTTGCTTCAGCACAAACAAAAGTGTAAGTCTAACTACACTAGGATAAGATCTAAGTAACACTCAAGTAATTTTTACACCAAAACTGCGATAGATGATCTCTTACAAAGTTGAGATCGATTTTGGAATACGTGCTCCCTGCTTGTGTGAAAAAAGAAACGATCTGTCCATAAAAAGAAACTGATCATCATTAGTACACAATTTTATTTCAAATGCAATAACTTTAACTAAAACTTTGATTGGTATGGTTTACCTTGTCATCATCAGCAAGCGTGTCAATATTTTGTACAATCTCGAACATGTACCGCATCACATAATAGCCACAGCTTTGTGAATCAGGCTGCTGAGGACACTGTCATCACACCATCCATGGATTACCAACTTTAGATAGATCAAAAAATTAAACGTTTAACTTTAATACAAAAACGCATAAATTAAATGATTACTTACACGTATGTAATGGAAGTCCAAGATGGAGAATGGTTTCTTCACATCACTCAAACCAAGCTTATGACCCCTGCATAAATACAGCATTTTAAAATGAAGCCATTTATTGTCAATAATCTAGGACAAGCTTAAAATAAATACAGAATGCATTAAAATTTTTGAATACTCACTCCTTCAAATTTCACATATCTACAGCGATCTCTCGAAGGTCATCAGGGCCGCCCAATGGGTCTAGTATCAATAAGCATGAGGTGTCGATACACAACACCAACAACATCCAATGATTGCTGCCACAGATAAAACAAAGAATGTTTTGTACAACAATTATTAAATATCACAATTAGGAAGCAAAAAATTCCAGTTATTGTGTACTTACATCTGATGATATGGGATCAGCAAATATTTGCTTTTTCTTCGCACCGCAGAACAAAATCCCTGCCTCACATGCTGTACACATCCTTGCTCATCCAATGCGGCCTGATTTGCTGACATCAATTGCGGACACAAGAAAGAGAGGGCACATAATCTCTTGCTCGCTAGCAGTCTACTAGTCAAACACCTAAACAACATTTTTTCATAAGATATGTTAAATAGCTTAAAAAAATGAAAGATAATTTAATAATTTAAAAGATACTTACAGACAATAGGCCTGAATCACAGAGATGTTAAGCAGGTCTCCCATCAAAAATTCTCTTAGATCGCTCACGGTAATCATCAGATCTCTGGGCTCGGGGGAGTGGAAAACATGCTTAGACACTTTCATGTTGAAATTGGTGACAGACTGTGGCTTCGTCATGAAAAAGTCATACAGCATTTTTTGTTTGTCTGTCAACTTCTTCAGATACTTGGGTGTCAGAATGGCGGCTCTCCTAGGAGTCATATCGAAAGGCTTGACCACTTCCTTTCTCACACTCTGACTCTCCTCATTTGATTTCACAACTTCCTTCCCCTTATCCACTTTCCTCTTCTTAACCGGTCTTAATTCCTTATCAATCTAATAGTATACAAAAATTAAATAATTAACATATCAGTCAACAGTCAAGTAAAAAACTGAACAGTAAGCATGTAAATAGTTTACCTTGTCACTGACATCAATGAGAGAATATGGCCATGGAACAACTGAAGATTTTGCTTGAACTATTTTACTCCACTGATTCCACTCCAACGGAAGGGGAGAGTCCTCATGACCTTTCACAATATCGTCTACCATCACACGAGCGTGGAGAGGTGGGATGGGCTTGAAATGTACTACAGTGTTCGGTCCGGTCTGTAAAACCCGACCGAATGCAACATGAACAGTCCCACCATCCAACACTTGAAACAGATGACATGATTTAGCCACCTACATCAACTCACAACAGTAAGCAAGCTAATAAAATTATATTGTTTTAAAAGTAATGTTAAAATAACTAAGGAGGAAAAAAGAACAAACCGAAAGGTTTTGATAAGGAAATGTGTCTCTGGTAGGAGAAGAAGGTGCAGGATGATCGACCATCGGAGTATCCGCCGTCGTGGTAGGAGCAGACGTCGGTGCAGGATCATCGACAGTATCCGCCGTCGTGGTAGGAACAGACGTCGGTGTAGCAGTAGGTGCCGGTGTAGGAGACGCGGCCACTATCGATGTATCCGCCGTCGCAGTAGGAGCAGACGCCGGTGTAAGAGTAGGTGTCGGTGTAGGAGAATGCACCTGGCCCAATACTAAAGCCTCAAGTCTTCGCAGGCGCTCCTCGTAGGCTTGACGCTCCTCAGCGTGACGTCTGAGCTCCTCAGCGTGACGTCTTTCCGACTCCGCCAACCGGTCGTGCACCCGTTCATCCACCATTCTCTCTATTTCAGCCTGCGTACTCTCGATCGAGACGTAGAAAACACGTCTTTTTGGCGAACTTCCCCTCCAAGCCCCCACTCGCCCTGGATGATCCTTTTGCCCAAGGGCCTTATTCAGTGGATCATCCTGAGACGGAGGGGCCGGGACCATCTCCCATCGATCAGTAGATCCAGACTATTTTAAATTACAAAAATATTAGAAATGAAGTTACTAATTAGTAAACAACAACTTTTAAAAATATATACTTACAATCTTTGAAGCCAACTCAGCAGTCTCGCTCTGCGGGAACACATAGACTCCCTCTTCATTTTTCTTCATGCGCCCAGCATAAATGTCTGCACCCTACTTGCATCGTCAACAGTATCAACAACTGACTGAGTGCCGTCTTCATTCGTCTTCGTCAGTAAGCCCTCGCTCTTCCACTTCTCCAACCGCCCCGTATATCCAGCTCGCCCCATGTAGTGCTTATATACATTCTTCGCCCGGTTACGTCTCGCTTGTTCTTGACGTAACTGTTACAAAATTTGTATATTTGTAAGTTATACATAATAAAAAAAATATTTGTTAAATTTTATTCCTTAAATAATTAAGACAGAATAATTGTAAAAGTACCTTAAACTCTTCAGTCTGGCGATGGTCGTAGAATATCTTCCAGTCCTCCTCCGTGAACATACCATCATACACTACCCACGGCGGTGACCTCTTGGAGCCCGGTTTGTTAATCCAACCATCTACCAACCGATGCTTGAATTGTCGCAGCGATGTCGCTAAAAGTGATTCAATCTTCTTCCGAAGTTCAGCCGCGACATTGTATTTCTTCTGCACCATCTGCCACATGATGTCTTTGTCTGCCTTTTCTTGATACTTCCAATCCTTATTAATCGAACAATGGGATTTTACCATCAATCCCAAGTAAGAAGCAAACTGCTGCTTCGACCCACCAGAATGTCGGAGGTACTTGTCCCAGAACAAATCGATGGGAGCATTTTTCTTCTCCTTCAACCCACGGGTCGGTCCACGTCCCTTCCGAGTGTCCTGCGAAGTAGATGTAGCTGGTGGTTCTTCAGTAGGGACGTCATCGTCAATATCATCCAACCCCAACAGTAAGTCCTCTTCGACTCTATCGTCAGGATCCATAATCTGAAAAATAATCAACAATTAACAAGGTTAATACGAACATCTACTGAATCAAATATTGAAACATGACAAAAATGAAATAATTAATATAATATTGTCAACCAAACTTACAAAATAACATTTCATCGTTCAATCCACAATCCTTCGTTGTGGTCGGACCTTCGATATTCAAAATTAGTTACATTATCTACCTCCATCGGCAACCGAATAGGTACATCTGTTTCATCTTCACAGTCGTATTCATCCTCATCAACAATATTATCAATCCCAACTATCGATCTTTTACTCTGCATTACAATAGACCATCTGGGATTAGACTGATCACGACAGTAGAATACTTGTTTTGCCTTTGATGCAACGATAAAGGGTTCATCAGTAGGAGCCGCTGTCGTTAAATCAACTAGCTTCATACCATGATCCTCCTCACGATATCCCTGTTTGTTGTCCACCCATTTGCAACGAAATACACAAGTTTCATAACTAGTGTAATTCAAGACCCAAATATCCTCAATAACACCATAATATTCGTTCTTCAGTGTATTACGATTTGTTCCTGTGAAAATGTCTTGTGAAGCGATAAGATGCACACCACTGTTCTGGTTTGTCGATTTACAATCTTGACGTTCAGTGTAAAACGAAAATCCATTTACATCATATCCTTCATAAGACAACACATCGAGATTTGGACCAAGTGCCAACAACTGGATCATTTCATCCACGTTCCTTGAATCTTCATACAACACCTTCTGTCTGAACCACTTAACAAATGTTGCATTCTGCTCTTTTTTTAATTTGGCATTACTCATCGTTGGGTGTTTTGTTTTGAGGTAGGCTAGGTGTGCATCGAAATACGGTTCAACAACTTCAGAATGATTCAACACAACCAGATGTGCCTTGTTCAATGTATCAAAATCAACTCTGCATAATTTTTTCCCACAGGTACCAACCCCTTTAAGCCTGCCATCATGTCTTGCTTTCGGTAATCCAATAACATCAACACCGTGTAAGTAGTGAGTGCAGAAGTCAACTACCTCCTCTGTTACTGTCCCTTCAATTATACTTCCCTCTGGACGCCGACGGTTTTTCATTTTCTTTTTCAGTATACCCATATATCTCTCAAACGGATACATGTATCGAAGGTATAACGGACCACAATGTTTGATCTCTCTAACAAGATGAACAAGTAGATGCACCATAATATCAAAAAACGAAGGAGGAAAATACATTTCCAACTGACACATGGTGATCACAAGGTCATTCTGTAGTTTATCCAGCGTCTCCACATCAAGCACTTTACACGAAATTCCTTTGAAAAAAACACATAAATTTGTAATAGTTTTCCTGACATCAGCTGGAAGGATTCCACGGAGAGCAACCGGAAGTAAGTGCTGCATCAGCACATGATAGTCGTGAGACTTCATCCCTACCAATTTCAGATCAGACATTGATACCAAACTTGCTATGTTCGATGAGTAACCGGATGGCACTTTAATATGACGAAGAGAACTACAAAAACTTATTTTCTCTTCTTTGGATAATGTATGACAAGCGGGAGGCAAGAATGTTCTTTTCCCTCTTTGTTGTGGCGTGAGTTCTTCTCGTATACCCAATTCAACCAGATCTTTTCTACCCTTTAAATGGTCTTTTGTCTTTCCTTTCACGTTTAGTAGTGTCGCAGATACACTTTCACCAATGTTTTTCTCCACGTGCATAGCATCAATGCAATGTCTCACCTCTAAATGTTGCCAATATTCAAGTTCCCAAAATATTGATTTTTTCTTCCAGATGCTCTTTTCAGTGGCTTTAATTGGTGGACCGAAGTTGTTCACCACATTCTTCAACTGATTGTAAGTCTCAGCAGCAGATAGTGGTGGTCGAGCGACTGCATGATCCGTTTTTCCATCAAACTCTTTTGTCATCTTACGATATTTGTGCCCTTTAGGAAGGAATTTCCGATGGCCCATGTACACATTTTTTCCACTGTGTTTTAACCGTATACTGCAAGTTCTATCTCCACATATAGGGCACGCTAGAGCTCCTTTAATTGTGTATCCCGAGAGGTTACCGTATGCAGGGAAATCATTGATCGTACAAAACAACATAGCCCGGAGCGTGAAGTTTTCCATACCATATGAATCATACACCGTCGCACCTTCATTCCACAACAATTTTAAATCGTCAATAAGTGGTTGCAAAAACACATCAATTTTGTTTCCCGGTTGTTTTGGACCCGATATCAACAGAGAGAGGAGAATATGTCTGGGTTTCATACACAACCATGGTGGCAGATTGTATATTGTCAATAAAACAGGCCAAGTACTGTGTATACTGCTCAAAGTGCCATAAGGGTTCATCCCATCAGTGCATAAACCAAGTCTTAAGTTCCTTGGGTCTGTACCGAATTGAGGGTATATTCTGTCAATGTTTCTCCATTGTGGTGAATCGGCTGGATGTCTCAATTTACCATCATCCTTTCTATGGGTAGCATGCCATCGGAGGTTCTCAGCATCTTTCTGAACTGCAAACAAACGTTTGAATCGGGGAATTATCGGTAGATACCACAACACCTTCGCAGGAGAGCCCACTTTAGTGCTTATGTGGTTTCTGTCACCCTTTTTTACATAGCGTGATTCCCCACATTCAGAGCAATGGTCATCCAACTCATTCTCCTTCCAATACAACATACACCCATTTGGACAAGCATGTATTTTTTTATATTCCATACCCATCGGACACATTAACTTCTTTGCCTCATAAGTTGTTGTGGGTATCACATTGTCCTTTGGTAGTACATTCTTCAGCAGTTGTAAAAGATCTGTAAAACTGACATCACTCCATCCATGTCTCGCCTTCAGATTGAATAGTTTTAAGACAACGCTCAATTTGTTTTGTGTTTGCGTTTCACATCCACTGTACAACGGTTCCTTTGATGCTTCCATCAGATTTTCGAATGATTTGGGTTTGTTGGAAAAATGTTGTTCAACATCTTCCATCATTGCATTAAGGTCCTCCTGATCATCTGAATCACTACCTAGTGAATCATCTTGAGTATCCCCAAAATCGTGTGAAGCATCCATTTCTGATTGTTCTGCAACAACGTTATCAGCACATTCAAACACTTGTACTGAATGTTGACCATGCAGTATTGTTATGGCTTCATAATCATCTGTAAACCCTCTGCGAATCAGATGATCCTTAATCTTGTCCACACCTCGGTATTTGAAGTCGTTCTTGCAATCGACACAAGGACATCGAATATATCCCTTATCCCTTGGTTTAAGATTGTCAACAAGGACTTTGCAAAATTTATTGACCCCTTGTAGGTACTTGATGTCCAATCTGTCACTGTACATCACTGAGCGCTCCATCTCCTTTTTCAACACACACCAGAGATGTCGTGAACTCGTTCCATTGATCTCCTCTTTTTTTATTTACAGATTTAACAACCTAAACCTATCCAATCACCTACGATCTCACCTAGGAACAAGTTAATAATATACAGTAGTTCAGTGATAATTTCGGCAGCATTACCCTACAGTTCTCCTAGTGTAGATATATATATACGAATCGTTTCAATTCACATATATATATGTACACTAGAAGAACACTAGGGTAATGCTGCTGAAATTATCACTGAACTACTGTATATTATTAACTCATTCACAACCTAGATGGTGAGATCAAAGGTCATTGGACAGTCCCAACAGGGACTATCTAAGACATACCTCTATCAGGTATATCTCAGACAGGTAATTCTATGTTTGAATTGATTTTCCATTGTTTAATAGAAAAACAAAAATAAATTGAAACATTTTAAATACCAACCTGATGAGTACTGGATGGTCAGCTAGCGCGAACAGCACAGAAGAAGGAGAGTAGACAAATGCTCTTGCGCGCAGTATATAACACCTATTCAATGAAATTAGAATAAGGTTTTAATTTTATAAAAACTTGAATAATTGAACATATTAAACAAACGAACAAAGCTTAAATTCTGGAAAAAATTTGGCATGACCTTTGCGTATTTTTAGACACTCCACATTTTTTAAAGGCAGAAATTAACAAACATAGCAGCAACATTAACTCTCGGCAAACCATACGAATTATTATCAGACAGACAAGTATGCATATAGTAAATGTATATATATATATATATATGATCAATGAACAAAAACATCCACCCCATTTCAACCCCATCATCACATTTCAACCACACTATGCAAATATATATTCTAATGATTGCAGAATACAAGTAGAATTTAGTATAACGTCTATTTGTGACAATATTATATATATATATGTACATATATATATATATACATTTATATTAGTATTTGTTTCTAAAATTATAATCAGAAATGCAAGTGATTTACCGTGGGTTCTGATCAGGCAAACCGGTGGCAGAGGTTGACAGCAGCAGATAGTGCGACAAGTAGACAATCCGACTGTATGTAGTGAATACAATGAAATTAGAATACAAGGTTTTAATTTGAAAAATATATGAATAATTGAACAAATTAACAAACAGATATAATTTGAATAAACCATGTTATTGAAACATTTTTAAAAAACTAACCTAATGATGAATAAGGATGATCAAGTCACAAATGGGAAGGAAGAGGGATTGTTCAACCGTAGAAACACCTATTCAATAAAATTAAAATAAGGTTAAATTATGGAAAAAATTTGGCATGACCTTTGCGTATTTTTATATACTCCACATTTTTTTAAGGTAGAAACAAACATAGTAGCAACATCAGAAAGACTACTACGAAAACCATTTCATTTCCCCTGCATAAACAAACATTTAAGAGAACTGTAGAGAATTGTTTTCATTATTCTTTATTCCCTTTCTTGTTTCCATTTTGTTTTATGTGCCAACACATCAGTCCACCATAGCTATCATCAGACACCATTGGAAATCCCACGCATTCAACCGGAGAGAATTCGATATTCAAACCATTGCATATATACACACCATACGTTAAAAAAAACGAAGATAGTAGCTAGGTTATTAGGCGTGGTGTTACCTTGGGGCGTGGTGCACTGAGTCGAGACGGTGGGTTATTATCAAGGGTTGAATCACTCTGATAAACAAGAATAGAAAAAGACAACAGGTAATTAGATTAATCCTACATGGAAGCAACAAAGAGGAAAGGGCCTTGTGATTGCAATAATGGTGTGCTAACTTTGCTTCTTCAACCTCATATTCTAAGAGCTTGATAAAAATAAAAACTTCGAAGTTTTAACTCTTTTAGATTTCTACAAGAATCCGGCTGTTGTGACGTCAATATATATGACAGTCATATTTATAACTGATCCAGCTAATAAAAGAAACAAGAATCCTAGAGATTATTTAGTCTACAGTGGTAATCGCCCAAGCACATCAAAGACTCGATCGTTGAATTGTTACATGGGCTCGGTTTTTATGGAAACAAACACAATAAATAGAAAAATACCAAGTGTACTTTAGTTGTTAATCTTTGGGTTTACTATATAAGAATGAGAGCTAAGCATTGCAAACAAGGAAACAGGAATGAACTCCTAACATATCAGCTTATATCTGCACCAGTGGATAGCAGTGAGTTTCATTTCTTTTTGTCAAATATTACGATAAATGGAAAATAATTCCTTAATTCCCACACATCAATTCTTATTCCCATGCATAAAACAAGAAAGTATATAATAAGATATCGAAAAGCAAATATTACCAAGAATTCAAGACATATCAAAACACCATTTTTGGTTGGTAGCTAGGTTGGCATATTGGTGCGTGATGGATGGTGGTGGAGATGTGCGAGGATGTGGGGCAGCAGGGCGATGGAAAATGCGAATGGAGGTGGGTGACTGTTGATGGTGTTTAATCGTTGGGTAAGGAGCAGCAGGTGGTCGTGGATGATTCTCGGTCTTCAGGCGAGGGGAGGCGGCCGAGAAGATGGCGACGCGGGCAGAGGACGGGCACAAGCGACGGCGCCGGAGGAGGACGGGCACAACACAGTCGACGGCGGAGGAGGACGGGCACAAGCTCGACGGCGCCGGAGGAGGAGGAGGACGGGCACAAGCTCGACGGCTGGAGACGGGGCGGTGGATAAATCGTCGAAATCGCCAGGGGAAAACCAGAGAGCGGGGAGGAGGAAGAAGAAAGAAAGGTCGGGTTTTTATAAACGACTTTTAAATGACGGTTAACCAAGAAACCGTCGCTTAAAGACCTATGTAATGGACCAATAAACGACGGTTTTACAAAAACCGTGGTTTATAATTCTTTCGGAAACTCTTTAAACGACGGTTGCAAACGAACCGTGGTTTATAAACAATTTATACGACGGTTATTTCTGAACCGTCGTTTTATCTTCAAGGCGGAGGAACTATATATGACGGTTGTATTAAGAACCGTCATTTATGTAATGAGGCGTGCACTATATATGACGGTTTGATTAATAACCGTGGTTTAAAAGATTTAAATGACGGTTAAAGATTTAACCGTGGTTTAAAGTGCGTCATTTAAAATCTTTTTTCTACTAGTGTGTGCTGATTTTTGTTGGAATTGTCGATGAGGAGGAGAGGGTGTCTCGAGTTCTGTGGAATCGAAGTCCAGTTCACGAGAGTTGAGTGGGTCGAAGGTAAGATTAGAGTCGTTTGAGGTGTGACTTTCTTTCCCTGGGGTACTTTCATTGTGAGCGGATGGGGTGTCATTAAGTCAACTGATTGAGACCGTGATGAAGTGTGGATAGTGAAAAAGTCATCAGGAGCAAAATCAAGTTGATTAGAAGATGAGCCAACGTTGTTGAACTCATCGAACTTGACATGGGGACATTCCTCTAAGCATTGAGTTCTTAAATTGATGACATGATAAACTTTGCTTTTAGGAGGGTACCCAAGAAATATACCTTCATCACTCTTAGGTGAGAACTTATCCAAGTTGTCCTTGCCATTGTTATGTATATAGCACCAACATCCAAAGTTTCTGTGGTGGAGAAGATTAGGTTTACGTTGTTGTAATAGCTCATATGGTGTTTTGTGCAATAAAGGGTGGATCAAGGCATGATTCAATACGCACCAAGCTGTATTGACTGCCTCTGCCCAGTAGGATGAAGCAAGTTGACTATCAAAAAGTATGGTACGTGCTATCTCGACCAAGGTCCTATTCTTGCGTTCAACGACTCCGTTCTGCTCTGGAGCTCTTGCAGATGACACTTGATGATCGACTCTGTTTTCCCTGCAAAACTCGTCAAATGACGTTGCAAAACTCAGTTCCGTGATCAGTTCTTAGTGTCTTCAATGTAAATGAAAATTTGTGGAGTAGAACTTTATGAAGTTTCGCAAACTCAGTGAAGGTTTCATCTTTGGTGGACAAAAAAATGACCTAGGTTCATCTAGAATAATCTTCGACTATGACCAAAATGTACATCTTACCACTTCGACTCTAAGTACGCATGGGACCAACAAGATCCATATGAAGTAATTCTAAAGGACAGTTAGTAGAGAGAGTGGACTTACTCTTGAAGGACGACCGAGTGTGTTTACCTTTTATACAAGCTTCACTGACTGTATCTATGTCGAAGTTTGTGTGGGGTAAGCTAACCACTAGGTCCTTACTCTTTAGTTTATTCAATAACCGGTGATTTGCATGACCGAGTCTGGTGTGCCAAAGTAGTTGATTATTGGAGTGAGCATTCAGACAGACTTGGTCATCCGAGTTGATTGAGTTCAAGCACATTTTGTAAACGTTTCCTTCTCTACGTCCAATGGCTTTCAATGACCCTGTACGCTCATCAAAAACTTTACAATCCGAATATGAGAATAGTACCAAATTAAATCTATCACAAATTTGAGAAATACTCAACAGACTATGTTGAAGTCCAATGGCCAGATGGACTCCATCTATTTTATACTTGGAGGGGTGACCTACGGATCCAACTCCCATGATTTCACCTTGGTTGTTGTTTCCAAAAGTTACCTTACCTCCTTTGTAGGATGAAAGCGAATTGAATTGATTGGGATCTCCTACCATGTGATGTGGACACCCACTATCTAAATACCAACACTCTTCATTCTCCTTTACCTACAGATAGGATCATTTGTTAGTTTTGGGACCTAGATGTACTGGGTTCCTTTTCAAACTAGATTTTTTTAACTCTTTTCTAGCTTCAAGAATTATCTGAACTGATTTGAGGTTAAATGAAAGATCTCTATTCATTTATTGCAAGCACTGTCCCTATGTCCCAAGACTCCCGCAATACCCACAAAATCTGTGGTTGAGGGAGTTTAACATAATTTTGTTGTCCTTTCCCACCAAGAATCAAATGTTCTTTTTGTTGTTGGCGCTTGGGTTTATTGTTGGATTTGGACATATTTTTTGGGATGTCGAATTTACCTTTATGCCACTTGGGCTTGGATTGAGTGGATCCAACTCCAGACCGCAAATTAACTCTCTCAGAGAGTTTGTTTCTACTTTCCTTCGAATCATCACGATCTCGACTAACATCCTTGATTTTGGAGTTAGCCCACTCAGGTAATTCGGAGGGAGTGACTTGTTTGATGAAATTGCTGGTTTTGAGAGAGAGGCGTTGCTCCTTTGTTTTCGATTTTGAGTGAGTTGTTTGACAGAGGAGTTTAGGGAAATGACTTTGGACTCAGAACTATTCAACTCATTTTGAAGGGCACATCATTTATCAGAAAAAATAGTGATATCATGTTTGAGAGAGTCAATCTGAGTGAGTGACTCTTCCTGTTCCCTTTGATTAGATTCTGTAAGACTCTAAACTTTGTCGAGCTCCTTTGTAAGGGAGTCAACATGCCGCCTAGAGTTTTGCAGATCTAGCCTATGTGAGCAGGAAATAGTCTTGTGTTCCTCAACTTCATCTCTCAAAGCATACATAAGCCCTTCTGAAATCTCGAGTTCCTTAGTTAACTCATAGATTTTTCTGTTGAGAATAGCCTTAAGAGAGTTAGTCTCAGAGACCATTTTAGCAATCAAAGTCATAAAACCCATAGGAGATATATGGTGAAGATCTGTTTCAAGATGAGACGTTTTACCCCCTGGACCACCCCAAACTTGACCGAACTCGTTTGTCAGGGATATCACTTCCATCAGTTGTATCATGTGCCATGAGACAAATTAGACCGCTTGATTCCGCATCTTGTTCGTCAGAGTCTGAGTCTCCCTAGCCAACGGATGCCATATGTAATCTCCCTTGAGGTTTTCTAAAGTGATTCTTGAGAAGGGGACAATCTTTCTTGAAATGACCGGGTTTATTAAAGTTGAATCAAGTGACAGAATTGAAGACCTGTTTGAAGGTATTCGAGAACGACCAACTTTGTCGATTTGGCTGATTACGCATAAATTTCCGAAAATTCTTTACTATGAAGACAAAGTCTTATATAGTCTCAGCCTCACTTTCTTCGACTATGATGTCCACCAATTCAACCTTAGCCTGTCTAATTTGATTGTCAGCTATATAGGCACCTTCTTAACTGTGTTAGATTGAGTTAACCTGCAAGGCTTGGTCATTTAATGTAATAGCTTTACTAGAAGAGGAAGAAGATACATTACCGCACTTCTTTCTGACGTTCTTCTTCTATTTGTCTACAGACAACAGGTAAGATCCCAAGTCCTGACAGCTCCATTTAGATAGGTCTTTGCATGCTTTGGTAGAGATCACGGTCTCTGCCCATTCTTCTATGAGACCCTCTATCAGCTTGTGCAAGACACTCTCTCTATCCGGTAGAATGTTGACTTCCTGCATAGTAGTTGTTAATAGTCCATTCGTAGCTCTTGAGCCTTGCATTTCTTGAGTTCAGTGACTCCTTCGTGAGTGGCTTGGAGGAGAGTCCAGATTTCATTTACGGATTTGCAATGATTGACTCTTCTTTGTTCTGGAATCAACAGGTAGGTGTATATGGCTCGAGAAGCTTGACGATTTAGCTCATACCTTTTCCGATGTCCAACAGTCCATGTAGATCTATCTAGATGCGAGATCACCACCAATGACTATCTCCCACAATTCGGAGTTGACCGACTCGATGTGTTGCTCAAACTCATTTTTTCAATGATCATAATTTGTAGATGTGAGTCTGGGATGCTCGAAGTGCATCTTGTTGTTTTGATTGGTGAAGAGGTCTGTCATGATTGAATGTCAGCTGAACGAGGCTCTGATACCACGTGTAGGACCGGACAGCTGACTCAAACCAACTCAAGGTGTGAGTATGTGAGATGGTTTGACTCAATCGGAGTAAAAAGACAAGAGTACTTGGAATGTAAAAACACTTAGTTGAACTTTAATGTGCGGAAGTGATTCTCTTTGAAGTTAGGTCGTAACACAGACTTAGTGGAACTTATTTGGAACAACACTTGAAAGCTTGACGGACTCAGGGAAACTCAACGAGATACACAAAATAAGTTCTTTTATTTTCTGACCAAAATAAAAACAACTTACAATGCCCACTCCGTAGATAAATCTACGTCATGGTTTCTCACTTACTTACCCTATACAATATCTAATCAGCTTGATGACAAGTGTAATGAAACTAGGATCTTCCTAGCAAGAGTCTATCTATAAGCTCAAACAGAACGTGGTACTAATTCTCTCTCTAAGTCGGAATGTAGCTCTCTCTCTAAACTCTTACAATCTCAGTCTCTGAAAGCGTGAAGAAAAACTAACTATATCAAGCTTATTTATACTATCTCTAAGTGCAACGACTAGAGGAGTTAGTTCCGAGTTTTTTGCAACCAACTTAGTGGAAGCGTGCTGAGTAACTTCATGTCAGTCTTAGGCCGTAATCTTCGGGGTCGACTGAGCAGTCTTGTGACCGTTGAGGAGTTAGTACATTGACGCTTTCGTTCCTTAATTGTCGTAACGGCATGATTGAGTCCTTCGTGCTTCTTTAGTTGTGCAGACTCTGTTGTATTTCGGCACGGATCTCGTTCTTTACGTTTTGTCGTAGACGAGTGACTCCGTCGAGGTAATTGACTATCTCAGCGACACCTTCATGTTCCAACACATACCGAATATCTACAAGAACAGCTTGTCATCTGGAGTCCATAATCTTTTATTATTTCCTCGCCCTCTTTCAATTTCTTCTTGTTGTCATACTACAGCTGTTTGGGTATCCATCTTACACAAGTAAAATAAGAATTACGATTAAACAAAAGATGAAATGTAAAATAGGAAATATCAAACAATGAACAATTTTTTATTAATCAAATAATAACTAAAGAGCGCAAACAGATTTAACATCAAATGTGAAACGACATTAAAAGAAAGAACTAATAATTAATTTATCAAAATCAATAGTTTCATAGCGACAAATCACTACATAATATAAATCAGTAATGTTGTCGAGTTTGTCTTCTTGTTCTCCAAGCATTGAACATTTCTTCAGCTGGACCGTCTCTCCATGCTGTCCATTATGTTGATTTCTTGACGGTTAATATACTCTCTATCTTCACCATTATTTTGCATGGCAACAACCAATTGTGCTTCAAATGGATCACAGCTCATTTGTTGTTTTATAAGGTTATGTAGATAGCAACTTGCTAGAATTATATCTAGTTGAGTATCAATTGGATAATAGTAGTGGTTCCTCATGATACCCCATCACAATTTCAACAAACCAAATGCATCTCAATTACATTCCTGGATGATGAATGTTTCATATTAAAGTACTCATGTGCAGTAGCAGGTTGACTCCCTTCCCTTCAACCATTGAGATGATAGCGTTGACCCTTATATGGAGCTAAAATCCTTCATAATTCCTATATCTCGCATCAACAAGTGTTGACCTATATATAAACTAAGACTTATTACTATACATATATAATATCCAACTCTGGCTAGATGTTACTCCCTCTTGTTCTCAATATACGATTTTTAGGTTCTCTTACTCTTTTGAAAATATAAGATGTTCTAGCTTTTTTGGTCATCTACTTTCTAATTCTACCCCTCTACTTTTATCCCACAACTCCACTTTTCAATTATTTCAATTTCCAATGCAAAAAGTAAGGGTAAAATGGTATGCCTGTTTATCCTTTATTCTTGTGCCCACAACTAGAAAATCATATATGTAGAATAGGAGGGAGTATAAAGGTTTGCACCTCAAGGAACTTTCAAACCATTTGGTCTAGATAATGCATCTCATAAAATTCTAGCATCAGCTAATGACCTTTCCCAACCAGGTAACACATATAAAACTGCATATCTAGAGCACATACACCAAACATGTTTGTAGCTATCTTATGTTTTCTTGTACGATATCTTGCCTTACGAGCAACTGGGATTTTCACTATGATATAATTCCCATCCAAAGCTCTCAAACAGTTCTACAGTATGCGTAAAAAAATGTTATATATATTACCAATAATTCTATTTTCAAAAAATAATGATTCAATCTTATAATTATACCATAAACCACTTCCACCTTTCATCACCACTTTCAGCATCTATAGGCTCCGGGGTTTTCAACAAAACATTCTAATGCTTCAGCACTGCTCTCAGAACAGGATGAAAAATTTCTACTAATTTACTCCCTCAATCTTTTGAAGTTGAAACAAATTTCTCAAGTTTTCTCATCATACGCTATTATGTGCACACATATTGCAACCATTTCTTCAACATTCATATTCTTCGGATCATTCAGTCCACTGATATCACACACTAAATTACAAAAACCCTTAACGCATGAACTATCCATCATAAGTTGTTCGAGGGATACTATGTCACTTTTGGTAATCATGTCATTTAAATACGTAAATCTGTTCATTCGAACAGGTATTGTTGTGATATTATCACTATGTTTTCTCTTTCTAACTAAGTACATGATAATGAACAATAAAACACAGTGCAATTAGTACCCTCATCCTATATGTTTTTCTTATATGTGGTGCAGTAACCAAGCATCTCCTAACACGATGGCAAGGCATAACCGTAAATATATAAAAACATAGATGCATTATCGATATCTACTATAATTATAACATTAACGAAAAAGATGAGTACAAAATTAATACTGATAGATTACTAGAACATCAATCCCACGATGAAATATCTATTAAGAAAAGTACGCGAGGTTATAAAAGGTAGTGGCATAATATAATTAAAAGATGGCAACTGAAGAAACTTACTATAAGTGCGATAGTGCCAAGTGATTAAAGTGCAAACTTGATAACCGCATTAAAACAGAAAAAGATTATTAAGATGTTGCCATATGGGATTCACTGTATGAGCATGCACGTGCAGAGAAATAATATCAACTTTATAAAATAACATGCGACATAGCATCTACGGTCAAACAAACACGTGTTTTTCCCCTTGGTAGTTAGACCATACTTCTTTATCATCAAGTCTATCCCAACAACAATGGCATCGATAATCAAAGTGTCAAAATTATCTAGAATGATCCTACATTTGAAAGCATCCAGTCATTGAATTATACAAATATTAACAAACCATCGTAGAACTACATTTATTACAGAGTACCAACAACCGTAGGGTACTACATTTTCAGATTTGGGTGAACAAAAAGAATAATTTTCAACAAGAGAACATCACGGCGCACGCTGTTTCTTAGAGTAAACCTCAGAACCGACCAACGAGGACAGATTTTTTTTTTTTTTTGATAATTGTGGCTAGTAGCCATTTTATTAAGATAGTCCTGGAGAACCAGGTGGATGCGTTGATTGGGCCTCATTAAAACCCCTCTAAGCAAAACCCATAGGGATAAAAACTTAGAAGGGAAAAAGAGTACCCCACATCCGATTACAGCCCTAATACTCATCTATTCAAAGCCAGGGAGTATGGGAATTACTCCTAAAATAGGAATGCAAAATTGCAAAGCTAGCGGCATTTTGATGTCTATCAAGAGCAACAAAAAATTTAGTAGGTTAAAGCTACCAGTGTAACCGCCATGACCACCACGCACTTCTACAAATAGTCCTTTAGAGAGGTGATCCCTATAAAAGCATTGCAAGGGAGCGGAAAGCCTTTCCACCATACTTTGGTCCATCTCCAAATTCCTTGCTTTATTTGTATTGATACCCGACCGATCTCGCAACTTTCACCGCGAAATATCACATTGTTCCGTTGGAGCCAAATATAATATATGCCATAGCAAAAGGTGGACTTCCATACTCTCTTCGGCTTAGGGGGAAGTGCCAAGGAAAACCAATTCGTGTATATTTCTTGAGTCGTCTCACAAAAAATAAATGACACATTCCACCATCGTAAAATGAGTTCCCATACCTTTGCTATTTTCGAGCAGTGAAATAAAACATGTTCGATCGTTTCCATTACTCTGCTGCACCATGGGCACATACTCTGGCCTAGAGGAATGATGTCCCTTTTAAATAGCATTTCACGAGTCATTAATCTTCTAATCAGTGCAAACCATAACATCATAGCCACCCTTGGCTCACAGAGGCATCTCCATATTGCTTTTAGATCAAATCCAACAGGTTCATCTTCCTGCACGTTACTGCTCATAATATTCAACGTATTGACAAAGTCTTTTGTGAGGGACCAATTACTTACCTTGATCCATGTCGCATCATCTTTTTCATATTGCGCAGAAGGGGTGGACTCTCGCAATAAGTCACAAAGATGTGAGACAAGGTCAACTTCATATTGAAATAATTGTCTACGCCATTCGAAAACCCAGTTCCACGTGCCGTTCTCCCAGCTGCCCATGTCGGCAACATTTGCTTCCTGTTGCATGCTAAGACGGAACAGGCGGGGGAAACTCACGTTTAACGGCCCGGCATGTGACCACCGATCGTACCAAAATTTCACTACTTGGCCATTACGTAGGTGAAGTTTAATTTTGTCATCAATAATATCGTGGGCCATAGCATGGTCGGTAGTAGCTTTTACAATCGAATGCCATACGCCCTTTGTCCCTGTCCAGTTTTCTCGCAAGTCACCGGTGTGAATGCCACTCCTCATGGTGTAGACAGATTGCACAATCTTCTTCCAAAGGGGACTGGTATTTCTTGCAAAGTTAAATCTCCATTTGGCAAGGAATGCCAAGTTTTTCTTCTGTAAGTCAGTGAAGCCTAGGCCACCCAGATCTCTCGGCCGAGCCATTTTTTTCCATGCAACAGCAGTCAAGAATTTGCTTTGGTTTTTACCCCAAAAAAACTGTCTCTGGAGGGAGACTAGCTTTTTTCTCACCTTTACCGGAATCACAAACATACTTGCATAATATAATGGGATAGATTCGAGTACGGACCTGATAAGAACTGCTCGACCAGCTTTGGAGAGACTTGTGGCTTTCCAGGTTGCTAGCTTTCTTCTCACCTTCTGGATGACAGGCTCCCAATTTGAAGCTTTTCTCATGTTGGCACCCAGGGGGCAACCCAAGTATGTTATCGGTAGTTCCCCTGCTTGACATTCAAATATTTCTTGTACCATTCGAACTTCTTCTTCGCTCGCATTAATGCCAAAGACCCTTGACTTCTCCAAATTCAAACTCAAGCCACTCATCCCTGTGAATATTAAAAGAACTCTGTGGAGGTGCACTAGCTCTTCTTTATTTATGTCACTGAATAGCATAACATCATCAGCGAACTGCAAATGTGTTATTCTCACTTGCCTAGATCCAATCTTTAATCCCGTAAATCTGTTCTGTTCCACCGCTATTTGTATTAGCCAATTCAGCGCCTCCACGGCAATGATGAACAAGGATGGCGAGAGCGGGTCTCCTTGTCTCAAGCCACGACCCGGAGAGAAAGGTTTTGTTGGAGACCCATTTACTAGGATTGAAATTTTTGGGGTTGTGACACACTCTTTCACCCACTTCCTCCATGTATTCCCAAATCCCATACTTTCTTGCATGTATTCAAGGAAGTCCCATGATACTGAGTCATACGCCTTCCTCAGGTCGATTTTCAATAGTAGTCCTTTTCTTTTGGTTTTCTTCAACCAAGCTATTACCTCGTTTGCAATAAGTGGTCCTTCAAGGATGTTCCTTCCTTTCACAAAGCCAGATTGTGTCTCCCCAATGAGCATAGGTAAGTGGGAACTTAGCCGGTTGCTCAATACCTTTGCAATTACCTTGTACACACATCCTACCATACTTATTGACCGGTAGTCCTCTAGATGTGTTGCTTCGGGTTTCTTTGGGATTAAAGCAATCCATGTGGTGTTTATTCCTCGTTCCAAGTGTGAGGTAATAAAGAATTTTTTCACATCACTGCAGAAGTCAGCCCCTATGACATGCCACATCTTTTTTACAAATTTTATGTTATATCCATCAAAGCCCGATGCTCTGGACCCGTCACATTGTAAAACCGCTTCCTTAATTTCCTTCAGTGATGGGATACCTTCGAGAGCAGTTGCATGCTCATCCGACAGCATGGGGATATGTCTGCATGGGGGCCTTCCACCCACCGCTGGTGTAGCCTGGTACAGTTTGGTATACCAACGAGGACAGATGCACATACGAGAAGGATATGTTAGATGGATCAAGGGAGAAACCTCAGAGTCGGATATCTCTCTGGCCAAAACAGGAAGACAAAGGAGAATGAAAAGGATAGAGATGAAGAATTTTTAGTGAGTAACCTGCAGATATGACGAAATAGAGCCTGGTAAGTTCTCTTCTTTATTATCTTTGGCAAAGGCAACTAGAATAAATACAAATGAAAAAAATCTGCAGGATTGGTTGGGTATTGTCATCTGACTCATTTGAACTTTAATTTGTGGAGGCAGATTCATGTGAAGACATGGTTATTGAAGACTTACATCAGTGTGGGTGATGATGGAGTTGCAATCAAAAGTGGTTGGGATCTCTATGGTATTGCCTACGTAAAGCCATCTGCTAACATTCTTATCCGCAATCTCTTTGTTAGATCTATGGTCAGGTATGCAGTTGTTGTGTCTACTCGATCTCAAAAATATAAATTTCCCTTGGTATCTCATCTCATTCAGTGTCTTCCCGTTTTTCATTGTAGGGGTATCAATAGCGAGATGTTTGGTGGGTTTTCAACTGTCTTCCTGCCCACCATCAAGAGTTAGTAGTTTTTAATGAAGGTTTTTGTACATAGGGCAGCAGACAAAATGAATTTGAAGATGCTGAGATTATTGGATGTCATCTGAGAATGTGGCAAAGAATAGAAAGCGTGTGAAGTGGGTCAGAATCCTTATATGCATACTGCCATGCTTGGTGGTTGTTTGGGCTTTTCCACGCAAAACAGTAGAGAGCCGAGAACTATTTTCTTTTTTATAATCGACTGGAAGTCCAGTTACAATAGTAATACTATGGCTTATATCCTTTCTCGCCAAAAGAAAAGGAAAATGTTAAGAAAAATAACTATGAGTATTACAATGCAAAAAGGTTGTATTACTGGCTGCACTGGGAGTGTCTCTAGTATTCCTACTAGGCTTGCACCTACCTCCCGTACTTCCCGTCGGATCATAGTCTACTATCCTCTTTTGTTTATCCCTATGATAATTTGTAAGCATATGAGGCTTGCCATTTTGCTGAGCACCGGCTATATGCAATTTTGCTTGAGCAGAACATCCTATCGACACAACTCAATGATTTCTTATTTTCCAAATGTGCTTAGGCTCCTTGAAGGTTAGCTTCAATAAAACTTAGTTGCTGAACTATTCATCTATATCATCCATGCAATTTGTGCGGATTGAATTTCTACCCCTCGAGCGGTCACTTCCTTTAGGGAGTGGTGTTGGGACATCAGAGTGTTGCAGAGATAGCCAATCACCTCGACAGAGTCAATCATCCTTAGTCAGACACAAAGAGCGAGCCACTTCAATGGAGTCCATGCAACTAAGGAGACCTCACAGACTCTCCCGTGCCGTTGCGAATAATAAGGAGTTAACTCAAGAATGCTTCAACGCCTCAACGGTCATAAAGTCCTCCCATCACACCCGAAGTTCGCGGCCCAAGTAAGAAGTCCACTTAAAGACGTTGGACGTTGCCCACTAAGTTAGTTCCGGTATTTGCAGAACTAACTCCCTCGACCTGCCGGTTGTAATGCTAGTATAAATAGGTTATGTAATACCTAGTTTCAAGTGTGCGTTCATTGAGAAATATTCCAGAGCTTAGAGAGAGAGAAAGAGGAAACCATTGTAATCCAAAGAGAGAAAATACGTACCCAATTAGTTAGTGCATTTAGATAGACTCTGCCTAGGAAGATCCTAGTTTCGCTACGCTTACCATTGATCTGATCAGAAAGCGTATTGGGTGAGTGAGTGAAAAACCGCTAAGTAGATCCCTTCTACTTAGTGGGCATTTGTAAGTTGTTTTATTTGACCAGGAAATGAAATAGCTTATTTGTGTATCTTGCTGAGTTCCACAGAGTCCTTCTATCTTTCTAGCATCATTTCTTTTCAATTACTTCGAAGTCTTCCGCACCCTTAGTTTAATCAATTCAATTGAGTGCCTCTACATCACAAAGACTGATTGAGTCAAACCAACTCTTAGACTCACATCTTTGGTTGGTTTGAGTTAGCCACCCGATCCTACACGTGGTATCAGAGCCTTGCTTAGGCTGACAGTCAATCAACGAAGCAATGGCAGATCTCTTCGCCAATCAAAACAACAAAATGCACTTCGAGCACCCCAGACTCACCTCCACCAACTACGACCATTGGAAAAATGAGATCGAGCAACACATTGAGTCAGTCAACTCTGAGCTTTGGGAGATAGTCATTGGAGGAGATCTTGCAGTCAACCCAGATCGATCCACATGGACTGCTGCAGATCGTAAAAGGTACGAGCTGAATCGACAAGCATCACGCGCAATATACACTTGCCTGTCCATCCCAGAACAAAGGAGAGTCAATCACTATAAGTCCGCAAACGAGATATGGACACTCCTTCAAGCTACGCACGAAGAAGTTACTGAACTCAAGAAATGCAAAGCTCAAGAACTTCGAATGGACTATGAAAATTTTCTGCAAAAACCCGGTGAGTCTCTGGAAGAAGTGCTTGATCGTTTCTATTTACTAACTACTACTATGCAGGAAGTTAACATCTTGCCGGATAGAGAGAGTGTCTTGCACAAGCTGCTGGACATTCTTAGAGAAGAATGGGCAGAAACGGTAATCTCCACCAAAGCATGCAAGGATTTATCCAAATGGAGCTGTCAAGACCTAGGTTCCTTTCTACAATCCATAGATAAATAACTATGAGATTACTACTTTGAATGACCAAGCCTTGCAGGTTAATTCGACTCAGTACACTCAAGAAGGAGCCTATGTCGCTGATACTCAAATCAGACAAGCTAAGGCTGAGCTGGTGGATATTATTGTTGAAGAAAGTGAGGCTGAGACTATGGAAGACTTTGTCTTTATAGTAAAGAACTTCCGGAAATTCATGCGTAACCAACCAAATCGACAGGGTCGATCGTTCTCAAACACCTCCAAACAAGTCTTTAACTCTGTCGCCTGTTTCAACTGCAATAAACCCGGCCACTTCTAGAAGGACTGCCCCTTACTCAAAAACCAGTATGGAAAATCCCAAGGGAGGTCGCTGATGGCAGCTGTTGGTTGGGGTGATTCAGACTCCAACGATCAGGACACAGAGTCTAGCGGCTTGGTGTGTCTCATGGCACATGATACGACGAAATCCATGATCCCCGACAATAAGGTAACTCGTTCTCACCTTGAAACAGACCTTTACCGTATTACTCCTATGGGATTTATGACCTTAATTGCTAAAATCATCTCTGAGACTAACTCCCTCAAAGCAAGTCTCACCAGCAAAATAACCGAGTTATCTGAGGAACTCAAAATCTCAAGAGGTCTTATGTATGCCCTAAGAGATGAAGCTGAGGAACACAAGACCATCTCTTGCTCTCTTATACTAGATCTACAAGAATCAAGGTGTCATGTTGATTCCCTCCAAAAGGAACTCCATGATACCATAGAACGAAATCAATCTAGCTAGGGCGACCAGAAAGAGTCTCTCACCCTGATCGACTGTCTCAAACAGGACCTCACCATCTTTACTGATAAGTGCTGCTCTTTTCAAAATGATCTAAATGCTTCTTAATCCAAAAACATGTCCTTAAACACCACTATCAAAAACCTCACTCAAAAACTGAAAGAAAAGGAGCACGCTCTCTCTCTCAAGTCCGTCAAATTTATCAAACAAGTCACTTCCTCTGAACTACCTGAGTGGGCTAACTCCAAGATCAAAGAAGTCAGCCAAGATCGAGATGATCTTTGCTCTAAAGTAGAACAACTCTCTTAAGAGATTGTGAATTTACAATCTGGAGTTCGACAACAAGGGTAAGTTCGATATTCCAAAAAATATGTCCAAGTCCGACAACAGAGCCAAACGATATCAAGAAAAGGAGAAGTTTGGCTCTTGGTGGAAAGGACAACAGAAATACGTCAATCTTCCTCCAACTAAAATTTGTGGCTACTGCGGGAGTCTTGGACATAGGGACAGTGCATGTGATAAATTGAATAAAGATCTTTCATTTAATGCCAAACGTGTTAAATTGATACTTGCAGCACGAGAAGAATTGAAAAGATCTGGCTCGAAAAGGGAACCAAAGTACATCTGGGTTCCCAAATCTAACAAATGATTTGTTATCTTGTAGGTGAAGGCGAATGGAGACAGCTGGTACTTGGACAGTGGATGCTCCCGTCACATGACTGGAGATCCAAATCAATTCAATTCGCTTTCATCCTACCAAGGAGGTAAGGTTACTTTTGGAAACAACAACCAGGGTGAAATCGTGGGAGTTGGCTCCGTAGGTAACCCCTCAAAATTTAAAATTGATGGAGTCCATCTGGTCACTGGACTTCAACATAGTTTGTTAAGTATTTCTCAAATTTGTGATAGATTCAATTTTGTACTTTTCTCCTCTTCGGATTGTAAGGTTTATAATGAGCGTACAGGTTCCTTAAAAGCTGTTGGACGCAGAGAAGGAAATCTTTACAAAATGTGCTTAAACTCCATTAATCCAGATGATCAAGTCTGTCTCAACGTGCATTCTAAAAACTCATTGTTGTGGCACTCCAGACTTGGTCACGCAAATCACAGGCTGTTGAATAAACTGAAAAGCAAAGACTTGGTGATTGGTTTACCCGACACAAGCTTTGTCACAGACTCCGTCTGTGAAGCATGCATAAAAGGTAAACACACCCGGTCCTCTTTCAAAAGTAAATCGACTTTCTCTACTAGCTCTCCGTTAGAATTGCTCCACATGGATCTTGTTGGCCCCATACTTACACAAAGCATAAGTGGTAAGAGGTATATTCTGGTCATAGTGGATGACTATTATAGGTGGACTTAGGTCATTTTTCTATCTACTAAGGATTAAACTTTTGCAGAGTTTGTCAAACTCCATCAAATGCTTATCAACAAATTTTCGTTTACATTGAAAACCCTGAGAACGGACCAGGGTACTGAATTTTGCAACAAGTCGTTTGATGAGTTTTACAGGGACAACGGAGTTTATCACCAAATCTCCTCCGCACGCACTCTGGAACAAAACGGAGTGGTTGAACGAAAGAATAGAACCTTGGTTGAAATGGCACCCACAATGCTCATTGACAGTCAACTAACTTCATCATACTGGGCAGAAGCTATTAACACAGCATGCTATGTGTTAAATCGTGCGTTGATTCATCCATTCCTTAACAAGACACCCTACGAACTACTCTGTCAACGTCAACCAAGTCTCATTCATCTCAGACGTTTTGGATGTAAATGCTTTATCCACAATAATGGTAAGGACAACTTGGGTAAGTTCTCTCCTAAAAGTGATGAAGGTATTTTTCTTGGCTACTCTTCTAAAAGCAAAGCTTATCGTGTTATTAATCTGAGAACTCAATGTTTAGAAGAGAGTCCCCACGTCAAGTTTGATGAGTCCCACAATGTTGGCTCATCTTCTGATCAACTTGACTTTGCTCCAGACGATTTCCTCACTGATCCACACTTCATCACTGTACCCATAGAAAGACTCCACGATTCCCAATCCATCACTTCTAATGACTCTCCGGAAAACAAAAACAATGCATCAGACTCTACTGACTCTAACAATAACCCTGAGACACCCATACCACAAAACTTGAACTTTGACTCCTCTGACAAAGACACACCCCCTCCTGCTTCACGTCGACAGTTCCAACAAAAATCAGCCCGCCCTCCTGACAACATTATATCTGACCCAAACTCAGGTGTTCAAACACGCTTCCAAGCTATGCAAAACCTCTGTGCCTTTTGTGATTTTCTCTCCAGCACTGAACCAAGAAATGTCAAAGAAGCACTCCTTGATAGTGATTGGGTCACTGCAATGCAGGAGGAACTAAATTCTCTCCAAAGACATGTTGTCTGGGAGTTAGTTCCTAGACCCACATATCAACAAACCATTGGTACTCGTTGGGTTTTCGTAATAAACTTGATGATGCAGGACAAGTTTTCAAGAATAAAGCTAGATTAGTCGTTCAGGGCTACAATCAAGAAGAAGGGATTGACTATGATGAAACCTTCGCACCTGTAGCTCGTCTCGAAGCAATTCGCATGTTAATTGTGTTTGCTGCATTCAAAGGTTTCACATTATATCAAATGGATGTCAGGACAACCTTTCACCATGGCTATATTGATAGAGAAGTCTACGTCGAGCAACCCCCAGGGTTCACAGACTCCGTCCATCCCGACTACGTCTACAAACTGTGTAAGGCCCTTTACGGACTGAAACAGGCTCCGCGCACCTGGTATGAACGACTGTCTACATATCTGTTGCAAAATGGTTTCTCTTGAGGTAACGTAGATAAAACACTATTCATTCTTCACTCATCGCATGACTTACTTCTAGTACAGATTTATGTTGATGATATCATTTATGGCTCTACAAGTAACACCCTCTGTGATTATTTTGCTAACCTCGTGAAGTAAGAGTTTTCCATGAATGAGTTAGGTGAGCTCAAGTTCATTTTAGGATTACAAATTCAACGGGAAAAGGAAGGGATTAAGATCCATCAACAAAAGTACATCAAGGAACTCCTTGCCAAGTACAATCTTAAAAATGTCAAGAGTATGTCCACACCAAGTTGTACATCTGCCAAACTTCATCTTGATAATGACGGTGTCAGTGTAAATACCACAAAATATAGAGGAATGATAGGGTCCCTCTTGTACCTGACTGCCAGTCGCCCCGACATTCTTCGCGCAGTCTGTCTATGTGCTCGCTTCCAAGCAGCACCAAAGCAGTCCTACCTCAAAGCAGTCAAACGTATTTTTCGATATCTTAAAGGTACAAGTACACTCTATCTATGGTATCCACGATCTCGTACTTTCACTCTATCTGGATATAGTGACTCTGATTGGGCTGCTTCCCCCCAAGATCGAAAAAGTACTTCAGGTAATGCGTAGTTCTTGGGTCTTTGCCTTGTTTCATGGTCCTCCAAAAAACAGAACTCCGCAGCACTCTCTATAGCGGAGGCAGAGTATGTCTCTGTTGTAGCCTGTTGCTCCCAACTCCTTTGGATGAAACAACAACTTCAAGATTATCATGTCACCCAAGAACAAATCCCAATCTTTTGTGACAACAAAAGCACAATCAAAATATCAGAAAATCCTGTCCAACACTCAAGAACCAAACATATTGAAATTTGTTTTCACTTCTTGAAAGACTGTGTCGAGAAAAATCTCATCGAACTTGACTTTGTGCCCACAGAAGATCAACTTGCAGATATCTTTACTAAACCCTTGTCTATAACACGATTTGAAGCACTACGATCAGCAATTGGGTTGACTCCGTCTACCTAGACGGTCGCATCTCCTTGCCCCTACCGTAATCTTCAGCAGGTACTCCCTCATGTCTCATCGAGTCTGTCTTTGTTTGCCCTTGAATCTGTGAATTGTGTTTTATTGCTTAAAACGTCTCTATAATTCTGGCACTTCGCATCCACGTCATCCATCCACACCCGCCCCGCCTCAATCCATGCCCTTAATCTCGCGCCTGCCAATTTTTTTGCTCCTGACACACGTAATCCCTACAACTTCCGCAGACATTTCAGCCTTTATATCCATCATCCATCTACTCCATCTCTCTCACCTACATCCACTTTACACCCAAGCATACTACAATCCCTAATGGCAGGCATTAATCTCAACGGCATCAACATCCCGGCCGAATTTTTCCAAGATCCCATCCGCCTTGAGGCGTACCTTCAATCAATGGCCAACCCAGACCCATCTCCACTCACCGCCACCACCACCACTCACTCTCCCACCAAAACCACTGCTACCTCATCCCCCACACACTTTGCCACACCACCACCCCACACCCGATACATCACCCCATCAAACGCCACCTTCTGCCGCCAAGACCGACATTCTTGAGATAGATGTCAAAGATGTCACACCACTTCAAACCCTGCCACCTTCTCCACCACATCAACAACCAAACCCTACCACTGAAACCCAACACACTGATCAACCGCAAGCTCCACCCAAAAGATTTCCAACCCCAACCCCACAAGCATCCCAAGAGAAATCCGCAACCCCAACACCTCCAAACTCTCCAAAACCCAAACCGCGAAAACGAAAAGCTCAAACCACCACTCGACCCACAACCAAAAGAGTTCTCCGTTCTTCTGTCAAGGCCTAACTAGTCTCCTCTGGTTCTGGCGAATCTTCCCCAGTCCAAGAACTGCCCACCAACAGTCAGGACACATCTACCAGCGCCACCTCCACCAGGGTCCAGAAACCTCCCAAGCCGCAACAAAGATGTGCGAAGATAGACCCCTTCACCCAGCGCTACATGCTCGGTGACCCCGCTTCAGAACGAAACATTGTCAGGGGTAAGTTCCTCGATTTCTCATGGGCTCTGTCTTCAAACCTAGGGAAGTTAGTGACAATGCTAGAGGTTCAAGGGTGGAAACACCTTTTCTATGAGATAACAGAGTGGTATCCCCAAGAGTCTGTCGATTTCTATCAAAATCTTGTTATCAGAAACGGTGCCGCACAATCTTTTGTCAATGCCACTCCCATCTTTTTTAATCTTGAAAAGCTGTCCCAAATACTCGGAGTCCTTCATACCGGTTTATCCTTCTATGAAAAAGGAGTCCTCCCAGAAATCCCCGGGGTCCCATAAAATAAAATCTACCGTTTTTTCTCTTCAAAGAAAAAAGTGGGCTCCCCAATACCCCGAGGCGATCTCTCCATTCTACACCAACTCCTGTACATACTTGTCATCAAAAACATTGTCCCCCGAAAAGAAGGAAATCTCATGGTCAATTGCTTGGACCTCACTATAATGTACTACATAATCAACCGTCACTCTCTTAATCTGGCCCACATTATTCTACACCACTTGGCTCAGTCTGTCGACACCCTGAAATACTCCCTGGGGTATGTGTTCTGGTTGCCTCGAATTCTCAAATTCTTTCAGGTACCCCTGGCGCAATCCACGCCGGAGTCCATCGAAGAGGCAGACACCAACAACCTCCGTTATCTGAATCGCCTGACGTCTATTGACAAAACCAAGCCGCTGCCCCCTCCATCCACTCCAACGACAGAGGTACTTCCACTTCTCAAGAGGCAGTCCCTCAAGATACTCTCCTACCCCTCCTAGAGAAAGTGGAGCGACTCCTCGCACAGGAAGCAAAGCAGATTCAGGGCCAATCGCGGATGATGGACAGACTCGCTAGGATCGAGACGACTGTGACGGCCTTGCAAGAACAACTCCTTGATATCCAAGCCTCCCTGACCCCCAACCCTTAGACATGACGTGCGTGTGTGTAATGTTAGGACTTAGTCTGTTTTTAAGTTCTAAACACTTTTTGCTAGTTTGTGTGTGAAATACCCCTAACCTTAAAACTTAATTAAATGATCTATTAATGATCTAAGATGGTTAATAAACATCTAAATACCATTGGGGAACAATCTAAAGATCTCAACAAGGCAAAACATGCCTTAAGATCGGTAAATCCAAAAATGTGCTTTAAACACCATAGAGATTGTATGACCTCAAATAGGATCCAAAGTGGATTCCTAAGTATTTTAATTAAGTAATGAACACTATAAAACTATTCTCAAAGGAAACCAAGCTCTAAAACATGTTCTAACACAAAATGTGCTTTAAAATTCCTTAAAGCACGTTTTTGAGAAAATTGACTTTCTGAGTGGGTTTTGAATGGTGTTAGGCATTGGATTAGACCTTTTTATACTAATGTACTATAATCTACCACATTATAAGGTCTAAATCCAAGATTACAAAAAAATCAGAAATATGGCATTCATTTGTGAATAGTAATCCAAATAGTGCATTTTTAAGCCAAATTGACTAAGTCTAGTCAATGGTCAATACATGACTCATCTATATCCTTAGTAAGTCGGCAGCATAGAGCATGGAGGACAGCACATTCACCTTTATACAAAATATCTAGCCAATTTGGTGAATCACCATTTACTATTCCATTTTCTACTTTTCATTCATTAAAACACATTTTCTTCCTTTCTCTTGTCCCATTCCAGCCAACCAATTAGCATTTCATAAACCTCTCAAGCTGTGTTCTTGAGCATTCAAGGCAAATTAATCTCTTTTGCACCTAAGGTAATGGTTTAAGGCATATTTTAGCTATTTTTCTTCATCTCTTCATTACCTACACATGGAGCTTATAATCTATCACTTTCCATGGCTCATTCTTAGTGTTTTAAACCTTGAACAACATTCATTCTCGGCTGAAGCAAGCTTTGGGACCATGGTGGTCAAAATTTACATTATAAGGTAGAAACATACCTTAAGGGTTCTTACTCTCCATCCGGTTTTCTTTTTATCATTTCTATGAGTTTATTCACTCATAATCTTCATATTTTCATGTTGATTCAGTGGGTTAACCATTTGGAGCAAGGGTGGCCGAAAATAAAAGGAAAAATCATTCTTTAAGGCATTTTGCCAAGGTAAAACCTATTACCATAGCACCTTGTTGTTGCCTAGCTATTCCCCATGTTTTTATGGTGAATTTAACACCATGTGGTGTTCTTGATTCATGCCGAAACCCTTTGGAGACTACCTAGCATTTTTAAGGTGATTTTTGCCTTAAATCTTACATTTAATTGTTCTTTATGGTTAGCTCATGCTTGGAGTGTAACCATGTCTTATTTTGATGTATTAAACATGTCTAAATGCTGTGGTGATTTTTCCTCCAAGCTGCCGAGTTGGTATTAAGGCTAAACCAAGGTATAAACACCTTAAACTTATGATTTTATGATTTTTCAGCTCATAATTATATGTGCCGAGAGTGGAGTTTTTAAATGGGTGATTTTAACCTAAGTATGGAAAAAATGACTTAGATAAATTAAGCTAGTCATTTAAGTGATTTAATTAACATAATGGTCAAATTATGACATTATGTGGAAAAAAAATAAGCTACAGCAAGGCCGAGAGTTTATAGTATATTTGAGCTATTTATGTGTAATTTTATGTTATAAAGCAAAGTTGTAATAAGGCCATGTCATTAGGCCATTTTAATTTAGTTTAAAAGCTTATTTAATTTAATTTATGCTTATATAATTATGTTTGGGGTCAAACGGTAATTACTGGTAAAATATAAAGCCGTGGGCTTAAATTAGAGGAAGTTAGGGTTTTAAAATTAATTTAATAAAAATTATAACATTTTATAATGTTTTGGGTCAAAATTGTAAAAATAGAAAAGTATAGGGTATAATTGGTAATTAGTGAGAGTTTGGGTCCAATTTGGCATTAGATGTCAAAGTTGACTATATAGAAGACTTTGACCAAGTTTAGAGAATTTAAGGAATTAAAATACTACCTTATATTAAGATAGTTATTAAATTGTAAAAGATTTATAAGAGTTGGGGTGATATTGTGATTTCTGAAACCTTAGGGTACTAAATGGAATTTAGAATAGACCTTAGGTTATTAGGAATTTTTAGAAGTTTATTTGGTTAAATTTGGAGTTTATATGAATTATATAAGTATAATATATGATATTTCATATCATTGTTACAAATGAGTAACATATGGGTATAAACCGAGAATTATAGAAAGTATAAGGTTAGGAATGATATTTATAACCTTTTGGTATAGTTTGGTAATTTTTGGAGTTATACATAAGGTTTTATTAAGATATATGTATAATATATAGTTTTAATGACATTAGAAAACTATATATTATAAATTGGTGAGACTTGGTAATTATACAAAGTTAGGTGGTAGGAATTAAATTAAAACAGACCCTAGGGTCTGTTCGGTAATTATAAGCCTTTAAAACTATAGGTTATAATTATATTAAGGTTTAAGGATTATAGTATAAGGTATATATTATAAGTGTAACAATGAAATATAATTTGGGGTTGATTTGTAATGGAAGTATAGTGGGAGATAATAAAACCGAGAGTATAAGGGGCTGTTTGGTATTTAAACATTTTAACTATAGGTTATAATTGTTTTAATGACATAAATGTCATAATATATGTTATATAACTATAATATAACATTATATAAATATGTGGTGGATTTTGTAAATATTTAAGAAAATAGGTGTTGTTCGGTTATGGACATTTTTGAATGAAAATTTATAATATGGTTTTTAATGTTATAAGGGTGTAACATTTATAATATAAGAAATATTCATTAAAAGAGAATGAATATATTATAAAGACTTACCATATAATAAATAGTCCCATAATACATGTATATAAATAAATATGTTATGGTGTGGAAAAATATAATATGGTTCAATAACCATGTATTATCATAATTAAAATGATATAAGATAAAGAGAAAAGAATTACAAACATTAGATATGGAAATTCTAATGTTAGGAATACATGGAATAATAAGGATTTATATAATTCAAAGTATTTTTACATATGAATTATACTACATTAAACTTGGAAAAACAAACCTTAGAAAAATGAATACTAAGGTGAAATGTATAGTATACGATTAAGAATTATACATGTAATATAGAAACAAACTATATAATATACAAGGGTATATTGAATTACATGTGATGAACAAGTTCAAACTTTAAGTATATTAATATACGAGACGAGACTACGCATGTAATATAACGTTTTTCCAAATCCCGAGTTAAGCCGAAAACCCGACAAACATTGTTAGTTAATAACGGCGGATTAACCGGGAGGTATTAGGGACGGTACGGGGTACCGCAGAGTTAGGTCGTTATACGGGATTCTAATCAGTAGCGTTAAGTATTATTAGACTGTTAGAGACGACACGGGGAGCATCGGATCTAGCTGATTCATACTCCACGGTTATACATTCAGGGTGAACGGTATGTTGTTACGTGTCTCTGATTGTCTCTGAGGGCTTCCTCAGTTCAGACTTCTGTTTAATCTGTGATAAGATTGTTTGTCTGATTGTGTGAATAAATATGCATGAACTGTATATTTTAGCTGCTTATTATTTACTGTTGTTGCGTTAACAGTATTGGTTCGTATATATGGACCTATATATATAAAACGAACTAGCGGCTATGGTGCTATCTTATATGTAATATAAGGATCGTCAGAAAAACGTTGTAGCACTAGGATAATAAGATATACATATTATCCGAGACTTTAATACTGAGCATTGGCCTTTCTAACGCCGCTCTCGTATCTAACACTGGATCCCGAGTTTACAGACTCTGGATTGGACTAACGACCTTAGTCTGCTGTGTTAGAAAAATTGGTAATGCGATGCGATGGTATAATTAATTAACATAACAAAGCCAAGAGGATGTGGCTCTTGGTGCGCGCTGTGATCACAAAAACGATACCAGGATGTCCGCGTACGGGTCCGCAAGTATCAAGAAAATTTCCCGCGAGCTAGGACGGTTCGTTGGTCGGAGACTCTACTGCTGGAGTGGCTACTGCCGTGGGTGACCCGCCATAGTATATGGGTAATTTAGAGACACGTCGTTTTAACGAGACGTTGTCACTAGGTATAACCGAACATTTATTACAGTTGAGACTTGTACATTGGCGAACAATATTGGTTTTATACCAAGGACAGGAGTTGATACTTGAGTATTATTCTCGTTGTTTCGCCTTGTTGTTCATTGGTTATACTGTGTGGTTTATATTATGTGTGTTGATGGTTGTGTTTATTGGGTGGTTATTATTGTTAACTGTTTTACAGTTTAAATATTAAAACGGTATTGCATGTAACGAATCTCATGCTCTCGACCAATTAATTGAGGGGTTTGAGGGGCATGACGGGGCATGTGATAACATACTCAGCAGGGGCTGATTCCATACCACAAACCATTTTTATTTCAGGAGACTAGCTGGAGGGTCAACGCGGGGTGCGACAGTTGTATTTACTTTTGGTTAGACTTGGTACGGATTGAGACTACGGTTATTTTGGACTCGGGTTTTGTAAACCGAGGTGTATATTTGGTTAGACGCTCACGTGTACGGTTTGTATAAGACGGTTGTTGTTGTATATATTTTAGTTTTATTTAAGCACTACTATCTATCTCTTGTGGTCACTGCGGGAATACGTTTCGTATGTTGATTATCATGTAACTCGTTGTCACCCGTATGAGTGAGTGATAACAGTGACACCATTAGAACGACCGTCTGTTATTTACCGCTGTGATTTATTTACTAAGTACGACGTTTATACTATGATTAGGAGCCGAATTAGTAGGGGTGTTACAAAAGTGGTATCAGAGCGGAGTACCGCTCTGATTACAAGAGATAGTAGTCTAAGTACCGTGAGCTTAGCTTATTCATATACGAGTACCAATGAGGAAGATGGAAACGAGTTGAGTTAAGAGATTGTCGGGGACAATGTGTTTTTCGCCTTTTAGGGCTATGTGACTTATGGTTGAGGAAAGTACGGTGTTCTTACCGAGTGTTGACTTTAATTCTGAATTCTTCAGATGTCTACTAGAGGTCGTCCGTCAGGCAGAGGCAGAGGTAGCGGCGGGTCTGGAGGAGGTCCTCCTGAGACCCATGCCGTGGGCGTCTGAGACGGTAGCTGCCGTCTTTGCTCAGCTAGCCCAGATGGGAGGCATCCAGATCGGAGCGCCACCCATAGTCCCACCCGTACCCGCACCGAGAGAGCCAAACTGGCTAAAGAGCGTCGCCACACGCGACCTACTACTACGACGGAGTAGCTGACCCCACCGTCCTGGAGAGATACATTATCGAGCACGAGAAGGCCTTTGACGCCATTCATGTGCCTGCTGAGCACCGGGTCGGTATAGCAGCCTTCCATCTGAGGGACGCCGCCAGCACTTGGTGGAGGTCCGTGAAGGCACACTACACTGCTATAGAGGGTTTCGGTTGGACGGGTTTTGTAAGTTGCTGAGAGAAGTATATCCTGCTCACTTGAAGCAGAGGAAGAGGGAAGAGTTCGAGGCTCTGAGGCAGGGTAGTCTGACAGTGGATCAGTACTACTCCTCATTCATCGGGTGTTGGACTTTGTCCCGGAGTTGTCTATTCTGACACCGTGAAGGTGGAGAAGTTCAGGGGCGGGCTACGATATGCTATCAAGGCCGCCATGGGTGCTGCTTTATACCCTACGGTCCAGGTAAATTAGTTGACAGTTTATACCTTGTAACTCAGTTTGATTTATTACAAGTTTCGGGGACTCATTGATGCATTGTAGGAGTGCTATGATGCTGCTTCTCGGACCGAGCTGTTGGTGAACAGCCGGGATGACAGCCAGGGGCAGAAGCGTAAGGCCCCCGAGAAGGAGGCTGAGGTTGTGGCTGGAGGCGGAGGCAGCAAGGGCGGGAAGTAAGAACCGCTTTTAAGTTATTTAATTCATTTAAATTACTTACTTGCTGCCTGCTTTTATACCTGCTATTCCTAACACTTTGACGATCACAGGAAGAAAAAGTTCTCCTGGAGGGAGAAGAAGAAGGAGCAGGCCAGCCAGAAGGGCAAGGAGAAGGTTCCGATGCTGACCGGGCCTACCTATGATGTCCAACCTCTCAGATCTGCACCCCCTAAGGGTAAGCGATCTAACCTCGTGAATGAGTTGTGATTACACTATCCATTACCGTCCTTGTATTAATCAGATTGTTTATGATAATAGGTTCTGCACCCCAGTGCCACTTTCACTGCAAGCGTTGTGGTAAAGACCACCCGGGTGTTGATTGCCCTGGGCAAGCGGTGGACTGCCACCACTGTGGGAAGAAAGGTCATAGGTCGTTCGAGTGCTTCGTGAATCCAGAGAGCCGAGCGTACCGCCCATCGAAGGGGACTCAGAGCGCACCTACTGGAGGAGGTGGAGCTCGAGGTGGCCAGAAGGGGCAGGCGCCCCCAGCCAGAAGGGCAGCAGCAGCAGCAGACCCAGAGGAACCCGCCGGGCAACCGTGTGCTGAATGCAGCGGGAGCTTCGGGCGCTGGTACTAGTACCCAGCGCGGTGAAGGTTAGCATTTGAAACCTTAACCATTGTATGAGAGCATGACTAAGTGTTAAACGCTTTACCTTAGCATGAATGTGTGTTTTAATTACCGCTTTAGATAAACGACTTACCTAGGAAACCTTTTATCTCTTAGGAGACTTCGATATCTGCTATCCCACACTCACAAGACAGATCACCTAGACCCGTGGAAGAAAGACGGGAGTACCCTGGCGAGTTGTGTCATGTGGTCAGACCGGGCATGATACTTCTCAGAGAGTTCCTAACCCTAGATGAGCAAATCGCCATAGTGAATGAGTGTAGAGCTTTGGGTAAGGGCATGGGAGGATTTTATACCCCTGTATTTAGTAGTGGTTCTAAGATGAAATTGCACATGATGTGCTTAGGGAAAGATTGGGATCCGCAAGCTAGGGTTTATCGAGAGGTGAGGATGGTAGGTGGCGTATCAATACCTAGGATACCTGAGAGTTTCCTAACCTTGGTGAGAAACGCAATGGATATTGCTCAAGACTGTGAGACTTATCCATTACCCGACATGACACCTGACGTCTGCATCGTCAACTACTACGAGCAGGGAGCTTGGGATGCACCAGGACCGTGATGAGACGACCGAGTCCATCACCAGAGGAATACCGGTTGTGTCATTCTCCATCGGCGATGATGCTGAGTTCATCTATGGAGACTAGAAGAGGATGGATCTAGCAAGCAAGATCATCCTCAAGTCTGGGGATGTGTTGGTATTTGGTGGAGAGTCGAGGCTAGTATATCATGGAATTAAGAGCATTAAGCTCAATACCGCCCCACCAGCTCTAGTGAATGAGACCCACATCCGACCTGGCCGTTTAAATTTAACTTTCAGATAGTACTGATGTAATAGTAGTAGCTAAGTGTGTAACCTTGTATAAACAGTTGGATGAAAGAAATAAGAGTTTTTGTACCTTCAAGTATATGTGTTCAGTTTGTTGATACCATTAATTCATAACTTCAGGCCACGAAAATGGAAAGGAGGGTACCATATGCATCCTAGATATGGCGCAAGCCAAGGAGTCCAGTAATGTCATCACAGGTATGACAATCAACCGACAGTAAATTAATGATTTATTGGGACTCGATGCTAATACGAGAGGTGATCTCAGGTACCTTTCCTGTTGATGGTGTTAGTGCTTCCATATTGTTCGACTCAGGGGCTTCGCATTCTTTTATTTCCTCGGCATTTGCTAAGAAGCTGGGGGCTGCCCCCGAACAGCTTTCTGACTTTTCAGTCACCCTTCCTTCGAAGGAGAGTTGGTTGCACCAGACAGTACACGGGGTTAGAGATCAGCATCATGACTGAGACCTTCCCCATCGACTGATCGAGTTCAAGAACTTGGGCTTCGACGTTATAGTGGGCATGGATTGGCTGCAGAAGCATAGGGGCCGCCTACATTGTGCAGAGCATCGACTACTGCTGAAGGGGCCGAGCGGCAAGACAGTGTCATACCGCAGTGTGAGGAGAGAGCCGACTGTCAAGATCGTGTCAGCACTGTCCCTGATGAAGGACGTTAGGAAGGGCCGACAAGCCTTCCTCTGTTATGTACAGGACACGAGACAGAGCGACGTGATGGACTCAGACATTCCAGTCGTGGTAGATTTCCCCGACTTGTTTCCTGATGAGCTGCCAGGCATGCCGCCTGTGCGAGGTTGAGTTCGCCGTCGACTTGTTGCCAGGTACGGGCCCTATTGCTAAGGCGCCCTACCGTATGGCGCGGGAGATGAGGGAGCTGAAGCTACAGCTGGAGGACCTCCTCGACAAGGGATTCATTCGACCTAGTGTTTCTCCTTGGGGTGCTCCAGTACTGTTCGTCAAGAAGAAGGACGGCAGTATGCGACTCTGCATCGACTACCGCGAGCTTAATGCGGTCACGGTCAAGAACAAGTACCCGTTGCCACAGATAGATGACTTATTTGACCAGCTGAGAGGGGCCAGTGTGTTCTCGAAGATAGATCTCAGATCTGGCTACCATCAGATCAGGATTGCAGAGGGTGATGTGGAGAAGACAGCCTTCAGGACACGGTATGGACACTACGAGTTCACCGTTATGCCATTCGGGTATCGAATGCGCCAGCCATTTTCATGGATTTGATGAACCATCTCTTCAGAGAGCAGCTTGATAGTTCATTGGTGGTCTTCATCGACGATATCCTGGTCTATTCAAAGACCCGGGAGGAGCATGAGTTACATTTGAGACAGGTTTTGAGTATCATGAGAGAGAACCAGCTGTATGCCAAGCTCTCGAAGTGTGAGTTCTGGTTGGACAGCGTGTCATTCCTTGGACACATTATATCAGCGAGCGGGATATCTGTAGACCCTGCTAAGATTGAGGCAGTGAAGAGTTGGCCGAGGCCGAAGACGGTTACAGACGTCAGCAGCTTTCTGGGTTTGGCCGGTTATTATCGAAGGTTCGTGAAGGACTTCTCCAAGGTGGCCAAACCGATGACGAATCTCATGAAGAAGGAGTCCCAGTTCTTATGGTCTGCCAAGTGCGAGTAGCGGGAGATACCTTTCATCCTTAGACAGCCTGGGGTCTTCCTGACTCATCCCCCGTCCTTACTATCCCTAGGGCACCGATGGGTTCGAGTATATTGTTATGCCTCTGGAACCGGTCTAGGCTGTGTGCTTATGCAGCACGGGAAGGTAGTTGCCTTACGCATCCCGACAACGAAGAAGCACGAGGTGAATTACCCCACACACACCTTGAGTTAGGCGCAGTAGTCTTCGCTTTGAAAGATCTGGCGACATTATCTTTACGGTGTGACAGTCACCTATCTACTGATCACAAGAGTTTACAGCATCTCTTCACTCAGAAGGAGCTGAACATGCGACAGAGAAGATGGGTCGAGTTCTTGAAGGACTACGACATAGACCTGAGGTACAAGGAGGGCAGGCGAATATTGTAGCCGACGCCCTGAGCCGCAGAGCTCATTCATTGTTTACACGTTCAGCGTCTGCATTGATGAGATACGAGCTGCACAGGAGAGTGATCAGTATATGCAGAGTATCAAGCAGAAGATTCAGAGGGTTGTTTTGAAGTCAGAAGTATGATTCGAACAGTGTGATGATGGCATGATTCGACTGAATGCCTTATTTTTCCAGAGTCTTCTCCTCCTGACTGAGAAGATACTCCAGAGCTCATTGCTCGTCCTTATCCGTCCACCCCGTTCTTCGAAGATAGTACAAGGACTTGAAGGTCCATTTCTGGTGGAGGGATGAAGAAGGATGTGACTACGTGGCTAGATCTTGACCTGTCAGAAGGTAAGTTTGAGCATAGACCCGGCAGTTTAGTGCAGTCTATGCCTATTCCTTGCTGGAAGTTCGAGGACATCTCGATGGATTTCGTTGTCGGTCTCCCACTGACTAAGGGAGGACTGAACACGATTTGGGTCTTGTAGATCGTCTTACGAAGGTGGCAAAGTTTTGGTATGAAGGATACCTGGAAGGTCCCGAAGTTGGCGGACTTGTTCCAAAGGAGGTGATCCGGCACCATGGCGTGCCAAAGACCATTTGTCTGACAGGGCCCCCTCGATTTTTGTCCAGATTCTGGGTCAGGTTCAGGAAGCCTTGGGTACGAAGTTGAAGCTTAGTACGACATTCCATCCACAGACCGACGGTCGAGTGAGAGACCATCCAACACTGAGACATGCTGAGAGCATGTGCCTTGGATTTTCAGGGAGCTGGTTAGAGCGTCTACATTTGATAGAGTTCCCTACAACAACAGCTACCACTCCTCGATACAGATCCACCGTTCCAGGCACTTTACGGTAGACCGTGTAGGACTCCTTTATGCTGGGATGAGGCCAGCGAGACTACTCTTCTAGACCAAGTACCTAGAGCAGATCAAGGAGAATGTCCTACAGATTCGTAGGAACATGAGGCAGCTCAGGACCGGCAGAAATCATATGCAGACACCAAGGAGGGACATTGAGTTCACTACCGACGACGACATGGTATTCCTTAGAGTGTCACCCATGAAGGGGATCTTCCGGTTCGCAGAAGGGCAAGTTGAGCCCGAAGTATGTTGGACCTTATGCGATTAGGGAGCAGTGGGCCCGTTAGCCTACAGACTGGATTTGCCAGCAAGCTCGGAGGGTGCACGACGTCTTTCACGTTCACAGTTGAAGAGGTATGTGCCCCATCCATCGCACGTTTTAACAGCCAGAGACTTTAGAGTTGGACCCCTCTCTACGATATTGAGGAAGTACCACTCCGCATTCTCGATACCAAGACGAGGCACTAGGAACAAGACCGTTTGCATGGTCAAGGTTCTCTGGTCGAACCATGAGTGGAGAGGCTACATGGGAGTTAGAGCTCCATGAGAGCGAAGTATCCAGCACTCTTTCGAGCAGTGGCTGTGATACTTATATGGGTTCGTGGTCAAACCCTTTTAAGGGGGGTAGACCACTTGGCTTGCGCATATGTATGCATTAGGTCTTGTTTTTGTGTGTGTTTTTGGTGGTATGCTGCGTCTACATGTTTGTTTGGATGATTGTATGTTTATACATCTTATGTATGTGCCTTAGTGCACCTGTTTGAATATATATATAGTACCGTGAGTACTTTTGTTGATGAGTTGGATGCACCTTGTTTAGTGCTATGGATATGAATGAGTTTTATGCCATGAGTTTTCGGCTATTTGATATGTGCTGTAACGAATCTGATACATAGAGACTAGGTCTGAACCTAGTGGAGTTACTCCCTAGCGATGGTCTGTTTGATTACTTAGTGGAACTGGATTCCTTAGGTGAACTATAGATGAGTAAGGACTTCGGGACGAAGCCTATTTAAGGGGGGTAGATTGAAATACCTCTAACCTTAAAAATTTAATTAAATGATCTATTAATGATCTAAGATGGTTAATAAACATCTAAATACCATTGGGGAACAATCTAAAGATCTCAACAAGGCAAAACATGTCTTAAGATCGGTAAAGCCAAAAATGTGCTTTAAGACACCATAGAGATTGTATGACCTCAAATAGGATCCAAAGTGGATTCCTAAGTATTTTAATTAAGTAATGAACACTATAAAACTATTCTCAAAGGAAACCAAGCTCTAAAACATGTTCTAACACAAAATGTGCTTTAAAATTCCTTAAAGCACGTTTTTGAGAAAATTGACTTTTTGAGTGGGTTTTGAGTGGTGTTAGGCATTGGATTAGACATTTTTATACTAATGTACTATAATGTACCACATTAGATGGTCTAAATCCAAGATTTCAAAAAAAATCAGAAATATGGCATTCATTTATGAATAATAATCCAAATAGTGCATTTTTAAGCCAAATTGACTAAGTCTAGTCAATGGTCAATACATGACTCATCTATATCCTTAGTAAGTCGGCAGCATAGAGCATGGAGGACAGCACATTCAACTTTATACAAAATATCTAGCCAATTTGGTGAATCACCATTTACTATTCCATTTTCTACTTTTCATTCATTAAAACACATTTTCTTCCTTTCTCTTGTCCCATTCCAGCCGAGAAATTAGCATTTCCTAAACCTCTCAAGCTGTGTTCTTGAGCATTCAAGGAAAATTAATCTCTTTTGCACCTAAGGTAATGGTTTAAGGCATATTTTAGCTCTTTTTCTTCATCTCTTAATACCTACACATGGAGCTTATAATCTATCACTTTCCATGGCTCATTCTTAGTGTTTTAAACCTTTAACAACATTCATTCTCGGCTGAAGCAAGCTTTGGGACCAAGGTGGTCAAAATTTACATTATAAGGTAAAAACATACCTTAAGGATTCTTACTCTCCATCCGGTTTTCTTTTTATCATTTCTATGATTTTATTCACTCATAATATTCATAGTTTCATGTTGATTCAGTGGGTTAACCATTTGGAGCAAGGGTGGCCGAAAATCAAAGGAAAAATCATTCTTTAAGGCATTTTGCCAAGGTAAAACCTAATACCATAGCACCTTGTTGTTGTCTAGCTATTCCCCGTGTTTTTATGGTGAATTTAACACCATGTGGTGGTCTTGATTCAGGCCGAAACCCTTTGGAGACTACCTTGCATTTTTAAGGTGATTTTGCCTTAAATCTTACATTTAATTGTTCTTTATGGTTAGCTCATGCTTGGAGTGTAACCATATCTTATTTTGATGTATTAAACATGCCTAAATGTTGTGGTGATTTTTCCTCCAAGCTGCCGAGTTGGTATTACGGCTAAACCAAGGTATAAATACCTTGAACTTATGATTTTGTGATTTTTCAGCTCATATATTATATGTGCCGAGAGTGGAGTTATTTAAATGGGTGATTTTAACCTAAGTATGGAAAAAATGACTTAGATAAATTAAGCTAGTCATTTAAGTGATTTAATTAACATAATGGTCAAATTATGAAATTATGTGGAAAAATAAATAAGCTACAGCAAGGCCGAGAGTTTATAGTATATTTTGAGTTGTTTATGTGTAATTTTATGTTATAAAGCAAAGTTGTAATAAAGCCATATCATTAGGCCATTTTAATTTAAGTTTAAAAGCTTATTTAATTTAATTTATGCTTATATAATTAAGTTTGGGGTCAAACGGTAATTACTGGTAAAATATAAAGCCGTGGGCTTAAGTTAGAGGAATTTAGGGTTTTTAAATGAATTTAATAAAAATTATATCATTTTATAAAGTTTTGGGTCAAAATTGTAAAAATAGAAAAGTATAGGGTATAATTGGTAATTACCGAGAGTTTGGGTCCAATTTTGCATTAGAAGTCAAAGTTGACTATATAGGAGACTTTGACCAAGTTTAGAGAATTTAAGGAATTAAAATACTACCTTGTATTAAGATGGTTATTAATATGTAAAAGATTTATAAGAGTTGGGGTGATATTGTGATTTCCAAAACCTTGGGGTAATAAATGGAATTTAGAACAGACCTTAGGTTATTAGGAATTTTTAGAAGTTTATTTGGTTAAATTTGGAGTTTATATGAATTATATATGTATAATATATGATATTTCATATCATTGTTACAAATGGGTAACATATGGGTATAAACCGAGAATTATAGAAAGTATAAGGTTAGGAATAATATTTATAACCTTTTGGTATAGTTTGGTAATTTTTGGAGTTATATATAAGATTTTATTAAGATATATGTATAATATATAGTTTTAATGACATTAGAAAACTATATATTATAAATTGGGGAGACTTGGTAATTATACAAAGTTAGGTGGTAGGAATTAAATTAAAACAGACCCTAGGGTCTGTTCGGTAATTATAAGCCTTTAAAACTATAGGTTATAATTATATTAAGGTTTAAGGATTATAATATAAGGTATATATTATAAGTGTAACAATGAAATTTATTTTGGGGTTGATTTGTAATTTATGGATCTATAGTGGGAGATAATAAAAACCGAGAGTATAAGGAGTTGTTTGGTATTTAATAAACATTTGTAACTATAGGTTATAATTGTTTTAATGACATAAATGTCATAATAGATGTTATATAACTATAATATAACATTATATAAAATATGTGGTGGATTTTGTAAATATTTAAGAAAATAGGTGTTGTTCGGTAATATGGACATTTTTGAATGAAAATTTATAATATGGTTTTTAATGTTATAAGGGGTGTAACATTTATAATATAAGAAATATTCATTAAAAGAGAATGAATATATTATAAAGACTTACCATATAATAAATAGTCCCATAATACATGTATATAAATAAATATATGTTATGGTGTGGAAAAAAAATATAATATGGTTCGATAACCATGTATTATCATAATTAAAATGATATAAGATAAAGAGAAAAGAATTACAAACATTAGATATGGAAATTCTAATGTTAGGAATACACATGGAATAATAAGGATTTATATAATTCAAAGTATTTTTACATATGAATTATACTACATTAAACTTGGAAAAACAAACCATAGGAAAATGAATACTAAGATGAAATGTATAATATACGATTAAGAATTATACAAGCAATATAGAAACAAACTATATAATATACAAGGGTATATTGAATTACATGCGATGACCAAGTTCAAACTTTAAGTATATGTAACACCCCGTCCAAAGCCAATCGTGGTTATCGCAAAACTTAACACTTAATCGAATTCGTCGCAGCAGAAATAACAAACACCTAGACCTCGCCACGGTCTGATCGTTAAAATATACCGGCCTTATCGATTACAACATTTATCCAAAATAAACAATCGTCCAAACACCACCAACCAAAATACCACCAACCAACCGAGAATAAGGATCTAAGTCATAATCACAAAATACACTAGTTTCAATATAAACAGACGGGAGCACAAGCGCAACCCGTACTCAAAATAAACAGCCCATCCTAAGTCTAACCGCTCCTACTCTCGTAGTGCGTCCTCATGGTTCTCTTACCTGCAAGTGTAAAAACAGCCCCCAAAGGGGGTCAGCACGAATGCTGGTACTCCCTCTCATGGCCCCCAAGCTAACAGGGCTACGACGACTAATTGTCGATAGCATGGAAATTGATTACATACACAAGCATGATATGAAGTGCAATAACAACAATCCACAGATGAACATGCATAGTTCACAAACAATGAACGACACTAGCGTTCCCTTATCAAGTGGGTTAGTAACCCCCTCTTTAGTCCTGATTTCCTTAACCTCAGTTCCTTACCTTACCTTAATCTTAACCTCAACTTAATCTCAATATACAAACCGTTCCTGGAAGGGAATGGTTGTAGCTTAATTTCAAACCTGGGATTTAGGTGATCCCACCGCACCATCTTAATGCCACCTACCCTGGACGGGAGTCCAGCGTAGCTGAGCCGGCAACCGGCCCTAGGCTACAAGTCCGAAGACAAGTCCATAAGCGGAGTGCGGATCTGATTCAGATACCGTCCCCCTTTCCTTAGCATGCATGACCGGAGTCAGTCCCGGGTTTCCTCACTCAAGTTCCAGTTAGAAGAAATCTTAAATACCATGTGTTAGTTAAACCTTAACGGGTATTAACCAACAATCACCAAAACTTAACTTTTATTCTTAACTCAGTAAGTACTAAACTTGGTTAGTAACAGTCTCAAGTCTCGCGGGTTAGTGCAAAGAAAACACATACACAACGAGAACAAATATAACCGGTTGCATGCTTTATCTTGTCTCAGTCATAGCAATTAAACAGATAGCACACAAGCTGAGGGACACCTCGTTAGCAAGCAGGTCACAAGAAAGATTGTACCGTTCACCGTCGATCGTCGTTTGTTTAACCTTCTCCGGTGTCCCAATTCACAAACCTAAAACATTGATTCATTTTTAGGCCATTAGTTATTTGCACCTTAATTAACTCACTTAGTCCCTAAGGATTCCCAATGAATATCTTCTCAAGTCCTTACCTCTTAACCTTTTAAACTTGACTTTAAACATTAAGGTTCTTACTTAACTTAACTTAATCCCTTAAGTTCTTAGGGTCCTAATCATTGCCACCCTACCAAAGGTATACCTTATTACCAATTATCTTCCTTAGAATTCAATGATTTTTTTTAAGTGTTAAGGGTCGTCCGACCCACCGTCCGACCCACCCTCTGGGTCGCACCCTTCCAGTAACTTTCGAGTTTGAAAAACTCTACATGTCCGACCCACGTCCGACCTAACCAATTGGGTCAGACCATTCCAGAAATTTTCCGTCTTCTAAACCTCCCATGTCCGACCCAACCAACTGGGTCGGACCATTCCAGAAACTTAACCGCCCTCAAAAACACACCCGTCCGACCCATGTCCGACCTAAGTCCTCTGGGTCGGACCATTCCAGAACCTTTCCCTGGCGTTTAACAGAGGCCGTCCGACCCAAACTTGGGTCGGACCCCTGGGTCGGACGCCTCCAGAACATGCCCAACCATTGTCAAATCTTTACCAAACTTTTGCTCAAGCCTTCCAATGTGTTCTAACATCATTTAGACCCTTAAACCCACCTTAGATCATCCTCAAAACTCATTAAATCAACCTCCAAATATCCTCCCAATCCTTTACTCAATTCTTACAACAACTACTAACACCTATCATTTATTTCTTTCCTACATTTCAACATCCCTTTCATCTAGCACTTCTACTAGCCAAAAGTTCCCTCCTTATGAATTTGACCACACCATATACACCACTTGCATCTCTCTTACACTTTCCAAGGTTTTCCTTAAATCCTAAACTCTAGTTTCTATCTAAATTGTCTCAAAGTTTCACACTTAATCACATCAATCTTACCAAGGTTTCCTAGCTTCTTTTATCAACATTTACCTAAGTCCTAAATACCCAAATACACTCTTTTGATTTCTAAATCCTTCATAGTGATGTCTAAGCCATTATAAGTCATTAAAATACCTTATAACATCTTAAACACTTAAGTTCTCCTTTAAATTTTGCCATGGGTTCTCTAGTATATAGTACATCCTAACACTTGGTTTTTCTCCATCAAACAACCTATATCACTCAATTTCTCATCACAACACCTTAACACACAATTTACACCAAAACTACACCACATCATCTTATAGTGCATAAACTTAAATGCTTGGCACTTAGGCCCTTAAATGACAATAATCTTAACCACTGAATTTCAACATATATTTGCCTTCAACCTGCGAATACACACAACAAGGCTCCCATTGAAATAAAATGCTTCTTGTACTTCACCTTGATATTCTTAAACTATCTCTTTTTCCTCGTTTGCTCCTTAGTCACAAGTTCACAATCATGATCATTGTTTCTCCTAGGTCATGTATAGCCCTTTCCTAATGTAAACTCTACACTAAACTCATCACATATCTAAATCCCATTCCCTTAAACAATAAAACACCTTAAGGTAAGTAATTTACCTTGTTCTTTTACAAGCTTTAAAAACTTTCTTCCTTAGGTTTTTCCTCTCTCAATCTCGGTCACCAATATATATATCTCCTTGCCAATGTTCTAACCAATATCCAATGACTCAAATGAGTACTAGATAATACTAACCCTAAGGAACAAACCCTAGGTTAAAAATGTGCTTTAAGGTATTAAGGTGATTGTTTTACCTTGGTTTCTCAAGACAAGCTTGGATATGAAGCAAGAAGGACCTCCTCAATCCTTTGAAGGGTAGAAAACAAGCTACAAGGCATTAAAATGAAGCCTCATGAGCATACTTTTTCGGTTAAGAAGAAAAGTGATGGAAACCTAGATTTTCTTACACTTTCTTTACCTTAAGAGAATGAAGAAGCCAATGGGGTCTCCAAAATTGAATTTCCTCCTCTAATGGTGGTTTGCTTGGCACCAACTCAAAGCTCTTGAAGTTTTGAAAAGATAGAAAGAGAGAGCTTGAGCTAACTAAGAGGAATATGTAATTTGTTTTGGTTTTGGAGCTAAAATGAGTAAGTAGTGTGCAAAGGAAGATGGAGCTAGCATGGGGTTGTGCTTCACGTTAATGGAGAAGGGAGAGAGCAGCTCAAAACCGTGGGAACAAGAGAGAATGAAGAGGTGAGGAGAGAGGTGAGTAAAATGAGATATTTAAGTATAAAGTAAATAGTAGTTTCTACTTTACCCTTTAATTTCCTTTCTTATTTGCTCATGTGGTGATTCATCACCTTAAAAACCGGCCACCCCCTTTTAATTAGGCTAGTCATGGTCTTGTTTGACCAACTAAATAAACTAAATTGACTTACTTTGACTAATGTCTTAAACTAGCACTATTTAGTTACTATTCACTAAACAAGGCACATTGTTGTGAAATTTTTGATTTCCCATTTATTTATACTTCCTAATGTGATACTAATTAGTACACATGGTAATTAAAGAGTAATGATGGACACTTATCCATTCAAAACCCATTTACAAGACAATTTTTCAAAAATGTGCTTTAAGACTCCTTAAGGCACATTTTGTGTTTTAACTTGTTTTCAAGCTTGGTTTTCTTTGGTAATTGTTTTAAGATGACCATTAGGATATTACTAAGGTATTAGAACAATATTTGGGTACTCTCCCAAGTCTCTCCAAGCTTAGACCACGTTTTTGCTTAAACTGCTCTTTTGGTGTTTCCTTATGTTTTCTTTGATTAGAAATGTTTCTTAATGTTTCTAAGGCATTATATAGCCTCCTTATAACTTAGTTTATCTTTTAAACACCATATCTAAGTTTGGGGTATTTCAATCTACCCCCCTTAAAAGAACTTTGTCCCCAAAGTTCACATATATGCTTAACCATTCACGGTACTCAATTCCCTTAATCTTAACACCACATCTTATATTCACATTCACACATCTCAAGACTCAAAGGTCAATCTCAAATACAATACATAAGTATTTTACATAACTCAAACTTAACACCAAAGTGTAGCAACTTACACACAAATTCATATCTTAGACAACCAAACAAACGACAACAAGAGTTTGTTTCTTAACTCAAAAGCGAGGAAGCTCTACCCCCCCCCCCCCCTTAAAAAGGGGTACGCCCCGTACCCTATACAGACGATCTAGTCAGTAAACAAAGAAGGGTACTTCGCCCTCATCATATCCTCTAATTCCCACGTGGCCTCTTCGACATCCTGGTTAGACCAGAGAACCTTCACCAGTCGCACTGACTTGTGGCGAGTGTCCCTAGTCTTACTGTCCAAGATTCTCTGAGGAGTCTCCACGGATCTCATATTCGGTTCTAATGTCAACCTCTCAGGTTCTAACACATGGGAGGGGTGGTGCATGTATTTCTTTAGCTGTGAAATATGAAAAACATCATGCACTTTACCCATCTCAGCAGGTAAATTCAACCTGTAAGCAATCGGGCCCACCCGCTCCGTAATCTCATAAGGACCAATAAATTTCAGGCTTAATTTTCCCTTCTGCCCAAACCTGAATACATCCTTCATCGGTGAAACTCGCAGAAATACCTGGTCTCCCACTGCGAACTCCAGGTCCCGTCGTCGAACATCAGTATACGACTTCTGCCTATCTTGAGCAGCTTTCATGTTCTCCCTAATTTGCTGAACTTCAGCCTTAACTTGCTCTAAGTACTCTGGTCCTATAATAACCGTCTCACTCGACTCATCCCAGCAGAGCGGTGTACGACATGGTCTACCGTACAACGCTTGAAAAGGTGCCATCTTGATCGATGCGTGATAGCTGTTGTTGTATGAAAACTCGATCAGATGTAGTCTGTCAATCCAACTGCCCTGGAAGTCTAAGGCACATGCTCTCAGCATGTCCTCGAGTGTCTGAATAGTACGCTCAGTCTGACCATCTGTATGAGGATGGAACGCGGTACTCAACTTCAGTTCTGTACCCAACGCTTCTCTAGTAGCTCTCCAGTACCTCGAAAGGAATCTGGTATCTCTGTCTAACACTATGGTCTTTGGTATCCTGTGATGTCTCATTATTTCTTTCTCAAACAACTCAGCTAATTTGGTCACCTTCCAAGTATCCTTCATCGGTATGAACCGGGCTACTTTGGTAAGGCGATCCACCATCACCCATATCATGTTAAGACCTCCCCTAGCAGGTGGAAGTCCAACTACAAAGTCCATGGAGATATCATGGAACTACCATTCCGGAACTGGCATCGATTGTACCATTCCGCCCGGTCGTCGGTGCTCGAATTTTACCTTCTGGCATGTGAGACACCTCAGGACGAACTCGGTAACATCTGTCTTCATCCCGACCACCAAAAGTATCTCTTCATGTCTTTATACATCTTAGAGGCTCCCGGATGGATGGAAACTGAAGAACAGTGTGATTCCCTAAGTATACGGTCTTTCAGATCCGTGTTGCCCCGTGGTATGCATAACCGGCCCTTTAATCTGATCAGATCATCATCATGAAGTCTGAAGTCGTATTTCTGGCTCTCAAAGGTACCATCTGTCAGCTTCTGTTTGACCTCTCTCATGTACTCATCTGTCTTCTGAGCCTCTCGCACCTCATCAACCAAGCTGGAGAAAGAAACTAGCGAATGGAGTGAGTGTGCTCGACGGCTCAGGGCGTCTGCTACAACATTGGCCTTCCCCTCTTTGTATTGGAGGTCAATGTCATAGTTTTCAGAAAATCTAACCATCTCCTCTGTCGAAGATTTAATTTAACTCCTTCTGAGTGAATATGTATCTCAAACTCTTATGATCGGTGTAGATCGTCACACTAACCCCGTATAAGTAGTGGCGCCATATCTTCAAAGCGAAGACTACAACTCCCAGCTCTAAATCATGTGTGGGGTAGTTCTCCTCATGTTTCTTCAACTAGCGTGAGGCATATGCCACCACCTTGCCGTGTTGCATGAGCACGCAACCCAGCCCTCTGCCGGATGCATCACAATAAACCTCAAAGCCCTCTGTACCGTCTGGAATGGTCAGAACCGGTGCAGTGGTCAGTGAGTCCTTCAAGCTCTGAAATGATTTCTCACAGTCAACCGTCCATAAGAACGGTGCATCTTTCTTCATCAGACTGGTCATCGGTTTCGCGACCTTGCTGAAATCTCTAACAAACCTCCTGTAGTAACCTGCCAGACCGAGAAAGCTCCGGATGTCGGTAATAGTCTTCGGCCTTGGCCAAGTACGTACGGCATCAATCTTTGCTGGGTCCACTGAGATCCCAGCATCTGAGATGACATGACCTAGGAAAGAGACCTGGTCAAGCCAAAACTCACACTTGGAGAACTTAGCATATAGCTGGTTCTCCCTCAATATTTCTAATACCCTCCTCAGATGTTCCTCATGTTCAACCTTAGATTTCGAGTATATCAAAATGTCATCAATAAACACCACAACCGACTTGTCCAGCTGCTCCCGGAACAAGCGGTTAATCAGATCCATAAACTTCACCGGTGCGTTCGACAAACCGAACGGCATCACTGTAAACTCATGGTGACCGTATCGTGTCCGGAATGTTGTCTTCTCAATGTCTCCCTCCTTAATGGCTATCTGATGATACCCCGATCTGAGATCAATCTTGGAGAACACAGATGCTCCCTTCAACTGATCGAACAGATCGTCAATGCAGGGTAGTGGGTACTTATTCTTCACAGTTACTGCATTCAGCTCTCTGTAGTTGATGCAGAGGCGGAGACTACCATCCTTCTTCTTCACGAAGAGGACTGGCGCTCCCCATGGTGACACACTTGGTCTTATAAATCCCTTATCTAACAAATTTCAATTGTTCCTTTAACTCAGTCATTTCGCCGGAGCCATACGGTATGGTGCCTTGGCTATAGGTCCGGTACCAGGTAGCAGCTCAATGGTGAACTCTACCTCCCGAGTGGGTGGCATGCCGGGCAGTTCCCGTGGAAATAAGTCGGGGAACTCCGACACTACTGGTAAGTCGGGGTCGAACTCAGGGTCTCTCTCTATGTCCTGTACATAGCAGAGGTACACTTCTTCCTTTCTCCTCAATTCCTTATACATTGCCATGGCGGTGATGATCTTAGTCGAAGGCTCTATGGGCCTCTCGCGGTATGATATTGTTACCCCAGACGGACTCCTGAGCAGCAATCTATGCTCGGCGTAGAGGATACGTCCCTTGTGCCGCTCCAACCAGTTCATCCCGAAGATAACATCAAATCCTAGCTCACTGAACTCAATAAAACTGATGGAAAGTCTTCTCCCTTAATTTTGACAGTGGCTCCTCGGTAGTAACGAGTGCAACGAACCTTCTCCTTAGACGGGAGCGTAACCGTGAAGTCGGGTAGCTCATCAGCGTCTAGCCCCAACCTGCTCGCGAATGATGCCGAGACAAAGGTATGCGAGGCCCCTGAGTCGAAGAGAACTGATGCCTCAATCCCATTAATCGGAAAGGTGCCAGTGAGGATAGTACCGCTGACGTCGGCCTGTGCCTCTGTAAGTATTGCTTAGTGCACCTCCGTACCGAGTCCATAACCTAATTGTGTTCACAAGCTTCATGAGTATTGATGGTATAACAAGAGTCGTAACAATTTATATGAACAACACTGTTATTTTATTCATAACCATCCTGTTTACAACATGAGCTTTAATCTTACATCTCATTCCTCATCTCATTCTAACATACATGGCTAATATTGTCTAAAGGTTAGGTTTAATCTCCCAAGTCTCATATGCGTCGCATTGATTACTGCAGACGGTGCTGCATTTAGCTTGATTCTCTTAATCCCATGGTATAACATCCTTGATTCTCCTCCCATAATTAACACATCTCCTGACTTAAGTACTAACTTATTCGCACAATCCGCACGCTTCTGCTCGCCGTATAAAAACTCTGCATCATCCCCAATGGACCAAGACACTACGGGTATCCCTCTTTCGAGAGACTCCGTTGTCTCGTCCTTATCCTGGTGTAATCCAAGTCGCCCATCCTTCTCGTAGAAGTTTAAAATGTAAATGTCTGCTTGAATGTCTGGAATCGGTTCAGCTTCTAATTGCTGAGCAATTTCCACGACTTGTGTAATAGCTGGATGGAACTCTTCGGGTATTCCCGGTGGTGAGACTCCATCTTGCATCCTCGTGGCTTGGTATTTCTTGGCATACGGATTCCAATCCTTGCCTAAGCTCATCATTTTTAATTTCATCTTTGCTCCCCCTGGGTACTCCGGTGTGTAAAAACCTCCCGGTCCCATTCCTAGTTGATTGCATCTTCTGATGATGGCTATTTGTGCTTTAGGTGTCAGGTATCCCCTTAATAAGATCATACCTGGGCGGATAACCTGACATTGTTCGGTTGGAAAGTCTATGGTTTTGATGTCGGTGTGCTCCGGGTTAGGTGTAAACGGTATTGGATAGCAGATGTTGAAGCTTCCTAAAGTGGTAGTAGGTATATCTTACTTAAGTCTAATCTCATCTCATTTACTTGACTCAATTATTCACCAAACATGCATGATAATGCGGTAAGCAGGCAATTTTATTACTAAGTGGTTATAGCGGTACCTGGCCTCGATGAGGGTTCAGGCTCATCGTCCCGGTCTACCAAGTGTAGTATGGGTCTCGACTTCTGGGTCACCCGTGGGTTCTTGTCTGCCGCCTGCTGCACCTTCCTCTGACCGTCAGATCCAGCTCCCTGATCGGTCTTGCCGTTGCCCCTGGTGTCGGGCCTATAGGCTCTGCTAGCAGGGTTCCGGTAACACTCATATGCTCGGTGTCCGTACACCCCACAAAAGTTGCACTCCACCTTGTTCCCCTTGCAATCGAGCCCGGGGTGGTCCTTGTGACACCACCTACAGATGTAGCGTCGCTGGTAGCCACCGCCGGCTCCCTTCTCAGTCTCAGATCCTGAACATTCACAATGTTAAGTCTCATATCTCAAACGGTTACTAATTGTTTCTTAACTCAATCAATACCAATCCCTTACCCTTTGGCGCCCTAGAGCGCAGGGGTGTAGCTGCGTAAGCATACGTCAACTTCAATGGCTCTTCCGTAGCCTTCTCCTTTTCCTCCTTCCCTTTTGGGTTCTGATTTTTCTGGGCCTGAGGCTGGTAATTCTGTTTCTTGTACCCTCCTTGCCCTTGACTCTCCGAGCTCTTAGCAGCATTCTTCCTCTTAGCATTCTCCTCGTCCCTCAGCTAGACGGTTATCTCAACCTTAGCAGCGGCATGATAGCACTCCTGCTTTTCATAGTATTAGTTACTCTTATTTCTCATAACCTAAGTCTTACTCATTTACTTACTCGAATCTCAATTATTCTTATTACCTGCAAGGTAGTGTAACTCGTCGGCCCCATGCCGTAGAGGAGTCGATGGCTAAGCCCGCCATAGAAGCGGTCTACCAACATCTGGTCTGAATATCCAAGACCTGGTAGAAGACGGAGCAAGGCGGTGAACTCTGAGTAATACTCATCCACCGTCATCTTGTCGGTCTGCTTAAGCGCATCCAACTGCAGGCGCTTCTTCGTCTGGACATGGGCGGGGTAGTACTTTGCTCGTAGCAAAGCGGTGTACTACTCCCAGCCGAACTCTGGATTGGCCACATGCTCGGCCCTCACCAGCTTCCACCAATCGCCTGCCGCCCCCTTCAAATAGAAAGCAGCCAGTCGCACCTTGATCCCAGCAGGGACATCAAGGGTCTCAAAGGCGGTCTCCAGCTCGGAGATGTACGCCTTAAGCTTGGCGGGATCGGTCTCCCCCTTAAAGTGTGCGGGTCGAACGTCTGCAAGACTCTTCACCCAATTTGGTTCCCTGGGTTGTGGCGGTGGAGGTGGTGCACCCACACCAGGCTGATAGCCCATATGCCCTAATGCGGCGGCCACGATCTCGGCGATCGTCTGCCCTCCCGGTATCCCTGAAGCATCATCGCCCTGGCCACGGCCTCGGCCTCCTCTAGGACGTCCTGTCATCTAAACAAGGATAACTCACATTAGATTCGCATCCACCACTGTTTCGGTTAATAAATTTATAACGTCCGTAGACGGCAAAGACTATCCACACTTATTAGTGGTCATCTCACTCTACTCACTCTAACTTCTCACACCCTTAACCCATCACTTATTCCTTAGCTTATATCCTAACTCGGTGGTTTCTTATGTCCGGTATTTCTTGATCAGAGCGTAACTACGCTTTGATACCACTTTTTGTAACACCCCGTCCAAAGCCAATCGTGGTTATCGCAAAACTTAACACTTAATCGAATTCATCGCAGCGGAAATAACAAACACCTGGACCTCGCCACGGTCTGATCGTTAGAATATACCGGCCTTATCAATTACAACATTTATCCAAAATAAACAATAGTCCAAACACCACCAACCAAAATACCACCAACCAACCGAGAATGAGTATCTAAGTCATAATCACAAAATACACTAGTTTCAATATAAACATACGGGAGCACAAGCGCAACCCGTACTCAAAATAAACAGCCCATCCTAAGTCAAACCACTGCTACTCTCGTAGTGCGTCCTCATGGTTCTCTTACCTGCAAGTGTAAAAACGGCCCCCAAAGGGGGTCAGCACGAATGCTGGTACTCCCTCTCATGGCCCCCAAGCTAACGGGGCTACGACGACTAATTGTCGATAGCATGGAAATTGATTACATACACAAGCATGATATGAAGTGCAATAACAACAATCCACATATGAACATGCATAGGTCACAAACAATGAACGACACAAGCGTTCCCTTATCAAGTGGGTTAGTAACCCCCTCTTTAGTCCTGATTTCCTTAACCTCAGTTCCTTACCTTACTATAATCTTAACCTCAAATTAATCTCAGTATACAAACCGTTCCTGGAAGGGAACGGTTGTAGCTTAATTTCAAACCTGGGATTTAGGTGATCCCACCGCACCATCTTAATGCCACCTACCCTGGACGGGAGTCCAGCGTAGCTGAGCCGGCAACCGGCCCTAGGCTACAAGTCCGAAGACAAGTCCTTAAGCGGAGGGCGGATCTGATTCAGATACCGTCCCCCTTTCCTTAGCATGCATGACCGGAGTCAGTCCCGGGTTTCCTCACTCAAGTTCCAGTTAGAAGAAATCTTAAATACCATGTGTTAGTTAAACCTTAACGGGTATTAACCAACAATCATCAAAACTTAACTTTTATTCTTAACTCAGTAAGTACTAAACTTGGTTAGTAACAGTCTCAAGTCTCGTGGGTTAGTGCAAAGAAAACACATACACAACGAGAACAAATATAACCGGTTGCATGCTTTATCTTGTCTCAGTCATAGCATTTAAACAGATAGCACACAAGCCGAGGGACACCTCGTTAGCAAGCAGGGCACAAGAAAGATTGTACCGTTCACCGTCGATCGTCGTTTGTTTAACCTTCTCCGGGGTCCCAATTCACAAACCTAAAACATTGATTCATTTTTAGGCCATTAGTTATTTGCACCTTAATTAACTCACTTAGTCCCTAAGGATTCCCAATGAATATCTTCTCAAGTCCTTACCTCTTAACCTTTTAAACATAACTTTAAACATTAAGGTTCTTACTTAACTTAACTTAATCCCTTAAGTTCTTAGGGTCCTAATCATTATACCACCCTACCAAAGGTATACCTTATTACCAATTATCTTCCTTAGAATTCAAAATTTCTTTTTTTTTTAAGTGTTAAGGGTCGTCCGACCCACCATCCGACCCACCCTCTGGGTCGGACCCTTCCAGTAACTTTCGAGTTTGAAAAACTCTACATGTCCGACCCACGTCCGACCCAACCAACTGGGTCGGACCATTCCAGAAATTTTCCGTCTTCTAAACCTCCCATGTCCGACCCATGTCCGACCCAACCAAATGGGTCGGACCATTCCAGAAACTTAACCGCCCTCATAAACACACTCGTCCGACCCATGTCCGACCCAAGTCCTCTGGGTCGGACCATTCCAGAACCTTTTCCTGGCGTTTAACAGAGGCCGTCCGACCCAAACTTGGGTCGGACCCCTGGGTCGGACGCCTCCAGAACATGCCCAAACATTGTCAAATCTTTACCAAACTTTTCCTCAAGCCTTCCAATGTGTTCTAACATCATTTAGACCCTTAAACCCACCTTAGATCATCCTCCAAACTCATTAAATCAACCTCCAAAGATCCTCCCAATCCTTTACTCAATTCTTACAACAACTACTAACACCTAGCATTTATTTCTTTCCTACCTTTCAACATCTCTTTCATCAAGCACTTCTACTAGCCAAAAGTTCCCTCCTTATGAATTTGACCACACAATATATACCACTTGCATCTCTCTTACACTTTCCAAGGTTTTCCTTAAATCCTAAACTCTAGTTTCTATCTAAATCGTCTTTCACACTCAATCACATCAAACTTACGAAGGTTTCCTAGCTTCTTTTATCAACATTTACCTAAGTCCTAAATACCCAAATACACTCTTTTGATTTCTAAATCCTTCATAGTGATGTCTAAGCCATTATAAGTCATTAAAATACCTTAGAACATCTTAAACACTTAAGTTCTCCTTTAAATTTTGCCATGGGCTCTCTAGTATATAGTACATCCTAACACTTGGTTTTTCTCCATCAAACAACCTATAACACTCAATTTCTCATCACAACATCTTAACACACAATTTACACCAAAACTACACCACATCATCTTATAGTGCATAAACTTAAATGCTTGGCACTTAGGCCCTTAAATGACAATAATCTTAACCACTGAATTTCCACATATATTTGCCTTCAACCTGGGAATACTCACAACAAGGCTCCCATTGAAATAAAATGCTTCTTGTACTTCACCTTGATATTCTTAAACTATCTCTTTTTCCTCATTTGCTCCTTAGTCACAAGTTCACAATCATGATCATTGTTTCTCCTAGGTCATATATAGCCCTTTCATAATGTAAACTCTACACTAAACTCATCACATATCTAAATCCCATTCCCTTAAACAATAAAACACCTTAAGGTAAGTAATTTACCTTGTTCTTTTACAAGCTTTAAAAACTTTCTTCCTTAGGTTTTTCCTTGCTCAATCTCGGTCACCAATATATATATATATATCTCCTTGCCAGTGTTCTAACCAATATCCAATGACTCAAATGAGTACTAGATAATACATTAACCCTAAGGAACAAACCCTAGGTTAAAAATGTGCTTTAAGGTATTAAGGTGATTGTTTTACCTTGGTTTCTCAAGACAAGCTTGGATATGAAGCAAGAAGGACCTCCTCAATCCTTTGAAGGGTAGAAAACAAGCTAGAACAAGGCATTAAAATGAAGCCTCATGAGCATACATTTTCGGTTAAGAAGAAAAGTGATGGAAACCTAGATTTTCTTACACTTTCTTTACCTTAAGAGAATGAAGAAGCCAATGGGGTCTCCAAACTTGAATTTCCTCCTCTAATGGTGGTTTGGCTTGGCACCAACTCAAAGCTCTTGAATTTTTGAAAAGATAGAAAGAGAGAGCTTGAGCTAACTAAGAGGAATATGTAATTTGTTTTGGTTTTGGAGCTAAAATGAGTAAGTAGTGTGCAAAGGAAGATGTAGCTAGCATGGGTTTGTGCTTCACGTTAATGGAGAATGGAGAGAGCAGCTCAAAACTGTGGGAACAAGAGAGAATGAAGAGGTGAGGAGAGAGGTGAGTAAAATGAGATATTTAAGTATAAAGTAAATAGTAGTTTCTACTTTATCCTTTAATTTCCTTTCTTATTTGCTCATGTGGTGATTCATCACCTTAAAAACCGGCCACCCCCTTTTAATTAGGCTAGTCATGGTCTTGTTTGACCAACTAAATAAACTAAATTGACTTACTTTGACTAATGTCTTAAACTAGCACAATTTAGTTACTATTCACTAAACAAGGCACATTGTTGTGAAATTTTTGATTTCCTATTGATTTAGACTTCCTAATGTGATACTAATTAGTACACATGCTAATTAAAGAGTATTGATGGACACTTATCCATTCAAAACCCATTTACAAGACAATTTTTCAAAAATGTGCTTTAAGACTCCTTAAGGCACATTTTGTGTTTTAACTTGTTTTCAAGCTTGGTTTTCTTTGGTAATTGTTTTAAGATGACCATTAGGATATTACTAAGGTCTTAGAACAATATTTGGGTACTCTCCCAAGTCTCTCCAAGCTTAGAGCACGTTTTTGCTTAAACTGCTCTTTTGGTGTTTCCTTATGTTTTCTTTGATTAGAAATGTTTCTTAATGTTTCTAAGGCATTATATAGCCTCCTTATAACTTAGTTTATCTTTTAAACACCATATCTAAGTTTGGGGTTGTGAGCCTCGATTTTAAACCCTATCCTATGTGGATTAACTTGATTGGGATCTAAACGGGTTTTAGGTCCACTTATAGCCTAAGATTAATAACTATGTCATATAACAATAATTATTAAAACCTAAGCTAGCTCACTGGAACCTATTACGAGTCGCCACCTAATTTTAACCTAGATCAAATTAGGAAAGGAGAGCTCGGGTTCGGGGGCTTGATATTCGACTTAATTAGGGTTCAATTACTTTCATTGCCCTTCCTAGGTCGTTTTTCCTCTACTTGGTTTAATTACGGCTTATTACGAGTCGTTTTAACCTAAGTGCGCGAGCTTCTGTTTTTTTGTGTTTTTTAGCATTTTTTGACAGAAAATTAAAGTGGAAATTAAAATTACCTAAACTAGGGTTTCGGAGGCAGAATTAGGTCAAATTTTGTTTCCGTCCGTAGCCACGGACCTAATGTCCGAAACCACGGACCCCAGTTAACCTATATGAAAATAAAGTCGAATTAAACAGAAAACAGAAAATTGTAAAGTCCGGGGCCACGGACAGGCTGTCCGTGGGCCCGGACATTATCAGAAAACCTAAATTTTTAAAATTTAAAAATCCCGCCGCCGTCCGTGAGCGTCCGGGCTTACGGACAGTGAGTCCGGGACCCCGGACATGACGTCCGTGGGTGCGGACAGCCCTCGGACGGCGGCGTTGAGGCTGTTCCCGAAGGTGTTTTTGGCTCAAATTTTATGGGTGCGTAGCCTGAAAGATGTACAAGACGTTAGTGATTGAAAGTTTTCAATTTGAAATCGAATTTAATGCGAAACTTAACGAACAAGTTAGAAGGCAGAAACACAAACAAACCTTAATTCAGAAGCAAGGAAAAATCAATTCGGTTAGCAATTTCAACCAGAATTGTATTTTGACCAGAAGGGTTAGAGAATTTGGTTTTTACCCTGTTTTGATTTCGAAAACTTGTTGTTCCTTCACGTCGGGAATCTCTGAAAGCTTCGTTGGTGGCCGATCCGGTTCGACTTTGACCCGAGCTTCTGACCTCTTCTTCCTTGTGTTGTTAAGCACGTTTTGGTTCTGTATTTGTGGTGTTTTGATGCTTGGAAGTTCAATGAGAGAGAAAGAATGTGTTTTTGGTGATTTTGGGATGATTTCGGTAGAGTTTCGGTGTTGGGAGTGTTGAAAACGTGGGAGGCAAGTAGACGGCTGTGTTTTCTGACTATGGGTCATCTACCCTGCCCTAGGTCGTTTTTTGGAAGGCCTTTTATAGAAAGAGCATGGCCAAGTTGATAGAACAAATTTTTATCTAAAACCTTGATTTTGTGCTCTAAGAGAATCTGATTTTTTAAAATATGTTGCAAGCCGATAAAATTATTATTTAACTGAAGGTAAAGAATGATTTTAGGAATTTTGAGAGTTGGAATCGGGTTTTTTGTTAAATAACCGATTAGATAAAAATCTCACAATCTGGAATCTCCCAAAATTCATAACTTATTGGAAAGTCGAAATTACGAAATTCCAACGGCATTAGTCTCTAATAATCATCCTCTGCCCTGTGTTAAAATTTCATGACATTTTGTTTTGATTTCGGTATTTTCCAGAGGAGAGAGAAAATTGCAAAAATGATTTTTTCTCTTTTAAATTTTGGGATAAGGTTCCAAATAAAATAATTTCAGGTTTATGACTGTGTGTAGTCATGCTAACCATGTGACAATTTTATTTTAATTTTGAAAACCCTTTTATTTCTATTTTGAGTTATTTCATGTGTTAATTATTAAGAAACTAGCTTATTAAAAGCTTAATTTCCAGAATAAATATTATCAGAAAATCATGAAATACCTTTCATAATGACTATGATATTTGGAAGTGTTTGGAGATAATGAACAAGTCATATGAAAAAAAAATCCCGAGAATGTCCTTGGAAAATCCTCATCATCGGTGCATTTTGACCATTTTGCCCTTTGTAACACGTATGCCTTAGAGACTACTCCGAGGGGGTTGAAATTTTGGGTATAACAGATTGCCCCCCGTCAACTGGACTTTGTAATGAAAGTGAGAAGGCTAGTTGATGCTTTGATACCCCAAAATTTCAAATGTTTCCAAGACCCTGCATGTTATCGAAAACTGATAAATTGTGTCGAGCTATTCTAAGGCGCTGACTACCTATAATGATGATATGATGTCAAACTATTCTAAGATGTTGACTGCCTGCAAGTAAGTGAAATGAAGCAATGTCAAGCGGTTCTAAGGCGTTGACAACCTAAAATGTGGAAATGAGATAATGTCAAGCGATTCGTTGACAACCTAAAATGTGGAAATGAGATAATGTCAAGCGATTCTAAGGCGTTGACAACCTAAAATGTGGAAATGAGATAATGTCAAGCGATTCTAAGGCGTTGACAACCTAAAATGTGGAAATGAGATAATGTCAAGCGATTCTAAGGCGTTGACAACCTAAAATGTGGAAATGAGATAATGTCAAGCGATTCTAAGGCGTTGACAACCTAAAATGTGGAAATGAGATAATGTCAAGCGATTCTAAGGCGTTGACAACCTAAAATGTGGAAATGAGATAATGTCAAGCGATTCTAAGGCGTTGACAACCTAAAATGTGGAAATGAGATAATGTCAAGCGATTCTAAGGCGTTGACAACCTAAAATGTGGAAATGATGTCAAGCTATTCTAAGGCGTTGACTACCTATAATGAAATGATGTCAAGCTATTCTAAGGCGTTGACTACCTATAATGAATGAATATGTCAAGCTATTCTAAGGCGTTGACTACCTATAATGAATGAAATGAATGCAATGTGTTTAATGGAAGCAGGTAAGCTAAGGAGTGGTGTTAGGTCTTACTACGAGCCTAAAGGGATGACTCCAGGTCTTATGACGAACCTAAGGATGGTGCTAGGTCTTATGACGAGCCTAAAGTGAATGAATAAGGGAGGTCTTATGGGTGCCTGTAGGGTAGGCCTTATGGGTGCCTGAAAGGATTTGAATGTAGGGTAGGTCTTACGTGTGCCTAAAAGGATTGAATGTAGGGTAGGTCTTATGTGTGCCTAAGGTTTAGGGATGAGACTCTTATCAGTTGCTTATGGGACTGAGATCCATCACTCAGGTTGCTTATGGAGACCGAGACCCATCTAACTCGTTGCTTATGGAGACTGAGACCCATCTACTCGGTTGCTTATGGAGACCGAGATCCATCTAACTCGGTTGCTTATGGAGACTGAGATCCATTCTACTCGGTTGCTTATGGAGACCGAGATCCATCTAACTCAGTTGCTTATGGAGACTGAGATCCATTCTACTCGGTTGCTTATGGAGACCGAGACCCAATCTACTCGGTTGCTTATGGAGACCGAGACCCAATCTACTCGGTTGCTTATGGAGACCGAGATCCATCTAACTCAGTTGCTTATGGAGACTGAGATCCATTCTACTCGGTTGCTTATGGAGACCGAGATCCATCTAACTCAGTTGCTTATGGAGACTGAGATCCATTCTACTCGGTTGCTTATGGAGACCGAGACCCAATCTACTCGGTTGCTTATGGAGACCGAGACCCAATCTACTCGGTTGCTTATGGAGACCGAGATCCATCTAAACTTGACCAGGCAAATGCAGTATGCTTGATGATGTGAGGATGCAAAACACGTTTTATGCAAATGATTGTCATTGTGATCAAATTGTTAAGGTTCCAAACATGGAGATGACAAGGTTTACCCGAGTATTGCAAAGTGAAATTGAAGTGCTTGCGAAAACCGAAAATTTGCACAAAGCAAGAAATAGCTGAAAATGTGCCAAACATGGCAATGCTTGAGAAAAACACTGTTAAGAAAGGAAAGCGAAATAATCATTTCCTGACTAAGAGTTCCAGACCTGCAATTTTTTTCTCAGAGGATGAACACGATACTAATGGAAATGTGTGGTGTTCATTGTGGTGCTGAAAGCTTTTGCTGGTGTTCAGGATTTATGACAAGCCTGGGGTTGGGGTGTGATTTTGGATGGTGATTTGGATTAAGATGAGCTGATGTTTTGTGGAGGTAAGACCAGTGACGGGCCTGAGAGTGTTTGTGTGGAGGTTAAGGCTTATGTGGGCATGTGTGGTATGATGTGAGGGTAAGGGCTTATGTGGGCCTACGTGGTAAGGGCTTATGTGGGCCTGCGTGGTGGTGTTTGTGGTGCCCACGCTTTGGGTTTCCGTTGGTGTTGTCATGGCAATTGTTGGAACCAACAATTGCCCCCAGTATTGTTCCTTAAGGCAATCTGAGCTAGAGTTCATGGCAATCGATCGGAACGATCGATTGCCCCCAGTATTTTCTTTGATTAAACATGCGAACAAGTCTTATCCTCACATGGTCAAGGATTGTGTCTTGATGTGGTGCTTTACACTCAAAGTGTTTGATTCTTGCACTCGTTTCTCACCTACGGTCACAACTTCTTGACCATTGAATTTGATATTTGATGAATTTACGCATTCGATCTGTTACTTTCACGTGATTGGACACACAACTATCAAGTCGGAAGTCTTTAAGGCTTATAACGTGGCCATAGGGTGTGATGAAAGACAACGGGACCATGGAGGGATATTTGAGGTATGTGGAGCTTAAAAGGGGTGACCAAAGCTGCACCTTGCATCTTCTCTTGGATTCATCTCCCTTGTCTTGAAGTCGTCTAGCTGCTTCATGTTGACGTTGCTTTCGAGCTTCTGGACCTGGACTTTTGAAGTTGTCCTTTACACCTTTTCTCTTTTTGTCATTTGGATTTCTTCGAGGCACTTCGGGTTTGCCTTTTGTTTTAATCTTTCTTGGCTTTGCCTTCGGGGTTCTTGTGTTTCCCGGTTTTGGGCTTCGAGAGCTGTTTTGATGTGAGCTCTGTTGATCCTGTGTCACTTTGGGACCATTTGCGGATCACTTTGTCATGCTGATAGCGGCATTGCTTCTTTGGAATGATGGGAATGTTATCTGAGAGTCGGGCTCCTCGCTTCCTTTGGTCACCGGGTCGGTCATTCATCATTGGCCGGGTTATTTTGTGGAGTTCATAATGTCAAAAAGGGATATACGAAAGGCTCAGCGGGGGTACCTAGGGTTTAATGTCAGGGTTCACAAGCTTTTGGCTATGTGGTGCTGTACCTAGGCGCTTCGTCATTCCTGATAGTTGTGTATCCGCTCTTTGTTACTTTTCACAGGTCTAAGAGTAAATTCACAAATTGTCTCCTTCGGTCGGAGTTATGCCGTTTACCTCACCTTTGAATGTGGTCTTTCCGAAGTCGTGTAAAAATGACACGCCCGTTCGCTCATGGTTTTTCCGCTCGAGACACTCTCATGAGTTTCACTCAGAGACTAGCTCACACGCTTAAACGAAATATTAAAGACGACGGACCTGAGCTCAAATTGCCCCTAGTATTGATTTGGGGTTTATGACAACACTTAAACAGATGTAGAATTTGGACCGCTTTGTGGATTGTTTTAGATGTTCTGTGACGGTGTTTGGACGGACATGTTCACCCATTTGAAAAAAAACGAATCGTCTTGTTCTATTGCAAGAAGATGATTGTTTCACGTGCCTTTATCAAAACACGCATTCAAACCCTTTTTTTTGTTAGAAAAAAAAGCATTTATTTACGAAAAATTTGTACATGATTTTCTTAAAGATGTGAAGGATGCAAAAGCTTTATTAGTGGCAAATAAATTGAATAACACTAAGTACAAACATCGAAAAGTTACTCAAAGTATTCTAAAAAGGAAAACTGAATGGGAACGAAATATTCTAAAGTCTAAACTAAGAACTGTGAATTTAAAGTGATTTCTAACAAAAGCATTCTCCTAGATATCGTCGCATCGAAACCCCTGGTCAAAGAGGTCCTGGATCGTGTGCCTCAAAGCCTTGCAATCTTCAGTGTCGTGGCCAGGTAATTGGTGGTACCGGCAGAACTGACTTAGATTCCTTCCTTTCTGAGGGACCCCAGGCCGGGGGGTGAGAGGTTGTAGTATGCTTCGCTCTTGGAGCCTTTTAAAAGCCTGGCTCAACGGTCGGCCGATGTCTGTGAACTCTCTCTGACGGAGTTTCTTTCTAGGTGGCTCTGATGCTCCAATAGCCCAGCCTGATTCTCTTAGCCGTCGAACGGTGTTTACCTCATGCTGCCTGGTTCTCTTTTGGATGCCTCTTTGGACGCAAGCTGCTGTCCTTGAACCATTTCCGGTGTCTTCTGAGTCCCCAAGCTTTAATTCTCCCTTATGGATCAACTCCTCTAGGACACCAACTTGTCCCATCAGCAAGTCAAAACTAGGAAAGTATGTGAGTTTCAGCTTCTCATTGTATTGCTTTCGCATATTCTTGATTACCATTCGGATTTGCTCCTGTTCGTCCATATTTGTGAGCATAGCGGCTGCCTTCATCCTCCAACGCTTGACGAAGTCGGTCATTGATTCACCTTCTGTTTGTCGTGTGCTTGCAAGATCAGCCCTGGTGACTCCAAAACTTCTAGCGTACTCAAAATGATGCAGAAAGGCTTCACAGACCTCCTCGTATGTCTTGGTATTCATCCTTCGAGTTATGTACCAACGCTGAGGAGTCTCATCAAGATAGCGAGCAAATACCTTGGCCTTTTGCATATCGTTCAGCAAAAGGATAGACATTTCTCTATCGAACATTGCCAAATGAAGCTGTGGGTCGGAGGAACCCTTGTACAGAGGAAGTGTTGGCAGTTTCAACTTTGGAGGGAGATCGATCTCGGGATACAATCCAGTGGAAAAGTAATCAAAACCGGCCGGCTTGTTGGCCTTCTCCATGCGCTCAATCTTTTTCAGCATCTCATCGAATTCTATGGCTAACCGAGCATCCGTGCTGATTGGAATTCCTCCTTCTGCCATTCTCGGGATATAGGCCTACCTGTTTCCAAGGTGTCCATTATTAGCTGGCAAAAGGAAGTGGGCCGAATGATACTAGGGCTAAAATGACGTTTCACAAGGTAGATCGAAAACCAAAACAGGCTTATACTGAAAGGAAGTGGGCCAGGATGCCCAGAAAATGAGGTGTTTGGGATGGAGTACTTTTAGACTGGAATTTGGACTGAAATCTAAACGGATGGCTTTGATTGTGCCTAAGAGGTGACACCTGGATCTATGATTTTGGCATAGGGCCATGACAAGAAGTCTACCTAGATTGGAATGAGCCCTTGGGCCGGAATGTGTTTGGGCCTGAAGTAAAGCACATGAGCTGGAATGGTCCCTAAATCACGAATGGGTCTAACTTTCTTTGGGTCAGAGAAGGTGGTTTCTAAAAAAGATTTTATTTCAAGGACTTGTGAGTTATTTCAAGTTCAGGTGAATTTCTTTTTTATGGGCCTAGAACTAATTGGATAATTCAAATTGGGCCAGAAGAGAAATTACCTAAATCTAAACTTTTGGGCCGAGACCCAAACTACTCACATGTTAAACCAAACAGGGCCTCCGGGCCGCAAACAAATAGAGCTGTCAATTCGTGTTGGGCTAGGTTGATGTAGGAGAAATTCCTATCAATCTCTAGGCTGGGTAGTGGGCCGACCACACAAGCAAGCAAGGCCCACACAAATTCAACATGTCCTCACTAGATGTTTAAATTGAACCGGGTATGGATCGATCCGGAGAGGTGCTTGGGGCGTGGGCCCAGGTCACCACAAAGGAATAGGGCTTGCACGCTATTCTCTTTGGGCTTCCCCACTCTTTTCACATCACCTGAAGGTATGCGTCTACGGTCGGGTCTTTGACTGACCAAACAAAGGGCTAGGTAAGGGCACTGCCAGGAAAACGCTTGGGGCTAAGGCCCAGGTATTAAGGGGGTGTGGTTAGACGACACCCTCCTCTTTTCCCCCGCTTATTCACATCACCTAAAAGGTGTGAGTCCCTGGCAGGGGACCCTCAAACGGGTCCCGGGGTAAAACTGGTTTGCGTGGACCCTCGTACTCATATGATGCAAAGGTGCAGGAATTAAAGTGCGCACAAAGGTAAACAAACAATGTAATAAAGCCACAAATAACATTTTTCGAGTTAAGCCCTCTTTCTTAAAATTAAGCAAGTTAAAATTAAGAAGTTTGTCCCCAGCAGAGTCGCCAGTCTGTGAGCCTCGATTTTAAACCCTATCCTATGTGGATTAACTTGATTGGGATCTAAACGGGTTTTAGGTCCACTTATAGCCTAAGATTAATAACTATGTCATATAACAATAATTATTAAAACCTAAGCTAGCTCACTGGAACCTATTACGAGTCGCCACCTAATTTTAACCTAGATCAAATTAGGAAAGGAGAGCTCGGGTTCGGGGGCTTGATATTCGACTTAATTAGGGTTCAATTACTTTCATTACCCTTCCTAGGTCGTTTTTCCTCTACTTGGTTTAATTACGGCTTATTACGAGTCGTTTTAACCTAAGTGCGTGAGCTTCTGTTTTTTTGTGTTTTTTAGCATTTTTTGACAGAAAATTAAAGTGGAAATTAAAATTACCTAAACTAGGGTTTCGGAGGCAGAATTAGGTCAAATTTTGTTTCCGTCCGTAGCCACGGACCTAATGTCCGAAACCACGGACCCCAGTTAACCTATATGAAAATAAAGTCGAATTAAACAGAAAACAGAAAATTGTAAATCCGGGGCCACGGACAGGCTGTCCGTGGGCCCGGACATTATCAGAAAACCTAAATTTTTAAAATTTAAAAATCCCGCCGCCGTCCGTGGGCGTCCGGGCTTACGGACAGTGAGTCCGGGACCCCGGACATGACGTCCGTGGGTGCGGACAGCCCTCGGACGGCGGCGTTGAGGCTGTTCCCGAAGGTGTTTTTGGCTCAAATTTTATGGGTGCGTAGCCTGAAAGATGTACAAGACGTTAGTGATTGAAAGTTTTCAATTTGAAATCGAATTTAATGCGAAACTTAACGAACAAGTTAGAAGGCAGAAACACAAACAAACCTTAATTCAGAAGCAAGGAAAAATCAATTCGGTTAGCAATTTCAACCAGAATTGTATTTTGACCAGAAGGGTTAGAGAATTTGGTTTTTACCCTGTTTTGATTTCGAAAACTTGTTGTTCCTTCACGTCGGGAATCTCTGAAAGCTTCGTTGGTGGCCGATCCGGTTCGACTTTGACCCGAGCTTCTGACCTCTTCTTCCTTGTGTTGTTAAGCACGTTTTGGTTCTGTATTTGTGGTGTTTTGATGCTTGGAAGTTCAATGAGAGAAGAAAGAATGTGTTTTTGGTGATTTTGGGATGATTTCGGTAGAGTTTCGGTGTTGGGAGTGTTGAAAACGTGGGAGGCAAGTAGACGGCTGTGTTTTCTGACTATGGGGATCATCTACCCTGCCCTAGGTCGTTTTTTGGAAGGACTTTTATAGAAAGAGCATGGCCAAGTTGATAGAACAGAATTTTTATCTAAAACCTTGATTTTGTGCTCTAAGAGAATCTGATTTTTTAAAATATGTTGCAAGCCGATAAAAATTATGCAAATTTAACTGAAGGTAAAGAATGATTTTTAGGAATTTTGAGAGTTGGAATCGGGTTATTTTGTTAAATAACCGATTAGATAAAAATCTCACAATCTGGAATCTCCCAAAATTCATAACTTATTATTGGAAAGTCGAAATTACGAAATTCCAACGGCATTAGTCTCTAATAATCATCCTCTGCCCTGTGTTAAAATTTCATGACATTTTGTTTTGATTTCGGTATTTTCCAGAGGAGAGAGAAAATTGCAAAAATGATTGAATTTCTCTTTTAAATTTTGGGATAAGGTTCCAAATAAAATAATTTCAGGTTTATGACTGTGTGTAGTCATGCTAACCATGTGACAATTTTATTTTAATTTTGAAAACCCTTTTATTTCTATTTTGAGGTTATTTCATGTGTTAATTATTAAAGAAACTAGCTTATTAAAAGCTTAATTTCTAGAATAAATATTATCAGAAAATCATGAAATACCTTTCATAATGACTATGAATTGGAAGTGTTTGTGAGATAATGAACAAGTCATATGAAAATAGAAAATCCCGAGAATGTCCTTGGAAAATCCTGCATCGGTGCATTTTGACCATTTTGCCCTTTGTAACACGTATGCCTTAGAGACTACTCCGAGGGGGTTGAAATTTTGGGTATAACAGGGGTATTTCAGTATATTAATATACGAGACAAGACTACGCATGTAATATAACGTTTTTCCAAATCCCGAGTTAAGCCAAAAACCCGACAAACGTTGTCAGTTAATAACGGGGGATTAACCGGGAGGTATTAGTGACTGTATGGGGTACCGCAGAGTTAGGTCGTTATACGGGATTCTGATCAGTAGCGTTATGTATTATTAGACTGTTAGAGACGACACAGGGAGCATCGGATCTAGCTGATTCATACTCCGTTGTTATACATTTAGTGTGAACGGTATGTTGTTACGTGTCTCTGATTGTCTCTGAGGGCTTCCTCAGTTCAGACTTCTGTGTAATCTGTGATAAGATTGTTTGTCTAATTGTGTGAATAAATATGCATGAACTGTATATTTTCAGCTGCTTATTATTTACTGTTGTTGCGTTAACAGTATTGGTTCATATATATGGACCTATATATATAAAACAAACTAGCGGCTATAGTGCTATCTTATATGTAATATAAGGATCGTCAGAAAAACGTTGTAGCACTAGGATAATAAGATATACATATTATCCGTGACTTTAATACGGAGCATTGGCCTTTCTAACACCGCTCTCGTATCTAACACTGGATCCCGAGTTTACAGACTCTGGATTGGACTAATGACCTTAGTCTGCTGTGTTAGAAAAATTGGTAATGCGATGCGATGGTATAATTAATTAACATAACAAAGGCAAGAGGATGTGGCTCTTGGTGCGCGCTGTGATCACAAAAAGGATACCAGTATGTCCGCGTACGGGTCCGCAAGTATCAAGAAAATTTCCCGCGAGCTAGGACGGTTCGTTGGTCGGAGACTCTACCGCTGGAGTGGCTACTGCCGTGGGTGACCCGCCATAGTATATGGGTAATTTAGAGACACGTCGTTTTAACAAGACGTTGTCACTTGGTATAACCGAACATTTATTACAGTTGAGACTTGTACTTTGGTGAACAATATTGGTCTTTATACCAAGGACGGGAGTTGATACTTGAGTATTATTCTCATTGTTTCGCCTTGTTGTTCATTGGCTATACTGTGTGGTTTATATTATGTGTGTTGATGGTTGTGTTTATTGGGTGGTTATTACTGTTAAATGTTTTACAGTTTAAATATTAAAACGGTATTGCATGTAACGAATCTCATGCTCTCAACCAATTAATTGAGGGGTTTGAGGGGGCATGACGGGGCATGTGATAACATACTCAGCAGGGGCTGATTCCCTACCACAAACCATTTTTATTTCAGGAGACTAGCTGGAGGGTCGACGCGGGGCGCGACAATTGCATTTACTTTTGGTTAGACTTGGTACGGATTGAGACTACGGTTATTTTGGACTCGGGTTTTGTAAACTGAGGTGTATATTTGGTTAGACGCTCATGTGTATGGTTTATGTATAAGATGGTTTGTTGTTGTATATATTTTAGTTTTATTTAAGCACTACTATCTATCGCTTGTGGTCACTGCGGGAATACGTTTCGTATGTTGATTATCATGTAACTCGTTATCACCCGTATGGGTGAGTGATAACAGTGACACCATTAGAACGACAGTCTGTTATTTACCACTGCGATTTATTTACTAAGTACGACGTTTATACTATGATTAGGAGCCGGATTAGTAGGGGTGTTACAGTGTGTGAAATGTTGGACTAACTCTTTCGTGACTATGGGCTTCCCTCTGATGAAAGCAAAAGAGGGAAGCGGTGAATCCCGTCTGGTGTACGGGTGACTCTATTGTTTCTTTAAACTGCTTTCAGACCTTTGATGTTGGACCGTGTGGTCTAGTACTATATCTACTCTAAATATTATGCCTTATCATGCCTGTTACACTACCTATTCAATATTTGCTTGCCTGGAGTCCCTCTACGATTAAGGAGGAACCTAAATGGAGTCTTTGAACTCAATTACTACTGCTGCTATTAAGGGGGAACTTTGACAGGGTCGGTTCCCCTAGTTCTTTGTGTTTCTGTTTTTCATTTCAGGATTGACTCCATCGGGATTCACGGAGATTCGCTATCATCAGCAACAAGGGGGAAACTGTTGGGACATCAGAGTGTTGCAGAGATAGCCAATCACCTCGACAGAGTCAATCATCCTTAGTCAGACACAAAGAGCAAGCCACTTCAATGGAGTCCATGCAACTAAGGAGACCTCACAGACTCTCTCGTGCCGTTTCGAATAATAAGGAGTTAACTTGGGAATGCTTCAACGCCTCAACGGTCATAAAGTCCTCCCATCACACCCGAAGTTTGCGGCCCAAGTAAGAAGACCACTTAAAGACGTTGGACGTTGCCCACTAAGTTAGTTCCGGTATTTGCAGAACAACTCCCTCGACCTGGCGGTTGTAATGCTAGTATAAATAGGTTATGTAATACCTAGTTTCAAGTGTGTGTTCATTGAGAAATATTCCAGAGCTTAGAGAGAGAGAAAGAGGAAACCATTGTAATCTAGAGAGAGAAAATACGTACCCAATTAGTTAGTGCATTTAGATAGACTCTGCCTAGGAAGATCCTAGTTTCACTACGCTTACCATTGATCTGATCAGAAAGTGTATTGGGTGAGTGAGTGAAAAACTGCTAAGTAGATCCCTTCTACTTAGTGGGCATTTGTAAGTTATTTTATTTGACAGGGAAATGAAATAGCTTATTTGTGTATCTTGCTGAGTTCCACAGAGTCCTTCTATCTTTCTAGCATCATTTCGTTTCAATTACTTCGAAGTCTTCTGCACCCTTAATTTAATCAATTCGATTGAGTGCCTCTATATCATAAAGTGTTTTCTCACTCACAAAGACTGATTGAGTCAAACCAACTCTTAGACTCACACCTTTGGTTGGTTTGAGTTAGCCACCCGATCCTACAAGTGGAATGCGTGATCTTGGGTTGTGTTTTAAAACTTGATGAAGTTGTGTTGCCACATTACTACCAGACCACCCGAATATCCTTCCGCGAGGATTTCAGTTGTCTTCATTTGTCCCCATATCCCACAGCGACCATCTAGTGGCTACACTCGGTGCGTCTCTACGGGGCCTGGAATATCTGGAGTAGCAGAAATGATTTGATCTTTAGAGGTGAGGAACTACTTGTGGAGAAGGTGGTGCGAAGAGTCAAACTCGGAGTATGGAGATGGACAAAGTGCTGGTGGCCAGAGTTCCCCATGCCAAGCGAGAGATTCTTAAGCTCCAGCAATTTAAAAGATGACTTATTATTCTTGTAATCTAGGAAGGGTTTAGTATCCGGTATTTTGTACTCTTTTTCCTCTATAGAATTTTTTCCCTCTAGGTTTTGTCTATAGAGGTTTTAATGAGGCAAATACTTGGATTAGGTACACCACATTGAACTTGGGTGGTGAGGTTTGGGGGATATCTCTTCTTCTAAAACATTATGTACCTTGTACACAGTTTTACCTTTTAATAAAGCTTCTTAATTATCAAAAAAAAAACTAGGTTTGCACCTACCTCACGTACTTTCGAAAGTCCACTTCTCTTTTTTATTTACCCCTTTGGAATTTGGAAGCATATTGGGTTTGCCATTTTGCTGAGAACTCTGCTTCCCATCCACTCTCTTATTTCTTCTAAGGATCTGCGTAAAATTCTGTAGAAAGGCTTCCGGATTAGGGTAGTTACAATTGAGTCTTCTGCCAAAATTGAGGCATTTTGGGCTGCTGTGAAATTTGGGCTATTGGGGAGGATTGTGATAAATTTGGAGTTGAAAAATCCTAGCTGTGATCGGGCAATGAAATGTGCATGTGAATAAACATGTATGAATAAATCTAGACAAGGCAACAACTTTCTATTTTGCTGGTAAGTCGTAATCGATTGTGTTTTAAAATATTGGTTTAAAAAAGGAACAAAAACCCATTGTAATATTGTGGGTATGGTTAGAATTAGGAAAAACAAAGACTTACAATAAGAATGGCTGTGATGAATTCATCAACCCTTCTATTTTCCTCTAGTAGATGACCGATGACAAGACAACAATGGAGTACTGCGACAAACACTGCTATGGGCAAAACCCGAGCATGCTCTTCACCCATATTTGTTGAAGCCTCTGATGATGAAGCTGCAACCATCAACGCCAACGCCACACATGTAGAGTGTGTAAGTGGACTATAATGATCAGGCCCATTAGTTAGGCCCATATTACAAAGCTGATATCAAATGATAGAGAAATGTTTCAATGAACCTATACAACAATAGATACTAAAGAAACACAACGGAAACAACATTGAAATCAACATATGATAATCTCAACACGATTTATAATTGTCAAAGAATATTATCTTGAGCATAATAACCGATAGTTTAACTTAAACAGCAGCGGAAATAAATCAACCAGGGCGTTACCGCCACACTCAATACTCATTGAGTGCTCAGGCATTATTCAATCAAAAATCAATTCCAAAACATCTCCCAAACATTGTAACTCGAATGAAAGTATTTCAAATCAGCATAAATCAACTTAATATCTCAATAATAACTCCATCTTTCCTAGACTATATGATAGCGCGTTCCTAGTCCCCAATTCAGCCATAATTACTTGTGATCAGAAAACAATATACAAAAGCACGAAGGACCGCGCAAATTAGTGAAACTGAGTAAACATTACCTCATAGTGTAAAATACATTTTGAAACTCTTTTGGATTTACAAACCGATAATTCATAAAGCAATGTTTCAAGCCAAAGCCATTTCCAATAATCACCATTCACCAAAATAAATAGGGGGAGAGCTTTCACCAGAATTCCAATCACAAGTATACACGGACGGACACCCAAATCGGGGTCACGCCAATATTATTACCATCTCACCCTATGTCCTTAAGTGTGCACACCCCCCAAAAGGTACTTCTGACCCAAAGGAGTAGATCATAGAGCTTACTGCATATCAGTGTTCGCAGGCAATTTCAATGTATATATATATACAGGGTACCAAGTACCAATATTTACACGAAGCACCATAAAGGTGCCAGCAATTTACACGGAGCACCATAAAGATACCAACAATTTATACAGAGCACCAATCGATACCAACCAAGTAATTTATCTAGTGAAAGTCTCCCAAAATCAGTAATCATTCCCAGTGGAAAATCCATCGAATCCAGAATACAAGGGGAAAATAATTCCCAACTTCCAAAATCCCCTAATCAGGGTTTTAACCATCAATAATTCGCAAACCACACGAGAAAACCATTATGAGCATAGATGTTTACCTGATTACGCACACCACTACGTAGACGATTCAGCCAAACCTCTAGTAGCACCTGTCAACGAATTCGGGGTCTAGAATTGCGAACAAAATTACCAATCAGAAACTATACAGTTACAACCCAAAATAATCCCAGAACTTTACCAAGTATTAGACCTTACCCTTCTACCTAATCCGGCACCAGGGAAGAAGCTTGTCAACAGTAGGAAGAAAAGAACGAGAATTTGGAAGTTTGGAGAGAATGAACGTAATAGCATCGCCATGAGGATGAAGGAGAAGGTTGAGGAAATTATGTTATAAATAGAAATAAATGTAGAAGAGAGGGATTATATTAATTAAATAATAAATATAATTAGTTTTAGAAGAGGGAGAGCAATAATTGATGTTGTAAATAATTTGAGAGATAGATTGAATAATTAACATTGTAATCAATTTGAAAGAGAACTATATTCATCGAATTAGAAAAAATAATGAGTAATTTACTAATTGGAAATAAAATAAGAAAAGCAATAGTTTAGCCGTTGAGAAGAGATAAGGATGGATAGATTTATCTTCTAAGGAGGGATATTTGCTTAAAGGTATATAAATAAATATTAAGAAATTATTTAGGAGATGTGAGGAGATCGTGGTAACGGTGAGGGTAGATAAATATGTTTAGTATTAAATATACTTTTGGGAAAGAAAATGTGAGGGAAATATATTAAAATTATAGTAATTTACGAGAAGAAAGAAAATACGAAATAGTTATCCAGCTTCCCTGGGCCTTAATTAATACCACTCTCGAACTAACCAATCATATCATATACATTCTAATATAACGATTAACCCATTAATTTCTACTATATAGTACGCATATTCTAACTCAAAATTCACCGGTATTTCACGTCTAGCTCTCTTATATTCGATTGCAAGTTTTTGGTTTTCAATTCTTTAAAACCTTGGAGTTAGAGATGTTATTAGGGTTATCCGAGAGCATCTCATCTAAGGGTGTTTCTTCATAAACTCTAATTTTCAACATAAATACATTACCCCATCTTTTGAGCCTTGGAACTTACCATCAATTAAGTGTCATGTTCTAGCGTGAACACGGGTGATCCTTCAGGATCATCCACCTCTTTCTAAAATAAAACAAATTTTGGTTTTTGAAAACTTAAGAGACAGTTTTGAAAAGCATTTCTTTCAAGAATCTAATCCACCACGTCCGTACACTTGAATCATGAACCGTCATAATTTCCTCAACTCTACTCATTCTTGGATTCTTCTCCTAAATTCTCCTAGCAATCCTAAACTTCAAGACAGCTCAAGTATGTTAGCAAGATCAACTTTTCAAAGGATTTAGACTCGGAATCAAACTCAGCAAGAGACTCAAGCATATCAGCATGAATCAGAAGACTCTCAGATCCCGAAACTTTCCAGAACTTCAAGCCTTTCAGAGTTCCAAAAAACTCTTTGAAACCCCAAATCTCAAGCTCCTCGAAAAATCTCAGTTTCTCAAAATCCTAAACTCCCTAAGGTTTCAGCTCATTTAGAATCTTGAATCAAAATAACTTAAATTTTTTTTAGAATTCATACTCCAACCCTGTTACATAATCCTGACCACTCATCAAGCATTATAAATGACTGAAAATTCCAACATCTCATAAAATGACTAGAATATCCTTATGTTCTTTAACCCTTTCATCAAATATCCCTCAAACATTTTCAACTCCTTATTACCTCAAAGATTCGAGTATCTCTAAAAAACTTTCAAATCCTGATCACCTCAAAGGTTCGACTATCCTGAAGCCTTAACATCAATAAAATACCTAAATACCCTTGAATACCATACCCGACCGAGATGTCCCTCAAACTTCTATCAACAATTCGTTGACCCTTCAAGACAACCTAAAATTGCTTTGAAACTCAAAGACGAAACTCATACCTCTCTGAAGTACTAAGACCTTTTCTATCATTCATAAAACCTGTAAACTGATAGACTTCGAGTCGGACTCATCTTCTCAGCCTTCAGAGTTTCCCTGATCCTCCATTCTTCATTTACTTAATTCATCATCAACCATTTTCGGCGCCAGCTCCGTAGTAATGCTTGCCACTTCAGTCTTCCACTCTCAACTCTCCGTCTATCCTTTTCCTTTGGCTAATTAATATGAATCTCTCTAACAACGTTTTGAAAGGAGGCAATCCTGAAAATTGGGGACTGAAGTTTCCTCAAACACCATCCAAAGTCGTGGTCGTCGCCACTTCTAAGGGGTGTAACCTAGTGTAAACCCACGTAGCATCTTTGGTATGATCAAATAAGTCTTATACATAGTCAACAAAACTTAGAGTCAATTAACGGTTCTTAGAACCCTTCCTCTTTCTTCCAAGTTTATATTAGGTCAAAGTAGGTAGTGAAAACGTATAATTTGTCCCTTAAATCTCACCAATGAACAGAACAACGAGAGTTATAGTGGTTCGGCCAATAATCCGGCCTACATCCACTTCTTGACAATTTCTTTATTCCTTTCTTTGGTATTACAATGTTAGAGAGCTTTCTAGTGTTTTCTCCCTTTTCTAATCTTGTGTCCCCCAACAAATGAGCCCCCCATCTCTATTTATAGACTTTCTAGGGTGAAGTGTATCTCTAAACCCTTGAACATGTAGCATTGCTTTATAGGAGCTGCCTTCCTAACTTCGACACTTTCCTCCTTGTGAAGCCTTCCGGTCTAGAAGTGTGGGGTACGGGGTGCGATGCCCGGATGCGGAATACGAGACGCGAGATGTGGCGCCCGGACGTAGAGTGCCGGGTGCGGGATCCTAGACCTAATTATGAGGTCTAGTGCCCGGACTTAGCACTGTTGCGGGATCTAGATTGACGCTTGGTGTCCAGATTGGAGCCTGAACAGGGTCCTGAAGGGGGCCTGGGGCCTGAGCCGGGATCTAAGGTTTGGACCGTCTTGGCTCTTCAGTCTCGTCATATTTTTGCCCTCTTCATCAGTCCCACAAGTTCTACTTTTTGGCACTTAAAAAAGTGGAACTTACAAAAAACAAGATAAAAATTTACAAGCTTTCTACCTTTCCTTTCTCCTATCTCCTAGTCCCACAAGTTCTTTTTCTTTTAGCTTTTACAAAGAAAAATGAACTTACAAAAAGGTTGGTACAATCAAAAGTCCCACAAGTGTCTTTCTTCTGAATCTGACAAATCGGAAATTATGAGACATAAATCTTTGAGATAATATATCTTGATGGATGGATCCCATAATATCTTGATGGATGACTCCTCTGATGTACTGATATATAATATTTAATAAGGCCGAAATCCAGAAGTCCGGAAGTCCAGAATAAGATCTTCATAAAAAGACCACTGGTTCTGATAATAAGAACCATTCCCTTTTTGAAGGGTAAGATAATATAATGATCCAATCCTTGCTCATACTAGCCAAAGGATGATAAATCCCTTAAAGGGAGAATGGAGATAATATATTTTCCATTTTTGCTTATGCTAGCCAAAGAATGGTACTTCCTTTTAGTATATTTTTCCCATCTTTGCTTGTGGTAGCCAAAGGATGGTACTTATGATCATGCCCTTCCAAAGTGTTTCTTTTAGAAGGTATTGGATCGAGGTACGGTGTGGCATCCCACACCTAATGATTCACCCATTACAGGCGAACAGAGCTCCTGATGGATCCAGAGATGGGTTTTTGGTTGGCACGATGGTCGGGCATTATAGCCCAAGTTGGCACGTTGGCCGGGCATGTGTTTCAACCCAAGGTGGTACTTTTCAAGGCGTGATAGCCTGTAGGTGTTACTTTCAAGGCATGATAGCCTGTAGGTGTTACTTTCAAGGCATGATAGCCTGTAGGTGTTACTTTCAAGGCATGATAGCCTTTAGGTGTTACTTTCAAGGCATGATAGCCTGTAGGTGTTACTTTCAAGGCATGATAGCCTGTAGGTGCTACTTTCAAGGCATGATAGCCTGTAGGTGTTACTTTCAAGGCATGATAGCCTGTAGGCACGTTGGTCGGGCATAAGTTTCAGCCCAAGGTGTTACTTTTGGCTAACATACATTTTTAGCTTCCCCTTCCCTTGGGGGCATCCAGAATAATAAAAATATTTCCCAGTGGAAGCTCAGGGATAACGTTGCAGCTTGCAAAAAAGTGGTATGAATTTGGGAACTTCATCTAGTCCTTCACTAGTATGTCATTCGGACTTTCGGTGCAGTTCCCCTTGGTGGCTGATCTCTATACTGATCAATCGATTGGGGTGGATGAAGGTGGTGCTTAGAGATGAGATTAAATGTTGCATGGGGATCAAACACATGTTGTTCGAACTTTGTTTAGTGGGCAAAGCATCTTGACCTGATAGTATCCCTCGCCTGCACTTCCAATGAATTCATCCTGAAACAACTACCGGTTTCAAGCCAGCTTTTGAGGGTTGAAGCGGATAATCTAGGTGACGAGAATTTCAGGGGCCCAGGTGATGAAGACTTCCGGCTCCAGACTTTATGCCTCCCCGTCGAATTCTGACTAGTCGTTTTTATAATTGATTTTTCTGCACAAACATCAAGTTTGATGATTGTAAGTAACAGAACTTTATAATTCAAGATTTTATCCTTGTAATAAAACATATCTCCTTCCCATGAGCAGACCCAAACACAACTAGCAAAATCAGTTTTAATAGTCTCACAACTAGCTAAAGGTTTCAACAGTCTTTACTGAACCTTAACACACAGCTGCACTTTTTTAGAATGCAAAAGCAGAGAGGTGATGTTGGAAGGGATAGCCAACCTACCACAGATGCGTCACTAATAGTAATCAAGGTAAAATACGTTTTTATCATGATTTTAAACGGAGGCCTACTGAACAAGACTGCTCGAACAACACAATAATAATCGGAGACTAGTAGAACAGTTAAGTATTCGCAGCTAGAAGCTTGCTATTGCAGCAGTAAAATGACAAGATAAAACCCAGAAGACCATTCTAGGCAAATTAGCAGCAAGGACTAAACTGAAAACTATATATATCTCTTCCGGTTCAGACTAAAATGAAGTTGTAAATGACATGGAACCTGTCAAAATTCAGCAGAGAACATTTTTCCTAACAGAAACATGAAACATAACCTCCACCCTTGAACTTATCCATAAGACTTTTACTGCTGTGATGGTTAATCCGACGAATAAAATTATAAACCCAAGGTTTTTTCAGAAAATAATTTGGATCCCAAGATTGGAGCATAAGACACGTTAGAAATGTAAAATATCAGAAATATGATGAAGACTACCATATGGTGAAACCGTGCAGCAGTAATTTTCGCAGAAAAATATGAACAAAAATATAAACATTTAGAGACTGCTTTTAGATTGTAGTAGATGTTAAAAAATCAATCAGTTTAAGCAACACAATGCCCATGATGAGCAGTACATTGAACAGAGAGGAAATTCAACTGTTTAAGACATGCTTTGAACTATTGATACCAAAGCAACCTTAGCCAACCGGTTTCAGATGGCATCAAAAGCCACTAACAGGTACATGCTCTTTGTCAAAGGGAACAAACAATCAAGGCCACCGGCTCTAAAATAAAATCAGAATCAAAATGTTCATAGAAAACAAAATCAGAGTATAACTCTAGTCATATTCAAGCTGTAGCAGAAAGCTTTAAGGCTACTAGATCTTTGTATGCTACCATATATTGCGCCTTTGAGACAGAGAACGAGATCAGGATGACAAAAAGATACACGCTAAGAAGAGATAAAAGACTGAAGTGAAGATACCATAAGTCTTTGGCTAAAGAAACTGCTGTTTTTAAACTCAATAGCCTTATAAGGGCTTTTAAACAAAACTAAAATCAGGCATTTCCCCTAAATACAGAAATAGTTGGAACAAACAACTGCAGAAAAGCACAAAGACCAGAATCATGACCATCTATAAATTTGTATTGTATTACCAGAAATGTCTTGCAAAAAATGCACAAGAATACAAGTCATAAGAAAGCTTTTAACCGTGGTTGTTCGAAGTGCTGAACATATACTTAATTGAAGCAGTAGAAATGACCAGAAATTGCGAGGTAGACGAGTGTTTGTGGAACAATTTGAAGTGAAATCTGAAACAAGAGTATGTGCAATAGTTCATAATGGAGGGTTAAAAACAAAACATGAACTGGTCCAAACATGTTCCTATGGTGGCACAGCAGGAAGTAAAAAACTGAAATACTCTTTAAAACTGAAGTACACTTATATTTTATATAATGTTCATCAAAATGACAGAGATGAAAGCAAAGAGATGGGCTTGTATTTTACTATATAAAGTTCAACAAAATGCTCACGTCTAACAGGTATAACTCAAGTTTTGCAAAACCAATCACGATTGGACCTGTACGTTAATCTTATAAGAGGCCAAAGCTCAACCAGCCTGCATCATCGTTGCTTGACCACCCCATTATTACAATGGGCTTGAAACAGATTAAAATGTTGCCGTAAAAAAAATTCTATCGATGGTCTGGAAGTTTCAAAGGTAAAACCGGCTGAAAACAGCCTTGATAAGATAGCAACAAAATTCGCATTTTAATGGAATAACGAATTCTGTGTAGAATTTGATCATAAATCATCTTGAACAGACAGAGCCATATACCCTTAGGCTTACACATGTTTAAACAGAGACAAAAGTTTGAACACAGCCAAACCTGGTTAGAAATACCTAATTTTCCAGATTGAAACAGACAAAAAGCTTCAGTGATTTGTAAAACTTTATCACAACGTCAGGAAAAAATCAAAAAGCTGTAGCCATCTTATGAATCAAAATTAATGACCAGGAAACGCTTTCAAGCGTTCATAATCTCAAACTCAATCGTCTTTGATCTTAAAGTAAAAATCATATTACACTAAACACTGTTACATAAACAGGCGACCAACAATTTCGAATAGAAACACAGTCCAACTTTAAGTAAGCTTTTTAACGCAGTCAATTCTATTTTCGACTTCACCACAGTAGATCAAAGGAACTTTTATAATTTTGAGGAATTTAATGAGCTAATTTTATGATCGAAGGACTTATCTCAGTTAGTTTCCTTGTTGTGCGAGACCATCATCTCTTTTTCGTTCCGCCGTCCACGTCTGGAAATGATTTTGCTTTTAAGAGTTTTGGGTGACATCCTAGTTGAAGAAAGCCTCCCGGTCGTCTGGCCACTTGGAAAAACCTTCGGGGATTTGGAATTGTGGCCTCGTTTCGACTTTACTGAATCCAATTTTGTTTTGAGTTGAGATCTTCCAACCCTTCTTTCTTTAATTTAACGCTTGCTGTGGATTTTCTTTATCAGTCGCTGCCTGCTTCCATTTGTTATTCCTGAAATCGAGCGGGATGTGCACAGCTGGATCTTTCGCTCAATCAACAATCACGGGCAATGCTCTCTATAGGATGGTCCAGTTTCTTCCTGGTCATGGACTGAAATATCTCCCGGTCATGGACTGAGATATCTCCCGATCATGGATGGAGGTGCCTCCCCGTCATGGAAGTCGAATGATCTTCCGGTCATATCTCCCGGTCATGTATGTCGATGCCTCCCGGTCATGGAAGTCGAATGATCTTCTGGTCATATCTCCCGGTCATGGATGTCGATGCCTCCCGCTCATGGAAGTCGAATTATCTTCCTGTCATATCTCCCGGTCATGGATGTCGATGCCTCCCGGTCATGGAAGTCGAATTATCTTCCGGTGATATCCCCTGGTCATGGATGGAGATGCCTCCCGGTCATGGAAGTTGAATTATCTTCCTGTCATATCTCCCAGTCATGGATGTCGATGCCTCCCGGTCATGGAGCTTCCGGCTTCCGGTCAAGGAGCTTCCGGTCGTCGTCATCCGGCTTCCGGTCAGCCTTGATTTTGAGAAGAAAAGAGGAGATGCGTATACCTTCCAAGGTTACATTGAACTTAGGCATTCTTACTCTTTCTTTCTTTGATTTAATCAGCGCTCGACCTGACTTGACTCCAAGCTCTATCGATCATTAATGTCTGAAAAATGAATCTCAATCTTTGTTTGGAGGGAAGACGTCGCTTGGCATTGGACTGAGGACAACATCCGGTTGAGTGTGTTGTGAGGGAGTTTTGCAATATGTGGCTTTCTCGCTCCTTGCTTGTTATCAAAACTTCGATACTGGTTTAGCTCTTCAAAGACTAGACAGGGGACCTCCGGACGAAAGCCTCCCTACTTATCAAATTGCCTTTGTTCCATGGTTGTCAAACTGTAAAGCCTTTCTTAGAGGCAAGGGTTTCTGTTCTGTTGATCGTCATTGCCCCCTGCGATTGAAACAAATTTGATGAAATAGGAGAACAACACATGAGCTTAACAAATCTGATCGATCATATAAGGGGGGAGAATGAGTTTCCCTTTCGTAGATTCAGATTTAGAAGGAAACGCTGTCGTCAACTGGGATTTGTCAGTTAAATCTCGATTTGAAGTCTAAGAGGTCGCCGTCTCCTGAACGAAGGACAATCCGCACTCCTTCTTGATGAGTTGTAGACCTAGATCTGAGATCGCTTTTAACCGTTTCTTTCTTGATCGAGAATTGGTTCTCCGTACATGGACTCATTTCGTTTATCACTTCTCGAATATTTACTCGTATCGTGAATCACCAACGGATGAACTTTATTTTAGATCTGAATAAGCTCCGGCGTTTGAGGATTCGTTGCTCGCTTTGACGAATTTCCCGAGTGCTAGTGAAATTCTTGACGGCTGATGGATCGATCGACTTCTTGGATCAATCGGCTCTGGAAGCCAATCGATGGTGATAGTATCCTGCTACAGATTTTTCAATCAACCGGCGAATCGTTCATCTTCCTTTAAGAGCAAACTCATCTTGCTCATGATAGAATTATGAACTTCGGTAGTCCAACCCGTACTTCAAGATCCTTGTTCGCTATTTCCTTCAAAGACGCAACTTGATTTTCTGAATTCCGTGGATGAACCAACAACGATTCAATCTTTCAGGTCGATCTTTCGTAGATGGATCTCTCAATTTTTTCGATCTGGTTCCCCTTGCGTGGTGTTTCTTTTGGATTACGGTGGTTTCGTGGTTGCCGTTTCCGACCATTCGTTTCCCACGTCGAATTCATCGTGGCTTTCTCTACTCCGAAGCAACAAACAGAATCGTGAATAACCGTGGCTTAATCGTGGTTGCTTTCTTGCAGTTCGTTTCCCACAGACGGCGCCAAATGAAAACGTATAATTTGTCCCTCAAATCTCACCAATGAACAGAACAACGAGAGTTATAGTGGTTCGGCCAATAATCCGGCCTACATCCACTTCTTGACAATTTCTTTATTCCTTTCTTTGGTATTACAATGTTAGAGAGCTTTCTAGTGTTTTCTCCCTAAATGAAAACGTATAATTTGTCCCTCAAATCTCACCAATGAACAGAACAACGAGAGTTATAGTGGCTCGGCCAATAATCCGGCCTACATCCACTTCTTGACAATTTCTTTATTCCTTTCTTTGGTATTACAATGTTAGAGAGCTTTCTAGTGTTTTCTCCCTTTTCTAATCTTGTGTCCCCCAACAAATGAGCCCCCCATCTCTATTTATAGACTTTCTAGGGTGCGGGATCCTAGACCTAATTATAAGGTCTAGTGCCCGGACTTAGCACTGTTGCGGGATCTGGATTGACGCTTGGTGTCCAGATTGGAGCCTGAACAGGGTCCTGAAGGGGGCCTGGGGCCTGAGCCGGGATCTAAGGTTTGGACCGTCTTGGCTCTTCAGTCTCGTCATATTTTTGCCCTCTTCAGGTAGTGACTCTAGTCAATTTCTGCCTTCAGGGCATAAGTCCGTGTGGAGCCCATTAAGAGCGGGTGTAATGCTCACTAGCATTCCCCATAAAGCTTTATGAGAAAGATGGACGATAGAGTATGCGAGAATAGCGGGTTTTCACTCTTCATGGAATGACAATTTCTATGATCTAGGATTTTCAGTTAGAACCATTTAGACCCTCTCATACCATAAAAAATTAATTTCCACATGCCCCTGATTGGTATGTTTGAGTTCAATACTAAGAAGGTTGAGGTTGCTCCTTTGTAGAAAATACAAACCCACTATAGGCTTGTGTTCTAGTCTGAGGACAAGAAATTTTATGTAGAGAGATTTTGGTGTCACTTCAAGACTTCTTCATATGTTTGCCTATCAGTTAATCACTTCAAGAAGTGACATGCGTGAGAGGGTAACCTAGTTAATCTAGCCCTTATGTGGTGTTTGGACCACAAAAACTCAAATCTTTTTTCCATGAGTCATGATTGCACACTGAAGACGTATTATCAACAGTTCCAAGCCAACAATTCCATATCCGTTCTTGCTCATAAAGGTCTTTAAGTACTATAAGGTACCACTGGATGACATGGAGCGTTCCTATGAAGGAATCTCACTACCTTGGGAGTCACACTTTGGCTAAGATAGTTGTTGAAGATACTACAATGGGTTGGAAATTGAAGAATCCTTAAGAAAAATAGTCTTCAAAACCTTGCATGTCTTAGACTCACTCTACGGACTCTATTTGGCAATGATCAACACGCATTGTTAATCAACATGCCCTTGTGAAATGTATTCAGGAGCTTGAGTCCAGACTTGACAACCAGCCCTCACCCCGAAATTCCTCCTCTAAAATTGAGCCATCCTTCTAAACGGGTTACATGTCCTTAACCATGCTACTATAATCTGCTTAGACGTTGTGGGATTCTGTGATTTTGGACTTGTTTTTGTGATGCTGCTTTTATGACTACTGTTTTTGCAATTTCCAATTTTATTATGGTTGGTGATATGATATAAACCTTAGTGAAAAGTAGCTATAATAAACTAAAATTATTAATTATATGACTAAATAAAAGGTTAGAAAATTCGGGGTGTTACAAAGTGGTATCAGAGCAAAACCGACTTGAAAATAGGTTAAGAAAGATTAAAAAAGGAAAATTGGTATTAGAATTAAAATTGGACAAGCCGTCTTCTGGGGGTAAATATATTCTTTTGTGATGCCTTCTTTGTGGTTAATGTAATTTGTTGTGATATTATGTGTGCCAAGGATTGAACTTTTTTTTTGCTTGAGATGTTGAAGTATTGATTGAGATATATGTGGCCACAAAGGCATGCGTGATGATTATGAATATGAGTAAAAGTTAATGAGATTGATTAATATGTTGAGAGCCTATGGTGCTCAAGTGATTTTGTTATTAAAGTCTTTATATTAGAAGATTTACTGAATGTATGATTGATGTTTGGAACTTTATAGCGAATTATATCTAATTGAGAATCATTGAAATTTTATCTGAATAAATCATAGTCCTATGGTTCCAAACTTCAGTGAGATTTCTTGCAGCTCAAAATCTTATCTAATTGTCTGTCATTCGTTGATTAAAGTATGAGTTATTTGCTAAGTTAATTACGAGGACGTAATATTCTTTTAAGGGAGGAGGACTGTAATAACCAAATTTATTATGGTTGGTGATATGATATAAACCTTAGTGAAAAGTAGCTATAATAAACTAAAATTATTAATTATATGACTAAATAAAAGGTTAGAAAATTCGGGGTGTTACAGTTTTGGTATCCGGAACTCTTCTTTAATATGGAAAAGGGAGAAGTATGTGTCTTGAACTATAACTTAACTACTAACTATTTTGTGCCTCTGCTACAGAACTATGCTGCACCTTTTTCTAATATGTACTCATGTTCGTCTGTTCTACTACTTACGTTAAGTGTGCTTTACTTTTATCATATTCACTTCTGAAGTCTGCGCATCGGATTGAGGGGGAACTATCTTTGTTCCTTACAAAGTTCTCCTCTCAAACGACAATGAAGGAAGAACTTCCTCGGATCAACACATAGAGGTAACTATTCAGGGGAACATCTTAGTTCAAGACTCACAGAGTTTACCTAATCGAAAAGGGGGAAATTGTTAATCTCTTAGTTTTCATTGATCAAACTCAATAGCAGACAGAAACCACAGTCAAAAACTCGGAATAGAGAGTGTACAACTAGCTAAGGCGGTGTATTGGTTGCAGAGTAAGAAAGAAGATTTTATCTAATCACTTCCACAAACTTAAGTGAGATTTTGTCGCTAGGTTTATATTCATATTTTAGATAAAATCTAGATCTCGCTCCCTTAGAAAACTATGATTGAGAGCCTTAATACCTAGTTAGTTAGAATCAAATCTAAGCTTTACGTGAGTTGTTTAGAGAACTACTGTGAGACTATCTTCTTGGAAACACGATTTTAGTAATTTAATTAGGATTGGTTATGAGAAATTGAATTACGAGTTTTCTTAATCAAGATTTTGTTCTTAGTGAGTGAAATGATGTATTTTTAGGAATACGTGACATGTGACAATAATTTCCACTAAAATTCAATAAAAACACAAATTGTCTACTAATCCCTTGACCGTGTTCTTAATGACTCCTTGAGGACTTTCAGTTCTTGATGAGTCTCAAGAAGAACAACTTAGGAACTTTAAAAGTACATTTTAATCCTAAGCAAATTCTTACCTACAAGTGAGTGTAGCTAGGATGGCTACAATTGGGGGTATTTTAGACAAATTAAAGAAAAAAGATTAGGATAGGAGGGGAGGGGAGCGCACAGCAACTACGGAGGGAGGTGAAAGCATTTTTCTTTTTTCTTTTATTCTATTTCTTTATCTATATCATAATAACAATAATTTTACATTCTTATAGTTTTTAATATATAAGTCCAAAATGAAAAAAAAATATATCATTGTTCATCTAAATTCAAGCTCTTCAAAAAAGACCAGTCATGGATATGTTTTGACAACTTTAAAAAAAAATATTTTTACATGTATAGTGTACATAACGTAAAAGAAAACTTGTACAAATGATCATACAAACCTTTACCAATGTTCATCAAAACATGTACATCCTCACGTAAAAACATGTACATCCTTGCATTAAAAACATACCGATGATCACATAAACCTGTACAAATCATTAAATATGTACATCTTTAGATTAAAATCTGTACATATAAGGGAGAAAACTTGTACAGATGACCATACAAACATGTACAGATATTCATTAAAGAACATGTACATTCTCACATTTAAACATGTACATAGTCACATTAAAACATGTACATTCTCACATTAAAATATGTACATACATTCTTACATTAAAATATCATCGTATATATGTAGAAATAATTTTTTTTAAAGTTGTCAAAATATATTCATGACTGATCTTGTTTTGAAGAACTTGAATTTAGATGAACAATGATATAATTTTTTTTCATTTTGGACTTGTATATTAAAAGTTACAACTATTTAAATTATTGTTATTGTGATAAAGATAAAAAAAGAAAAAAGAAAAAAAGGAAAAAAAAAGAACAAATAGGCGCGTGCTCCATGTTATATCTCCCTCCAACTTAATCTAAATTACATAACTTGTAACACCCCCAAACACTGGCCTAGGAGTTAGGGGTATTACACGCCGCGTATTATTACATAATAACGCAAGGCTCTGTGGAGGGTGATTTTTCGGTATGATGGGGGTCTATCTAAATACGGTCTGACTGAGAAGCCTAGATCCTAGAAAAATGCCAATCTATGGAGGGTGAAAACCCGTTATTCATGGCATCCCTCAAATACCTACTTCATCGTCCGTCTTTCCCAGAAAGCATAAGGGGAGTGTAAGTGAACACTACACCCGCTCTCAATGGGCTCCACGCGGACTTATGCCTCTATAAGGCGGAATTGACTAGAGTCGCCACCTAGTTTGACCTATGATAACTAGGAAGGAAGGAGAAGGGTTCTTTGAACCGTTAATTGACCCTGATGATTTGTTGCCTATGGATAGGACTTATCTGATCAAGCCAGAGATTCTGTGTGGGTTCGCACTGGGTTACACCCCTTAGAAGTGGCAACGACCACGACTTCGGATTGGTGCCCGAGGAAACCTCGGTCTCCAATTGTCGGGGTTGCCTTCTTTCAAAACCTTTTAGAGAGATTCAATTAAAGCCAAAGGATAAGATTGAGTGGGGATTGAGTAGGTGATTTTGAAGAGTTTGAGGAGACAGGCTGGTCTCGAACTATCGGTTTGTGGGAATAGTCAAAGGGTTGAGAGGTTTAGATTATTTTTGAGGGGTTTGGATTTGTCTCGGCTTTTGTGAGGCTAAGTGCACTTTGGTCATTCTTGTGGAGTTAAGGGATATTTGGATCATTTGTTGGGGTTGAAGAGTTTCCCGGGTTTGTTAGGTTCATCTTTCAGAGTGGTCGAAATTTTGAGGTGTTTTGGGAAATCGAATGGGTTGAAGAGGGACTCGGGTTTTGAGTGTGATTGGATATTTAACTTGCAGGTATTCGGGTTTTGAAGATGTTTCGGGTTTCTGGGATTCTTCAGGAATTAGAGGTCCTATGTGACTTAGAGTTGGTTCAGAGGAGGATTGAGAAGTGTTTATAGGTCCTAAAGCTCTAATGGAAATGTTGGATTGGTTTATTCAGAATTGTCTCTCTTAAAGTTTTTGAAACCGAAAAATCATTTTTGTTGTACAAGGGCGGATAATCCCGAGGGATTACCCTATGTACCCCCTCGAACACGATACTTAATTAATGGTAAGTGTCGAGGCTCAAAAGATGGGGCAATGAATTTATGTCAAAAAATAGGATTCAGAGAGAAACACCATGAATGAGACGTTCTCGGTCGAACCCTAATAACGTCTCTAACTCCTGGGTTTTAAAACATTAAAAACCGAAAACATTGAAATCGAGTGGAAGGGAGTTAGACGATTCTAAAATCCCGGCTGCAACTAGGAAGGTCGTTACTTCCCTAGCACCCCGCCTTGTAAAAATCTAGGCTGCAATTAGGGGAGGTTTGTCACCCTAATTCCCCGCCTAAAGAGATCCAGACTGCGACAAGGGAGATTACGACCCCAGTGCCCCGCCTCGGATTTTTATTTTGGAAGAGAAACAAGCAATGTCTAACCAGGAAGAAAATGTTTTGAAGGGGTTAGACATTTCTTGCTCCCTGAAAACAATTTATTTGGATTTGAAAACTAAGTTAGAAAACTTTGAAAGTTGTTCGGAATTCTCGACGAAGAAACACTGATTTTGAGAAATGTTTTTAGGAGAAAACTTTCTGTATATGTGAGAAGAACTTTCTGCAATAGAGACAAGTTTTCTGCGATGTGAGAAAAGTTTTTCCTTTTTAAATTCCACAAAATGGTTTCTTTGAAAACTTGATGAGACTTGAATAAAATGATGGTTTTGAAATTCTTTTTAGGTTTTTAGATTTTGAAAGGAATTTACAAGTGAAAGTGGGTTGAAAGGAATCGGGTTTGAAAAAGGTGCTGGGGTTGACTTGACTTGGCTTGATTTGTATTGGAAGACGAGTCGGATCAACGTTCGGGTTTGACTTGATTTGGTTTTCTAGTCAAGGTCAAAGCGTGGTCAAGGTCAAAGCTCGGTCAAGGTCAAAGCTCAGTCAAGGTCAAAGCTTGGTCAAGGTCAAAGCTTGGTCAAGGTCAAAGCTTGTTGGTCAAGGTCAGAGCTTGGTCAATGTCAAAGCTGGTCAATGTCAAAGCTTGGTCAAGATTCTGACTTTTGTGGAGTTGGGTTAATCTTTGTGAATTAAGTCGATCTTTGTGAATTGGGTCGATCTTTGTGAACTGAGTCGATCTTTGGATAATGGGCCGGTTTAAGGTATTGGGCCGACCTGAGGTCGGGCCAGGTCTGGATTCGGGCCGGGCTGGGTAAAATTGGACCGGTCTTGTGGGCTTGGGTTTCGGTTTTTGGGCCTTGGGCTTCAAGTTTGGTAATGGGCCGAATGGGTGATGGGCCGAATTTGGGCTTTGGGCCTTGGGGTTTGGGTCTTGGGCTAATGGCCACTTGGGCTTTTAGGCCGAGTAGAGTGTTAAGCTGGGCTTGGGCTTTTAGGGGGGCTGGGCCGAGTGGAGTGGGTCAATTTTGGGTTTTTATTTACAAGTGGGAAATGGTGTTCAAAATAAATTGAGGTTTCTTTTTGAAATGAAACATCATTAAAGGTGAGAGACAATTCAATTGGAGGAGGTCAAAAAAGAAAAAAAAGGAGGGATTGGGAATGAGAAACCTTAAGCTATAATCATTATTCCGAATTCTTTTCTTTTCCATTTTTTTTGGGGGTAAGTGTTTTAGTGAAATTAGGGATGGTTTGGGATAGGCTTTAGGAGTTTGGAAGGTATTATTCCCCACCAAGCAAATAGAAATGAGCTAGTTGTGGGGTACCCTCAAAGGCTTAAAAAGAAAATCAAAGTTTTGATGGTATTGCTCCCCACCAAGCAAATAGAAATGAGCTAGTTGTGGGGTACCTTCCAAGACTTTGATTAAAAAGAAAAAGGGGGTGACCTAAGGGGCCATCTAGGGTTTACATAATAAACATATGCACAGATAAACAAATTAAAGGATTGCAATGAACCGTAACACATCAAACATATATACATGTAATAACAAAGAGAGAATATAATCAGTGGGTAAACCGTATGACAGATAGCAAGTTGTGGGCAACAAAGAAAGCAAACAGAAATGATCCCATGTTTTTTTTTAGCATTATTCGAAACCGGGTAAACATCCTAAGCTAAAACCCAACCGAATGAGCAATAACCCTGAGCCAACTCATCAAATCAGTTTCAGTTAACTGCCTTTCATCCATCTTTATCGATTGGATCATCAAGGTAAAACAGAAGCCAACAGAACTGTTCCTATTTTTTTTAGGTTCGGTATTATCATGCACAACAAAACCAGAGGAAATAAACAGTCAAAGTTCATGCAGAAGGCTAAAAATTGGAGATCATCCACTCAAGATCAGCTCAGTTGTTCCTAACATCTCTTTTGAACAGATTACAACATGCTAATTAGATTAGTTGCCTATTTCATACTCTGTTGCTTATTTACCAGTGTGAAGTTGAATAATATTCTCTTCTTCCATTCATTACTAACAGGTGGATAAACAACCTTTCCACAAGCACACATCAACCTCGAGTTACATGAGCAGGCAGAGAGAAACTCATAGTTAGTTTGGATCAGAGATGAATACCCGAAAGAGGATGATCAGAACTACTGCAAAAGATTCAAAATAACGTCACATCAGCAGAGAAATATTAAGTCACAAAACGGTGGCAGACAAACTTCTCTAATAGTCATAGAAGGGAAATATACAGAAAGCAACATGGGTGCTAAACGCATTGTGTCACTAGCCGGAGAACCCTTGGAGACCAGATTTGCTCAAAGATAGATACCGAGGGAGACGTCTGTAACAACTCAGTTAGCAGAACACAAATAGAGAAAGCTGTCAAACCGCAAAGTGATACATCAGAGTGATAAGTGCATATGTGGGCAGTGAGGAATGAAAACCAACACTTGGTAACTTACTTCCCATATGAACGTGACAGCTTAAACCAGTTTTGATGCCAAAACCGAAACAGAGTTACACAAACTGACTGGCTTACTTTACTGAAACTGGTATTTCTACTTCACGACCGTTTATTAAACAAACAGATAGACAGGGAAGAACACGATATTATGCAAGTTATCAGGGGGAACTCAGTAATCAATTCAGATCAGAAATGAAAATCAGAAGAGGATACTCAGAAATCCTGCGCGAGACCTTAAGACCAAACTGTAACAACATATTTCCGATTCAGACATTGTCAATATAGGCTCCTTAAACAGAAGACGGGTTAGTAGGAAATCAGTCAGAAAACGGCAATCTGTCTACACAAAATGAAGGCGATGCAGGATAAAAGTTAATCCACCTTTGAGGAGGGGACCTCGGATTAACTCAGAACCATAGCCCAGGTGAGAACAGGAAGGGAACAAGCTAAATTATACCGGTGAGCTTCACTGTATGACAAGTTCACAAAAGAAAAAGAAAGAAAGAAAAAAGGAGAAAACCAGAATACAGAGAGAAGGAAAACCGAAAACCATGCATACGCTTGGATTCTTTGTCCTGTCCGTGGACCACGGTGTCCATATCAGGCTATGCATACCACTGCTTAATCAGACGAAAACATAAAAGGGAGCACAAGGGCTCAAAATCTCGGGACAATGTTTAACGTTAAAACACTTACGCTTGCATCGGGTCGAAAAGAAAGTCGAGAAGAATCAGAATGGAGGACAAACGATTCATGACTACCCCTGGAACCAGAAGACTTTCGAAACAAAAATTCGAAGCTCCTGATTTCGGGTTATAGTGGATTCTGACAGAAGAGAGGAGAGGAGAAGTGAGAATCCCGCTTACCCTGTATGCGATGGAGATGAGTTCGAAATGGTGGGGGATTTCCGGCGTGGGTATGGCGAGTGTGGTGGCGATTCGAGAATGCTTTCACGGTGATTTCGAAATGGGAGAATGTAGAATCGAGAGGGTTTTTGGGGTTTCCTGGCTTGCAAATTCGAGAGGAAGAAGAGAATGGACAGTCAAAGCTTCTGGGTTCTTAGTCTCTCAGTTTCGAAAATGGAGAACGACGGATCACAACGGGAGAATGAAAGTCGGATTAGTGTCTGCTCAGTCTCTTTCAAAAAAACGTGCCCTCTACTGTAGGGTTTTTCTATGTTTTATAATGTAAGAATGGGGTGGGTAGACAGATGGCACACTAGGGTTTTATTTGGATAGTGTGGGCCTCAGTAAGGAATAAAATTGGACCCAAAATCAAGGTCTGGGCCGCTGCTGGGCGAGTCCACCGCTGGCAAAGAAAGAAAGAAAACGAGAAGTTAGCCAAAAAAATACCTCCACCAAGTTTCGTACTCGGTATCTTAGCATCCTCCTCCTGCACACTCTACCAGTTGAGCCATGATAGTTTTCGGTATATTACTGTAACTAGTGAAACAAAAGCCCCGTTACGAGTCAGGACAAGAGAAAAAATAAAACGCCACTGATCCCTTACCAGGGATCGAACTCGGGACTGGAAGAAATGCATGGTAAGTACTTTACCAGTTATGCTGGGTCGAATTTCAGTACATCGATGGGAGAAATAATACAAGAGCTCTAAATTCGACTGGATAACTCCTCCAAAACGCGTCGAATCCAGAAGGAAGTATATACAATAAAATGAGATGATTAATCTAATGACATGAAATTATGGAATACAATTAAGAATAAGATTCAAAAACGTAACGAGATATAAAAAATAAAAGAATAGCATATGTACATGAAATAATACTAGGTAATAACAAAACCGTGAAATATTTTAAAACAACAGCAACAAAATAAGTATACAAAATGAAGTTGGTTAAAACGGATTACAATAAAAGGCTCGTGCTCCCTTTTCCATTGGGATGTGAGGTTTAAATGTCGGTAAAAAGAAATTCCTTCAGTTGAAAACGGGGACGACCGCCTTGTTTCTAGAAGCATGTTTATTTTCGTATTTTTTTGTTTCAATATAAACGGGTGAGAATTTTTGGTGTCTACAGGCTCTAATAATCGAACTTAAACAGATAATCAAACAAGGCCCAAAACGAATACTTGAATAAAGTATAATCAAAATGATGTCGTAACATCCCAGAGTTATTACAAAACATCAAACGAATGTCAGAAGCGGAACATAACAAAGAAGCCCAAAGGCTCAAAGCCAAATACAAATCGTCTCAAACGAACTAAACGAATCAATAGCTAAACTCCAGAAGTTGAGCAAAGTGCCCCTCGCTGATCAATCTGCAATGTTAGATAAAGTAGGGGAATGAGCACACAACTATGCCCAGTAGATGACAAACTTCATAAACCAGCATGCTCAAAACATTTATAGAATGTTAACAAATCAGAAGGAGTCAAAGGAATCGATAAGCATGTCAGAAAACAGAACAGAAGTCCATACAATAGAGGACTAAACAGAGTCAGAAGCAGACAGAAGCAGAAAACAGAGCGGGACACTAGTTGATCACAGCATACAGATAGAACAAGCAACTAGCTCGTGAACAGAACGAGGAAACCTCACTCGTAAACAGAACAGGTGAAAAACATCCGTGAACAGAACGGGGAACATCACCCGTGAACAGAAGGATCCTACATAGCGCGCTACGAGACAGCGAAACCAGCCATCCAAAGGCTCAGACACAGAGATAACTAGGTCCCAAAACAGAAGCTTAAAATATTTAAGCATATGTTCACCAAAGGCACCAGAAAGCACATAGATAGCTTGGAAATCAGAAGGGGAATCCAACCCCACAAACGGAAGTCAAAACGGAGCTCAAACGAGCAAGTTATGGTCAAAACAGTACCATGTCCGAACTTGTGTCCGGACATCAATGTTCGGACACAAGTCGAGACTCAGAAGTCGAAATCAGACAGATGTCCGAACATGTGTCCGAACTACGAAGTTCGGACACAGGTCGAACATTAAAACAGTAGTAGAGACAGAGGTGTCCGAACATCAACGTTCGGACTGATGTTCGGACGCTTTTCGAAAAAAACAAACACGCGTAGGGTCCGAGCTTGTGTCCGGACATCAATGTTCGGACACAAGTCGAAGCCAAAATCAGAGAACGCAGAAGGCTGTGTCCGAACTTCAAAGCTCGGACGGAAGTTCGGACACAGCGGAAACTTCAGAAATTTAAAGTGCAACAGGGTATGTCCGAACGTCAAAGCTCGGACAGACGTTCGGACACACCAAAATGTGCAGTTTCCAGAAACGAATTCACAGCAACAGAGGGTTTAACACAACAAAACAGAAGTAGTGCATTAAAACAACCTTGGGGGTTTGTAATTATTCAAACAACGCAAACGGACTGATTCACAAACACAACGTAGAGGTAGTTCACACACTAGAAACCAGAATTCGAAACGCCCCAAGGCTGAACACACTAGCCGAATCCATAAGCCACCTACCTCGATTACAGCAGAGACGAAATCCCACAGTCTGAAGCAGTAGAACCCAGCCAACGCAGACCGAAACGCAGATCGAAACGGAATCCCAAAACACTGAACCAACAACAAATGCAGAGACAAGCCCAACTCAAAAAACAGATGACTCACAACCCTGGAACTGCCACTGATAAACGCAGTTCAAACCCTTACCTGAATCTGACAGCGGAATCACAGACGAAGCCAACAGCAGCAGAATTTGACAGAGAACTTCATGAGGATTTCTGATTCACTAATCAGAGTGCAGGGGAAAACAGTTAGGGCAAGGGTTCTCAGATTGCAGAATTGAAGGAAGATAAACCGTTACCACTTACCTTGATTGATCACGGGAACGCAGAGAAGGAGCAAACTACAACAATCTTCGAATTCCAACAACACAGAAGCGCTTGACAGATCGAGAGGAGTTGAGAAGATGAGAGGAGCGTCTCGACGGTTTTCAGAACTGATCGAGAGAAAAGTAGTGGGAGCGTGATTAGAATAGTGATTAGGGGATTATTAATATAACTCACCTCAATTAATAATCCCTTACCAAAATCAGAAAGAAGAAAGACCACCTCGCCCTTGTCTTTATTAAGAAAGACTGCCATGTCCAGAATACAACCACATAAGGCCACTTGTGACGAAATAAAATGCAATAAACTTTGGGTTATAACAAAACTTACCTTCATATCTCCCTCCCAATTTTTCTTAATTATAAAATTTACCTGAATGTAGCTATGGATAGCTACAAGCAGCTGTAGCTCAGACTTGCCGTTAATCCTAATAGTAGTCTTGTTAAAGCAATTATTGTAGGTAAAAGTGCAAACGGTTTATTTGATATATTAAAAGCCCAGAAATAATCCTAGAATTCAATAATTCAATAGACCGTCGGGTTGCAAAAATCCCGGTCGAAATAGTATAGTGATTTTTTTGAAGCGACTGGGTGTCAATCCACGGGACTTGGTGTAATACGTCTAGCCTTAGGCAATGGGTAACTAAAGAGGGGTTTGTTTTGGTTTTGGATTTCAAATTGGTAACAAGAAAGTAAATAGCAGATAAATTAAAGTGATAGTCGTGGGAGTGTGAACGGTACTCTAGGTTCAGGGAGTTGTTTTACTAGCTAGGTTCTGCATATTCTACTACTTAAGCGGAGACTTGGATTGGCTTGTAATTCTCAATTATCTACTCTGTATTAAGTCTTAATTCCAGGTAGCTCATCTAGACAGGGCATGTAGTTCTAATCCAGACCTAGCAAGTATATCTAGATGGTTTTCTTGCACAGAATTACTAGTCTGGTTTTGGTCCGGACTAAAGCTCCTAGTGACTAATGTAATCTATCAGATTGCAATTATCATAGGTAACAGGTTAATAGGACTGTCAATGCTAATCACCTTATCTGATCATAACATGATTCGAGGGCTTATAATAAATTCATGATGTTTATTAAAAGCACTTAAAAAGTAGTAACCTGAACAATCAAAATAGTCTCAATAAAGCAGTAAAATAATGCAGAGTTTACTAATTACAACATCCCTTCCCCTAGAGTAAATCCTCTTAGCTAGACATAGCGATTATAATCAGAAATGAGAGAGAGTTGAGAGAAATCATCTGTTACGAAGATCTTCTTGCTCGCTCTGCCCTTTGTCCTTGCGCTATACTGGCTGAGAGGTTGGATTTGATGACAATGGAGTGAATCTGGTGAAATGGGGCGAAAATGGAATTTTTGGGTGAGTTTGTGAGACGTCCGGATGGGATGGTTCGGACACCAATCCGGACACAAATCTGGACGTGATATTTTGTGGAGGTCCAGATGGGATGGGTCGGACTCAGATCCAGACACGAATCCGGACGTGAGTTTTTGTGTAGCGAGTGTGCGGAAGCGTATTTGTGATTTTTGTGTGAAAGAACTGGGATGAAAACGTGATTAATGTGGAGTGTGTTTGTGTTTGAGTGTATGTATGTAGATGGAGTACGGAGGAATTGATACGAGGATGAGCAGATGAGAAATGGAGGAGGATGAAGAGAGGTGTGGATGAAATATCCGGTGCAAATTGGAATGAAGTTGGGGAAGGGTTTAAATAGGCTTGGGATTTAGACATGGCTTAGTGGTAAATAGAGTAGGAGCATGGGAATTGGGTTAGTTTATACGGAGTAGGAGATTGATTGAGCTAGGCTATGGTTTAATCGGCTGATAATTGCGCCGAAAGCAACAATTATCAGCGCGGTGATTTTTATTTTTCAATTTTGTGTCACGTCCGCGTTTGAGTCCGCATGCGGATAGGAGTGCGGATGTGACTATCCTAGGGAGATTTACTCTGTCCGCGTTTGAGTCCTGATTGCGGACAAGACTGTCCTGGGTAGATCTGTGAGTCGTCCGTGTTTCCGTCCGTGTTTGCGGATGTGAGTGTACAAAGTAAAATCGATCTAGAGTTGTCCGCATGGCTGTCCATATTTGCGGACAAGGGACAGAATGAGCCTGTCCGTGTTTCTGTCCGGTTTGCGGACGTGACTCAAGAGAGGAGGGTGTAGACACCAAAAATTCTCACCCTATAAAGGAAAATCCAAAAGATAAATAAAATAAGAGGCACGTCGCCTCTCTTTTCAAAACTTATTGATATGCATACCAAAATGAACTGTCATTTTATGACAAATTTTCTAAATCAATTTTCAAGTCATCAATTTTCGAACCCGCCCCTTTTTGTTACTTACTTTTTACCATTTTACTTTGGATTTATTTTATAATTAGTCGGTTCTATTTATTCGCTTATTTATTTTCCTATTCATTTTATTGAGGTTCATACGATCTTATTACTTTTTTTCCTTCATTTTCTCTTCTCTTATTTTATTGTGATTTTATTTGTATTTTATTTATTAATATTTGTCATTTGTTTTGCTTATTTCAACATTATTATTTTACAATTGTTTCTATCATTTTTTGTACTTTTGCCATTATTATCGTTACTTATATTATTAGTTTACTTATACATTCTATTATCTTCATTTTATCATTCATATGTTCTTTTTTTTTTAAATCAATTCACCTTCATCAATAAAACCCTTTTCGTCTCACTTTGCGTTTTCGTTCGAGATGTTTGTATTTTAGAGAATCCATCCAGTTCGAATTGGCTTTACTATTTTTTCTTACATTCTTAAAACGAGTTCTATTATTAGCTAGACCGGTTAAGTATGATGTGCTGATAGCAAGAGGTCTTAATTTTGAAACTTACTGAAGATATGGAGGTTAGCTTATTTTTGCTTACGCTCATGTTTTTGGTCCAACCGTCGGCCCATGTTTCGGTCAAGCCAGGCGTGGCTTTGTTCCATCTGCGCCCAAGGAGAGCCCAAACAAATTAGAAACCCTAACCCATTCTTCAAGTCAGTCGCCTCGTGTCCCCAATCTCCTATTATAAATCAATCATTCGTAAAAACCTAAACAGAAAAAAAAGACCACAGCAGCCGACAACATCGATCCCCAGACATTATTCCTGTAAACATTCCTCTGTTTTCTTCTAGACACATTTGTTGTGTTCTTCCCACCCAGAACAACACTCACCCGCCTTCTCGATTCTTCCTTCAGCGTTCTATCTTCTCAAAATTCTGGAAACGAAGAACGTACATGCTCCACCTTCCTTATTCTATTACTCACGGTATTTTGCAACCTCACTGGTGAACTAAGAGCTCAAGTTCTACTTCTTCTTCATGCTCTTCACCGGTAACTTTGCAACACAAACCGGTGAGAGCAACGAACCTACATCTCTGCTCTACTTTCACTCTGAGACGAAACTTTTGCAATCAAACCAGGAGCGTACATCTTTGTGCCTCCATTCTCTATCTCTCACGATAATTTTGCTACTCCGACCGGCGAACGAAGGAATATATATGCTCCGCGCCTCCATTTTCCTCTCCTGAAGAACAAGAATCACCGATTTCTGCGCCTCCTACATTCTCTTCTTCTCCATCGCCAGCCATCACCTCCCACCAGCAGGTCGTAGAAGAAGGTGATTCTCTTGCTATTTATGACTGTCGATAGATAATATCCGGTTTAAGAAAAGAAGAGGAGTGGGTGGAAAGTGTATGTATACCTCTTTTGGTTTTCTGATTTCCATAATGTAGACTGCTCTCATTCGGCTCGATCCTAGTTTATGTTTATTCACCCGGGAGAAAGGTTCAGTACACTTGTTTGTTGTGCTCTTATACCCTTTACTACATTCATTTTTTTTATATACATTTCCCCTGATTGTGTTCAATCTAACTGATAACCTCGTCTGCTTAGTTTATGTGTTTTGCTGGTTCTCTCTTCCTCTCTTTTGACGAATAATTGCAGGAAGTCGTCGCTTCCTCTCGACTGGTACTATTACTGACCTTAATGTGCTTTATCGTTTACTTTGCTTCTCCCTTTGGCTGTGTAGATCAAACTGTGAATACATCATGATTTGAATCTGGTTTGATTTACGTTCTCTATTTGCTTGCCATCAATCTCATCGGTTTAGAGATGAAGATCGGTCGTAGCATTATCGGTAATAAACAATGAGCACAAGTGTTGATTCGAGCATAACTTTTTTTTTAGCACCGCGAATGGGTCTTTGGATTTGGTGAATAAACGCTTCAGTATGAAAATAGCTTTAAAAAAAGGGGGTTCCATTCATTTGTTCACGACCAGAAGATAAATCATGAATGGACTAGCTTTGCTCATTCCATTTTTTGTAATCAACTAACTCGCAACAGTGGTGGCATCCGAAACAACGCTAGATATGCTAGTTTTTTTTTCTTTTCTTTTCTCTTTTAATTATTTCAGGCAGAATAATTTTGAATCGGGTTTTATTAATTAGATCAATATCACTTGGGTTTAATGAATAAGAAAGGGGATTTAATGTTTGTGGGCGCTCTGTTCCATCCGTCTTCTGCTTGTATCACACTTGTTTGTTTCTGAATGCCTTACTTTTACATACTTGTATTATGCTTGGGGTTGTTCTGTTTACTTGCCAGTGTTACTTAATTCATGGATTGGGATTGCTTAGGGTGATTCAACTTTCAACATACATTCGAAATTCTTTTCAGGCCAAACTCTTTTACTAATCAAACTGGTTTACCGCATGTGACTCCAAAAGCCCATAAATTACCTGCTGGATTCAGGCCTACAATTTTCTGTGGGTCTCTTTAGAAAAGCTCTAGGATTTATTCACAGATGTTGCTCACATTAAGGTCGTAGTACCCGAGGGTCGTAGTACCTGTTTGTGGGGACATCTCTCCTAGTAAAAAAAAAAAACTTTCCAAACTATCCATAATAATAAGAATAAAATTCACAATCAATGGTCCAATTGAAAATCCAAAAAATCAAATTTTGTATCAAAATCTTCCATAAGTTAAACTCATAATTGCAACCCAATCTAGCCTACCTTCCAAGGGCCCAAAATTTCAAAACTCATTCTTCAAGGCCCAAACCGGTCCACTTTTCAAAGGCCAATCCAAACCCAACTAGCTCAAAACTCGGCTCACTAATCTGAATCCAACCCACTTTCAAACCCGGTCCAAGTTGAAAGATCCAAATCAACCCAAATTCAATTCCAAATTCAACCAAAAATCAATTCATTTTGAGACCCAATAATAATTCAATTTGAGGCTCCACAATCAGCCCAATTTGAGGCCTAAATCGAAACCCAATTCAAGGCCCAGTTCGAGGCCCAATTCCAAATCCGACCCAATTCTACTCCAAATCAAAATTCGAAGTCAATTGAAGTCCATCCACTTCCAATGCAATTCCAATAAAAATTCAATCCAATTTCAATTTGCCTAATTCATTCAATTCTTAATTCAATTCAAAACTTCATTCAATTCAAAATTCATTCCAATTCAATTCTAATTCTAATTCAACTTCAAATTCAATTCTATTTCAAATTCAATTCAAATTCAAATTCATTTCAATCAAATAATTCTAAAACCTCAAATTCCAACTTCAAGCTCGTTGAAAGCTTCGAAACTCCTCAAAATCTCAGATACCCCAAACTCCAAATATCTCATGGACTCAAATCATCTCCAAGATTCCAATTCCCCACACACTCTGAATGTCTCACAAACCCGAGCGTCTCACAGACTTTGTCATCCGAACGATTCGAATGTCTCACAGACCCAAACATCTCACAGACCCGAGCGTCTCATAGATCCGAGCGTCTCACAGACTTCGACATCTCAAGGTTTCAAGTGTCTCATAGACTCGAGTGTCTCACAGACTTTGATACCTCATTCCTTTCATCATTTGAATATTCCAAACGTCTCACAGACCTGAGCGTCTCGCAGACTAGCATCCCAAACCCGAAACCTCTCAAAACTCCGAACCCTTCAAAATCTCAAACACCTCAAACATCTTCAAACCCCACAGACATCAAAACTTCCAAAACCTAAACCATGAACTACGTAAGGTCTGATCTCAACATGGAGTTGAGTACGTAGGCAGCCCATCTAGGGTGCGACCCCATTCCAAACAAAAAACCCCTTTCCCCTCTAAGGTGTTCTTCATACCTCTCGAAACCCTCAAACCTTCTTCGGCTCCCACTAACTGCGAACCACCAGACTCTAAGTCTCGTTCATCCACTCAACCTCAGACTTTTCCCAAATCTTCATTCTATACTCATTCAAGTTCACCAATTCTTTCTTCTAGGCGCTAGCTTGTCAGAAAAGTGCGCCTCATCCACTCTCTCTCCTCATCCTAATCTTATCCTTGGCTTTTAAATGAATCTCTCTAAAAAGGTTTTGAAAGAAGGTAATCCCGACAATTGGAGACCGAGGTTTCCTCGGGCACCAATCCAAGGTCGTGGTCATTGCCACTTCCGAGGGGTGTAACCCAGTGCGAACCCACACAGAATCTCTAGTATGATCAGATAAGTCCCATCCATAGGCAACAAATCACAGAGTCAATTAACGGTTCCTAGAACCCTTCTCCTCCCTTCCTAGTTCCTTAGGTCAAACTAGGTGGCGACTCTAGTCAATTTCCGCCTTTAGGGCATAAGTCCGCGTGGAGCCCATTGAGAGCGGGTGTAGTGCTCACTAGCATTCCCCATAAGCTTTCTGGGAAAGACGGACGATGTAGTAGGTATTTGAGGGATGCCAGAATAATGGGTTTTCGCCCTCCACAGAATGACATATTTCTAGAATCTCGACTTTTCAGTCAGACCGCATTTAGATAGACCCCCCTCATACCGAAAAATCACCCTCCACAGAATGGCGACTCTGCTGGGGAAAACTTGAGTAAGTTTTTCTCAAACTCAAGGAAGACTGAACTCCATTCAAAATTGTCAGGATTTCCCCGCTTCTTTCAAAACCTTCAAGAGATTCATTCCAAGCCTTTAGGGTTACTCTATTCCACACTTAGAGTGTGATTGGTGAGGATAGTTAGGATGAGAATGTGTGTTTATACTTGACTTTGCTTGCGATCTGCGCTTTGCTAGCTACGAAATTGTGTGATTATGCTAGACTAACTTGCAGGAACTTCCGGTAGGTGGGCCCATTAGGGGTCTAACTCCTTCCCTCTCTTTGCTTGCGCATTTATTTACCGCTTTTTGGTTGTGATATTGAACTGTTAGGAATAGTCCTGAGGTGGGTGCATAGGGTAGCTTAGGACATGCATTCCTCTGTGTCACCCTTGATATTTGCGGTCGGGATAAATATTGGTCCACAATTGATTCCCCATGAGCAGATGCCCTTCGTAGTAAGGACTATGCACACGAGGCGGTATGATCGTAGTATCTACGCCTTGAAAACTCATGATCCTTCAACACTTACCTTTTCGAGTCAAAGCCAGCATATAGTGAACTCCGAGCCTTCAGTGTCCAGCAGCCCGGTCCCGTGTCTAAGATGGGTTTATGGGTAGTCACCCCCTTGTATGCCGCCTGTCTGACCACCCTTTGCATTACCCTGAAGATTGCATGGGCTCAGTTCTCCAAGTGTCCTCTGCACCACGGGTGTCTCTAAAGCCTGATGTCACGCTACACGTCCATAGAGGATCTCGTATTTACAGGATACCCATACATGGCACAACGTAGTCAGTGAATGAATAATTTGGACTTTAGACACACCTGACCGTGCAAACGACGAGACCCGACCCATGCAGTACTTCCCCAAGTTTTCCAAAAGTGAGTATGTTGTGATAATCACCGGCCGTGGCTCGTGTGACTGTATCATTCGGGTATCCTGACCTTTCGAACTTAAGCACTCCGGACTTTCTTGATGACGTGCCCCACAAGGCATAACAGAGATAAATCCCGAGAGATGAACAGTGAAGGAACGACGGTTCCCCCGGTGGTATGGAAGCACTGATTGACCTGGAAGGTGATTATCCCAATCATTCGCACTCAGCTCCACATAAAACCAGCCACGATTTATATTTTCGTTCTTATGTCTGTGTGATCATGGTTTAAACACTTGAAAAATCAGAAAACGAATCATGTCGAACGCTCTAATGAAATATCTTCAAAGCCGTTCATCTCGAATGATTTCAAAATTGTTATTTCCAAAGCAGTTTTCAAAATCATTTTCAATCAAATTCTTTCTAGAAAATAAACTTTGTCCAACGGTTTGTAAAGACCAGATTTCAAAATTTATTACTTTCAAATGATTTTCAATCAATATTTCTTACAAATGTTATTTCAAAAAAACTATTTCCAAAAACGGATTTCAAAAACCTGCTTTTTACAAACGAATTTCAAACAACTTTTTCACGAATATTATCTCAAACTTGTTTTTGAAAACAGTTTTCAAAGTTGATTTTCACAAACGTATTTCAAAATAAATGATTTAGTCCCCATGTTGTGACTCGCTATTTTTGAAGTTCAACCCACCTTCAAGAGCAGTGGTCATTTCGTGTTTTCACAAAAGTGGTGGATTTTCACAAAGATTTTGTGCTCGATCATTCATCTTTCCTTTCTCAAAAAAATGCCCCTTATTTTCCTTCATCGGAGCAAGTGGGATGCATGAAGATCAATGACGATTCGAGCCAAAAATCAGAGCTGCACCAACCCGAGTCGAATGACATGAAGACTAGAAACAACCATCCGAGTTCGAAGCTGCTGAGGGTCAGAAGAGCACCAACCAATTTCTCTTGATCATAGTGTCACCTTGTTGACCGAACCCGAAGACGATCGAACGGCCAATCAGGAGCCCACACATGAATAAGCAGTCAGTCAGAAGCTCGAAGACGAAGCAGAAGAATTTGGGAGAAGTTTTTAGGCTCAAACTCCCCATTTAATGACTTTTAAAATTGATGTATAGGCTTTCCCCTAGCATTCTTTTCTCTCTTGTCAATTTCTGAATAGACTTTGTGTATAGGTTGTACATTCCTGTTGAATTTATTTAGATCAATGTGTATAGGGTTCCCCACTCCTTATCTTATTTGCGAATGATCGAGCGTCAAAACTCATATTGAGGAAATCCACCCCTTCGAAAACACGCATTTTCAAAATTGTTTTCCAAAACTTGGTTTCTTTTTGGAATACGTTTTGTTTCAAGAAAAGAACAAACAACATGCCATTCACGTCTTATTTATCGTTCTTAAAACTTTGCTTTATAGGGTGAAATCTGCAGTATCTGCGGATACATCCCCTCAAAATGAGATAAATTGATACTTATCATACACTCGCATCCATGACATTCATACAACATGAATTTCCCAACATTCTCAAAATAAATAGAAGTTTTTTGCATCAACAATCATTCACACTCATCACACAACAATTTTTGTTTAACAAAGCATACTGACATTACCTCTCCTCCTTCACTCTAATCCTTGTGCGTGCAGGTGTTGGTGACAATCAGTAACCAGAAAGAAAGAAGACTAGTCCGCTTGAAGTAACGACAAAAAAGATGGAGCGAGCACCCCGAAATGATCAAGCGGTCAAAGGCCAATTTGTCCACGAGGGACTGACCCATGACCTTGTTGACGACTTGAAGAAAAACCTGAGGATAGAATGTCCAAAGAAGAATAACTAGGGCCTTCAAGGTCGGATAGCAGTTACAAGGAGACCCCAACTTACTCGGCATACGATGCCTATGAGTTTCAAGCAATGGACCCTCATGCTCTCCCTTCCAAGTTCAAACACACCAAGCATGCCTTCTTCACCTATGCATAGTTCCACTCTGAGAACCCCAACCACACCAGAGGAAATTGGCAACCACAAATAGTCGTGATAAGGGAAAGACCCAAGCCCCATCTTCCCCCATGGTGCATTCCGGCCTAAACTTCCCCTTGCCCATACACAAACTATCTTCCTCGCAAGACACCCTCATTCGTCAAAGTCTAGCCACATTTCCACTCGGGAACAACCCTGCCCTTAATCTCTTGACACCAACCACCCTGAAACAGCTTACACTTCAATCCAAAACCCTGATCTCAGAGCAACTTAGTGAAAGAATTGGTGCAAGAATGAAGGCAGAACTGGAACTGGCCCAACGTTTTAAGTCAGCAGGTTGGGAACCAACTAACCCATACCCTAATGCTCGTCTACAAAAAGGCATGAGTTTGCCTGAGATGGAGAAGTATGAGGGAATTGGAGACCCGAGACATCATGTCGACAAATATGATAAACTCATGAACCTTCATGGCCTTTCCGACGAGTTGAAAGCTGCATGCTTTAGATTCTATCTGCAAGGACCTGCTTACTCCTGGATCATGAGCATAGATCTAAACGGAAAGTCAAGCGAAGGCCTGTACTTAGAGTTCCTCTCTCAATACGGTGACAACTTTCATCATGAAGTTACGCGTAGAGATTTAGAGATCACACGCCAGAGTTCTGACGAACCTGTGAGGGAATTCATAAAACGCTGGAGGGTGAAGGCCGGACAAATGAATCGACCTACTGAGGACGAGCAAGTGCAAATGGTGATTTCTGGGCTGAAAGACGTGTACCGACATCAGTTGAAATATCTAGGGATATGTGACTTCAACGACTGATGGCAATTGTGGCTACCATGAAGATGCTGAAGCCAAAGATCCAAGCCAGAGAATACCACCAACGGACAGGACTCTCAAAGACAAATTTGAGTCTAGGAATGTCACTTGGTGAAGCCTGGAGAATTTTAACCGAGGGAGGTTACCTAGCGCCTTACAACACCAGTTCGAGGGTGAAAAGCTTGGGCTCACACCCACATGAATATTGTGACTATCATCAGATTCGTGGGCACGCCACCGACGAGTGCACCACACTGAGAAACGCAATCCAGAGCTGATAGATAGAGGAGATGCCTCTCCTTTAGAGCTAAGACGCCCGTCGTAGGCCACGAAGGCACACTTTCCTGAAGCATCACCGACCTAAGCATGCCATGTGCTAATCCGTGGTGATAGTGGAAAAAGTAGTTGAGTCATGTATTTATTTAACTGTAATGAAAGCGTATGAAGGGTTGCATCCCATCCCCCCCCTTTTTTCTATTCGACCTATCCAGGAATCACAGGAAGAACAAGACAGTTTTATCATGTTGACTGGTGTATAGGAATTACCACTCCTTAAGCGGTCAAGGTTTGATTTACAGCTAAAATGTGGGATCACGTTTCTTCCGGGACCCACTCAGCAACTGACCGCGTAAAGAACATTGGTGGCGAGATGAACTTCATGGATCCTCAACTGAAACCGACTCAAGCGAGATTAGGTGTAATCTTACCGTTCATGCATTGCATAAAAAAAAACAAAACACATTCAAACTCAGCGTTTTTCATCATCATCATCATCATCAGCATCACTTCATTCATTGTACATATGTAATCCATATTACACAATAAATTGCATTGTAGATAGTTGCACTTGCATCGAAACGACATCTTCGGGAAAATCACGAGAGATTTTGAACAGAGTGCATGAACACTAAACTCTCGACCCGTCATTTCAACATGGGTCCAATCAAAATTAGCACCACAAACCAAGTGAGTACTGTGCGAAGAGCGGTATTTTCCTTGAATTTCAATGAGTGTTTGGACATCCTGAGTGATGAGGGAAGGTAAAGAGCCAATGAGGTAAAACCACGAGCGACATGTGCATTCCTTCAGCACATGGAGAGGCACAAATCATAGTGAGATCAATGTCGATAAACATACAACTGTGATTCATGCAAAGATCTGAGAATAAGAAAACAATCATTGACTAATGAGAATGACGAGGCACTTAGGAACAAAATCCCCAAAAACCAAAAAGCTTTGACTGCCCTGTACATAATCCCTTAGTGAGCCCCGCTGAGCCTTTCACGATAAACCTTTTTCTGTGAACTCCACAACATGCCAACCCACGTACATATATTACTCGCCCTTGCAATAGAGGATCTCAAAGGAGCCGGAGCCATGGCTCTCCCCCACCATCTTCACAAAACAACAAATGAAATGTTGAAGAAATCGTGAGTCAATGCAACTCCAAAGCAAACACCAAAAAAAACACCGAAAATGTTCAAGAAGATCGATGAGTCAATGCAACTCCAAAGCTGAAAGCCAAATACAAAGCAGAGAACGCTTGAGAAAGTTGATGAGCCAAATGCAGTTTCAAAAAACAAAATGAGAAGAAAGTTCAAATCGAACGCCAGAAGAGGCAAGAAGGAAAATCCAAATCAAAGGACCAATGATGTCCCATAGAAACCATAAAAGGTTATCAAAACCTGTCCAATCATTCCACCCATGGCAAAGGCGAAACACGTCCTCTATTGCACAAAAGCTCACAATTCCCAAATAAATCCTCCAATCCCATGTACATACATCATACCCCTAAGCCCCGTTATAACCCAATAAAAGACCTCTGACTCGTTAGTTGATGAGCGTTAACCGAAAGTATCGGATCTGAAACATGAATCATAAGTTTCGTGCTTGTTATCAACATGTCCCACCTCACAATACAGGGACTATGAGTGAATGAGTGCGACCTTACTTCACAAGGTCTTCTGAGTGCGAGTGACTCTTTAATCGAAGCACCAAATCATAAACAGCTCACCCCATCACAGATGAGGAATTTGTAAGGATCGGAAAGTCCAAAACCTCGAAAAAATTCTAAGGAAAATACTGCTCCGAGCATCGAGAGTATCATTACACCATTAGCACACACAGCTAGACTCACGAGAGATTGACCCGCATCCCTCCATGAGAGGAAAATGATTCACGCATTCTAGCTCAACAATCACTCAAGATCAAACGGAAGATGTCTTATATTCGTAAACCTCGTATTAATAGAGATAGGACCATACCTTCTTTCCAAAAACTGCATAAGCATCTTGCATCGTGTCTAGCATTTAATATTTGCATACACCATAATCATTCATTTTCAACATCCGACTGGTAAGAATTCTACCTAGACTCGCTGACAGTCGACTTTAGTTGCAGTTGTTGAAGCATAACTTTTGATCAAAAGATGTCAACTAGATTCATCCCGGACCATCATCAGACTACATCTAGCCTTTTCGGAGCAATACTGGGCTATCCCCGAGCTACATCGAACCGTTTTAGAGCCATCCAAAGCCATATGAAGACAATCCCTGGAGTCATCCAGTGTCACACTCGAGTCTCATCGACACGCTCCGCTCCCAAAGCCAAACTGGAGCCATATAGGAGCCATCCTCAAATATTGAAACCATCTCCAGAGCTACACGGGAGCCATCCCAACAGTTCGAGAACAATACAGAAGCCACTTCAAATCCCTCTCGGAGCCATTTCGTCACCAAGACCTTGCTCACAAAGTATCGAACTACGTATGGTCTGATCTCAATATGGAATTGAGTACGTAGGCAGCCCGTCCAGGGTGCGACCACATCAAAGGCAAAAACTTCCATTTTCCCCTCGGTGTCCTTGAAGTGAACCAACCAAAGCATCATCATGCTCAATCATCACAAGGTCATCCCGGAGCCATCCATGGAAATCCTGGAACCATGATGGGAATTCCCAACAAAGTCGTGCAACTGTGTTTCATCATTCACTCGTGAAAACCATTCACTCACTACAAAGTCCACAACAAATCCCGTCAAACAACAATAAATCCATCCTCGGAGCCATCAAACCACCCTGAAAAAATCTCAAGGCAAATGAAAGCCCACAAATTGCCACAAAATCACCAACCATGTCAAACCCACCAACCACCCCGAGACCATTGGTCACACCGGAGCCATCAGTGCATGTCGGAGCCACCAACGTAATCCGGAGCCATCAACGCATGCTGGAGCCATCTCAGATCCTTGAAGCCATGCCGGAGCCACCGGAGCCATCCCGAAGTTTTGGTGTAACTCTAGAGCCATCCGCTCACACAAAAACCTACACCCACAAAGGGGGAGTTCGATTCAATTAATACAATTGTTAACCATCTCACATCGCATATCACTTGCATATACCCACAAAATTTGTTCACTATCTGATGCATCTTCACACCCGCTAGGCAGTAGGTTGAGGACAGTGCGGACGACATAAGCTGCTAGAACAGCTCGGTCCCGCTATTGCGCTACTAGTGCGGTCGCTTTTGTTTTACACCCGCTAGGCAGCTATTGCGCTACTAGTGCGGTCGCTTTTCATTTTACACCCGCTAGGCAGCTATTGCGCTACTAGTGCGGTCGCATTCTTCATTTTACACCCCGCTAGGCAGCTATTGCGCTACTAGTGTGGTCGCTTTTTAGTTTTACACCCGCTAGGCAGCTATTGCGCTACTAGTGCGGTCACTTTCGTTTTACACCCGCTAGGCAGCTATTGCGCTACTAGTGTGGTCGCTTTTTAGTTTTACACCCGCTAGGCAGCTATTGCGCTACTAGTGCGGTCACGTTTCCGTTTACACCCGCTAGGCAGCTATTGCGCTACTAGTGCGGTCGCTTTTCATTTACACCCGCTAGGCAGCTATTGCGCTACTAGTGCGGTCGTTTTTCATTTTACACCCGCTAGGCAGCTATTGCGCTACTAGTGTGGTCGCTTTTTAGTTTTACACCCGCTAGGCAGCTATTGCGCTACTAGTGCGGTCACGTTTTCGTTTACACCCGCTAGGCAGCTATTGCGCTACTAGTGCGGTCGCTTTTTCGTTTTACACCCGCTAGGCAGCTATTGCGCTACTAGTGCGGTCGCATTCTTCATTTTACACCCCGCTAGGCAGCTATTGCGCTACTAGTGCGGTCGCTTTTTCATTTTACACCCGCTAGGCAGCTATTGCGCTACTAGTGCGGTCGCTTTTTCGTTTTACACCCGCTAGGCAGCTATTGCGCTACTAGTGCGGTCGCTTTTCATTTTACACCCACGCTAGGCAGCTATTGCGCTACTAGTGCGGTCGCTTTTCATTTTATACTTGCTAGGCAGCTATTGCGCTACTAGTGCGGTCGCTTTTTTTTTTACACCCGCTAGGCAGCTATTGCGCTACTAGTGCGGTCACTTTTTTTTTTACACCCGCTAGACAGCTTTTGTGCTACTAGTGCGGTCACTTTTCGTTTTACACCCGCTAGGCAGCTATTGCGCTACTAGTGCGGTCGCTTTTCCATTTACTCGCTAGACATCTATTGTGCTACTAGTGCGGTACTGAATTTGCATTCTAGGCTCGTCATAAGTCCTAGAACTGGATGTCAAGAGGTCTAGTTGAGGCCCGTCATAAGCCCTCATGCACCAAACCCAACAAATGTTCATGTTCAACATTCGTTTAGCAAATCCAACCATTGTGTTCAGGGCTTGGCCCTCACCCATCAAAACTTTGGTATTCTAGACTAATTGTAAATATTTTTGCATTCAATCTTTACGTCATAGGCTGGTCACGCACCTCCTATCCTTTTGCAATCGTAGTTGCATCTCATAAACAGTAGTGAGAATTTTTGGCGCCCTTTCAACCTTGATCCAATTCTGCAAATCTTCTCTTGCAGAATTGAATCAAGGGGAGCCATCTGTAGACACCAAAAATTCTCACCCTATAAAGGAAAATCCAAAAGATAAATAAAATAAGAGGCACGTCGCCTCTCTTTTCAAAACTTATTGATGTGCATACCAAAATGAACTGTCATTTTATGACAAATTTTCTAAATCAATTTTCAAGTCATCAATTTTCGAACCCGCCCCTTTTTGTTACTTACTTTTTACCATTTTACTTTGGATTTATTTTATAATTAGTCGGTTCTATTTATTCGCTTATTTATTTTCCTATTCATTTTTATTGAGGTTCATACGATCTTATTACTTTTTTTTCCTTCATTTTCTCTTCTCTTATTTTATTGTGATTTTATTTGTATTTTATTTATTATTATTTGTCATTTGTTTTGCTTATTTCAACATTATTATTTTACAATTGTTTCTATCATTTTATGTACTTTTGCCATTATTATCGTTACTTATATTATTAGTTTACTTATACATTCTATTATCTTCATTTTATCATTTCATATGTTCTTTTTTTTTTAAATCAATTCACCTTCATCAATAAAACCCTTTTCGTCTCACTTTGCGTTTTCGTTCGAGATGTTTGTATTTTAGAGAATCCATCCAGTTCGAATTGGCTTTACTATTTTTTCTTACATTCTTAAAACGAGTTCTATTATTAGCTAGACCGGTTAAGTATGATGTGCTGATAGCAAGAGGTCTTAATTTTGAAACTTACTGAAGATATGGAGGTTAGCTTATTTTTGCTCACGCTCATGTTTTTGGTCCAACCGTCGGCCCATGTTTCGGTCAAGCCAGGCGTGGCTTTGTTCCATCTGCGCCCAAGGAGAGCCCAAACAAATTAGAAACCCTAACCCATTCTTCAAGTCAGTCGCCTCGTGTCCCCAATCTCCTATTATAAATCAATCATTCGCAAAAACCTAAACAGAAAAAAAGAGACCACAGCAGCCGACAACATCGATCCCCAGACATTATTCCTGTAAACATTCCTCTGTTTTCTTCTAGACACATTTGTTGTGTTCTTCCCACCCAGAACAACACTCACCCGCCTTCTCGATTCTTCCTTCAGCGTTCTATCTTCTCAAAATTCTGGAAACGAAGAACGTACATGCTCCACCTTCCTTATTCTATTACTCACGGTATTTTGCAACCTCACTGGTGAACTAAGAGCTCAAGTTCTACTTCTTCTTCATGCTCTTCACCGGTAACTTTGCAACACAAACCGGTGAGAGCAACGAACCTACATCTCTGCTCTACTTTCACTCTGAGACGAAACTTTTGCAATCAAACCAGGAGCGTACATCTTTGTGCCTCCATTCTCTATCTCTCACGATAATTTTGCTATCCGACCGGCGAACGAAGGAATATATATGCTCCGCGCCTCCATTTTCCTCTCCTGAAGAACAAGAATCACCGATTTCTGCGCCTCCTACATTCTCTTCTTCCATCGCCAGCCATCACCTCCCACCAGCAGGTCGTAGAAGAAGGTGATTCTCTTGCTATTTATGACTGTCGATAGATAATATCCGGTTTAAGAAAAGAAGAGGAGTGGGGGTGGAAAGTGTATGTATACCTCTTTTGGTTTTCTGATTTCCATAATGTAGACTGCTCTCATTCGGCTCGATCCTAGTTTATGTTTATTCACCCGGGAGAAAGGTTCAGTACACTTGTTTGTTGTGCTCTTATACCCTTTACTACATCATTTTTTTATATACATTTCCCCTGATTGTGTTCAATCTAACTGATAACCTGTCTGCTTAGTTTATGTGTTTTGCTGGTTCTCTCTTCCTCTCTTTTGACGAATAATTGCAGGAAGTCGTCGCTTCCTCTCGACTGGTACTATTACTGACCTTAATGTGCTTTATCGTTTACTTTGCTTCTCCCTTTGGCTGTGTAGATCAAACTGTGAATACATCATGATTTGAATCTGGTTTGATTTACGTTCTCTATTTGCTTGCCATCAATCTCATCGGTTTAGAGATGAAGATCGGTCGTAGCATTATCGGTAATAAACAATGAGCACAAGTGTTGATTCGAGCATAACTTTTTTTTTTAGCACCGCGAATGGGTCTTTGGATTTGGTGAATAAACGCTTCAGTATGAAAATAGCTTTAAAAAAGGGGGGTTCCGTTCTTTTGTTCACGACCAGAAGATAAATCATGAATGGACTAGCTTTGCTCATTCCATTTTTGTAATCAACTAACTCGCAACAGTGGTGGCATCCGAAACAACGCTAGATATGCTAGTTTTTTTTTCTTTTCTTTCTCTTTTAATTATTTCAGGCAGAATAATTTTGAATCGGGTTTTATTAATTAGATCAATATCACTTGGGTTTAATGAATAAGAAAGGGGATTTAATGTTTGTGGGCGCTCTGTTCCATCCGTCTTCTGCTTGTATCACACTTGTTTGTTTCTGAATGCCTTACTTTTACATACTTGTATTATGCTTGGGGTTGTTCTGTTTACTTGCCAGTGTTACTTAATTCATGGATTGGGATTGCTTAGGGTGATTCAACTTTCAAATACATTCGAAATTCTTTTCAGGCCAAACTCTTTTACTAATCAAACTGGTTTACCGCATGTGACTCCAAAAGCCCATAAATTACCTGCTGGATTCAGGCCTACAATTTTCTGTGGGTCTCTTTAGAAAAGCTCTAGGATTTATTCACAGATGTTGCTCACATTAAGGTCGTAGTACCCGAGGGTGTAGTACCTGTTTGTGGGGACATCTCTCCTAGTAAAAAAAAAAAACTTTCCAAACTATAAAATAAGAATAAGAATAAAATTCACAATCAATGGTCCAATTGAAAATCCAAAAAATCAAATTTTGTATCAAAATCTTCCATAAGTTAAACTCATAATTGCAACCCAATCTAGCCTACCTTCCAAGGGCCCAAAATTTCAAAACTCATTCTTCAAGGCCCAAACCGGTCCACTTTTCAAAGGCCCAATCCAAACCCAACTAGCTCAAAACTCGGCTCACTAATCTGAATCCAACCCACTTTCAAACCGGTCCAAGTTGAAAGATCCAATCAACCCAAATTCAATTCCAAATTCAACCAAAAATCAATTCATTTTGAGACCCAATAATAATTCAATTTGAGGCTCCACAATCAGCCCAATTTGAGGCCTAAATCGAAACCCAATTCAAGGCCCAGTTCGAGGCCCAATTCCAAATCCGACCCAATTCTACTCCAAATCAAAATTCGAAGTCAATTGAAGTCCATCCACTTCCAATGCAATTCCAATAAAAATTCAATCCAATTTCAATTTGCCTAATTCATTCAATTCTTAATTCAATTCAAAACTTCATTCAATTCAAAATTCATTCCAATTCAATCTAATTCTAATTCAACTTCAAATTCAATTCTATTTCAAATTCAATTCAAATTCAAATTCATTTCAATCAAATAATTCTAAAACCTCAAATTCCAACTTCAAGCTCGTTGAAAGCTTCGAAACTCCTCAAAATCTCAGATACCCCAAACTCCAAATATCTCATGGACTCAAATCATCTCCAAGATTCCAATTCCCCACACACTCTGAATGTCTCACAAACCCGAGCGTCTCACAGACTTTGTCATCCGAACGATTCGAATGTCTCACAGACCCAAACATCTCACAGACCCGAGCGTCTCATAGATCCGAGCGTCTCACAGACTTCGACATCTCAAGGTTTCAAGTGTCTCATAGACTCGAGTGTCTCACAGACTTTGATACCTCATTCCTTTCATCATTTGAATATTCCAAACGTCTCACAGACCTGAGCGTCTCGCAGACTAGCATCCCAAACCCGAAACCTCTCAAAACTCCGAACCCTTCAAAATCTCAAACACCTCAAACATCTTCAAACCCCACAGACATCAAAACTTCCAAAACCTAAACCATGAACTACGTAAGGTCTGATCTCAACATGGAGTTGAGTACGTAGGCAGCCCATCTAGGGTGCGACCCCATTCCAAACAAAAAAACCCCTTTCCCCTCTAAGGTGTTCATACCTCTCGAAACCCTCAAACCTTCTTCGGCTCCCACTAACTGCGAACCACCAGACTCTAAGTCTCGTTCATCCACTCAACCTCAGACTTTTCCCAAATCTTCATTCTATACTCATTCAAGTTCACCAATTCTTTCTTCTAGGCGCTAGCTTGTCAGAAAAGTGCGCCTCATCCACTCTCTTCCTCATCCTAATCTTATCCTTGGCTTTTAAATGAATCTCTCTAAAAAGGTTTTGAAAGAAGGTAATCCCGACATTTGGAGACCGAGGTTTCCTCGGGCACCAATCCAAGGTCGTGGTCATTGCCACTTCCGAGGGGTGTAACCCAGTGCGAACCCACACAGAATCTCTAGTATGATCAGATAAGTCCCATCCATAGGCAACAAATCACAGAGTCAATTAACGGTTCCTAGAACCCTTCTCCTCCCTTCCTAGTTCCTTAGGTCAAACTAGGTGGCGACTCTAGTCAATTTCCGCCTTTAGGGCATAAGTCCGCGTGGAGCCCATTGAGAGCGGGTGTAGTGCTCACTAGCATTCCCCATAAGCTTTCTGGGAAAGACGGACGATGTAGTAGGTATTTGAGGGATGCCAGAATAATGGGTTTTCGCCCTCCACAGAATGACATATTTCTAGAATCTCGACTTTTCAGTCAGACCGCATTTAGATAGACCCCCCTCATACCGAAAAATCACCCTCCACAGAATGGCGACTCTGCTGGGGAAAACTTGAGTAAGTTTTTCTCAAACTCAAGGAAGACTGAACTCCATTCAAAATTGTCAGGATTTCCCCGCTTCTTTCAAAACCTTCAAGAGATTCATTCCAAGCCTTTAGGGTTACTCTATTCCACACTTAGAGTGTGATTGGTGAGGATAGTTAGGAGAATGTGTGTTTATACTTGACTTTGCTTGCTATCTGCGCTTTGCTAGCTACGAAATTGTGTGATTATGCTAGACTAACTTGCAGGAACTTCCGGTAGGTGGGCCCATTAGGGGTCTAACTCCTTCCCTCTCTTTGCTTGCGCATTTATTTACCGCTTTTTGGTTGTTATTGAACTGTTAGGAATAGTCCTGAGGTGGGTGCATAGGGTAGCTTAGGACATGCATTCCTCTGTGTCACCCTTGATATTTGCGGTCGGGATAAATATTGGTCCACAATTGATTCCCCATGAGCAGATGCCCTTCGTAGTAAGGACTATGCACACGAGGCGGTATGATCGTAGTATCTACGCCTTGAAAACTCATGATCCTTCAACACTTACCTTTTCGAGTCAAAGCCAGCATATAGTGAACTCCGAGCCTTCAGTGTCCAGCAGCCCGGTCCCGTGTCTAAGATGGGTTTATGGGTAGTCACCCCTTGTATGCCGCCTGTCTGACCACCCTTTGCATTACCCTGAAGATTGCATGGGCTCAGTTCTCCAAGTGTCCTCTGCACCACGGGTGTCTCTAAAGCCTGATGTCACGCTGCACGTCCATAGAGGATCTCGTATTTACTGGATACCCATACATGGCACAACGTAGTCAGTGAATAATTTGGACTTTAGACACACCTGACCGTGCAAACGACGGGAGACCCGACCCCATGCAGTACTTCCCCAAGTTTTCTGAAAAGTGAGTATGTTGTGATAATCACCGGCCGTGGCTCGTGTGGCTGTATCATTTCGGGTATCCTGACCTTTCGAACTTAAGCACTCCGGACTTTCTTGATGACGTGCCTCACAAGGCATAACAGAGATAAATCCCGAGAGATGAACAGTGAAGGAACGACGGTTCCCCCGGTGGTATGGAAGCACTGATTGACCTGGAAGGTGATTATCCCAATCATTCGCACTCAGCTCCACATAAAACCAGCCACGATTTATATTTTCGTTCTTATGTCTGTGTGATCACGGTTTAAACACTTGAAAAATCAGAAAACGAATCATGTCGAACGCTCTAATGAAATATCTTCAAAGCCGTTCATCTCGAATGATTTCAAAATTGTTATTTCCAAAGAAGTTTTCAAAATCATTTTCAATCAAATTCTTTCTAGAAAATAAACTTTGTCCAACGGTTTGTAAAGACCAGATTTCAAAATTTATTACTTTCAAATGATTTTCAATCAATATTTCTTACAAATGTTATTTCAAAAAAACTATTTCCAAAAACGGATTTCAAAAACCTGCTTTTTACAAACGAATTTCAAACAACTTTTTCACGAATATTATCTCAAACTTGTTTTTGAAAACAGTTTTCAAAGTTGATTTTCAAAACGTATTTCAAAATAAATGATTTAGTCCCATGTTGTGACTCGCTATTTTTGAAGTTCAACCCACCTTCAAGAGCAGTGGTCATTTCGTGTTTTCACAAAAGTGGTGGATTTTCACAAAGATTTTGTGCTCGATCATTCATCTTTCCTTTCTCAAAAAAATGCCCCTTAATTTCCTTCATCGGAGCAAGTGGGATGCATGAAGATCAATGACGATTCGAGCCAAAAATCAGAGCTGCACCAACCCGAGTCGAATGACATGAAGACTAGAAACAACCATCCGAGTTCGAAGCTGCTGAGGGTCAGAAGAGCACCAACCAATTTCTCTTGATCATAGTGTCACCTTGTTGACCGAACCCGAATACGATCGAACGGTCAATCAGGAGCCCACACATGAATAAGCAGTCAGTCAGAAGCTCGAAGACGAAGCAGAAGAATTCGGGAGAAGTTTTTAGGCTCAAACTCCCCATTTAATGACTTTTAGAATTGATGTATAGGCTTTCCCCTAGCATTCTTTTCTCTCTTGTCAATTTCTAAATAGACTTTGTGTATAGGTTGTACATTCCTGTTGAATTTATTTAGATCAATGTGTATAGGGTTCCCCACTCCTTATCTTATTTGCGAATGATCGAGCGTCAAAACTCATATTGAGAAAATCCACCACTTCGAAAACACGCATTTTCAAAATTGTTTTCCAAAACTTGGTTTCTTTTTGGAATACACGTTTTGTTTCAAGAAAAGAACAAACAACATGCCATTCACGTCTTATTTATCGTTCTTAAAACTTTGCTTTATAAGGTGAAATCTGCAGTATCTGCGGATACATCCCCTCAAAATGAGATAAATTGATACTTATCATACACTCGCATCCATGGCATTCATACAACATGAATTTCCCAACGTTCTCAAAAGAAATAGAAGTTTTTTGCATCAACAATCATTCACACTCATCACACAACAATTTTTGTTTAACAAAGCATACTGACATTACCTCTCCTCCTTCACTCTAATCCTTGTGCGTGCAGGTGTTGGTGACAATCAGTAACCAGAAAGAAAGAAGACTAGTCCGCTTGAAGTAACGACAAAAAAGATGGAGCGAGCACCCCGAAATGATCAAGCGGTCAAAGGCCAATTTGTCCACGAGGGACTGACCCATGACCTTGTTGACGACTTGAAGAAAAACCTGAGAATAGAAGGTGTCCAAAGAAGAATAACTAGGGCCTCATCAAGGTCGGATAGCAGTTACAAGGAGACCCCAACTTACTCGGCATACGATGCCTATGAGTTTCAAGCAATGGACCCTCATGCTCTCCCTTTCCAAGTTCAAACAGCACCAAGCATGCCTTCTTCACCTATGCATAGTTCCACTATGAGAACTCCAACCACCACTAGAGGAAATTGGCAACCACAAATAGTCGGTGATAAGGGAAAGACCCAAGCCCCATCTTCCCCCATGGTGCATTCCGGCCTAAACTTCCCCTTGCCCATACACAAACATATGCTTCCTCGACAAGAACACCCTCATTCGTCAAAGTCTAGCTGACATTTCCACTCGGGAACAACCCTGCCCTGTAAATCTCTTGACACCAACCACCCTGAAACAGCTTACACTTCAATCCAAAACCCTAATCTCAGAGCAACTTTAGTGAAAGAATTGGTGCAAGAATTGAAGGCAGAACTGGAACTGGCCCAACGTTTTAAGTCAGCAGGTTGGGAACCAACTAACCCATACCCTAATGCTCGTCTAAAAAAGGCATGAGTTTGCCTGAGATGGAGAAGTATGAGGGAATTGGAGACCCGAGACATCATGTCGACAAATATGATAAACTCATGAACCTTCATGGCCTTTCCGACGAGTTGAAAGCTGCATGCTTTAGATTCTATCTGCAAGGACCTGCTTACTCCTGGATCATGAGCATAGATCTAAATGGAAAGTCAAGCGAAGGCCTGTACTTAGAGTTCCTCTCTCAATACGGTGACAACTTTCATCATGAAGTTACGCGTAGAGATTTAGAGATCACACACCAGAGTTCTGACGAACCTGTGAGGGAATTCATAAAACGCTGGAGGGTGAAGGCCGGACAAATGAACAATCGACCTACTGAGGACGAGCAAGTGCAAATGGTGATTTCTGGGCTGAAAGATGTGTACCGGCATCAGTTGAAATATCTAGGGATATGTGACTTCAAACGACTGATGGCAATTGTGGCTACCATAGAAGATGCTGAAGCCAAAGATCTAAAGCCAGGAGAATACCACCAACTCGTACAGGACTCTCAAAGACAAAATTTGAGTCTAGGAATGTCACTTGGTGAAGCCTGGAGAATTTTAACCGAGGGAGGTTACCTAGCGCCTTACAACACCACTTCGAGGGTGAAAAAGCTTGGGCTACACCCACATGAATATTGTGACTATCATCAGATTCATGGGCACGCCACCAACGAGTGCACCACACTGAGAAACGCAATCCAGGAGCTGATAGATAGAGGAGATGCCTCTCCTTTAGAGCTAAGACGCCCGTCGTAGGCCACGAAGGCACACTTTCCTGAAGCATCACCGACCTAAGCATAGCCATGTGCTAATCCGTGGTGATAGTGGCGAAAAGTAGTTGAGTCATGTATTTATTTTAACTGTAATGAAAGCGTATGGAGGGTTGCATCCCATCCCCCCCCCCTTTTTTTCTATTTGACCTATCCAGGAATCACAGGAAGAACAAGACAGTTTATCATGTTGACTGGTGCAATATAGGAATTACCACTCCTTAAGCGGTCAAGGTTTGATTTACAGCTAAAATATGTGGGATCACATTTCTTCCGGGACCTACTCAGCAACTGACCGCCTAAAGAACTATTGGTGGCGAGATGAACTTCATGGATCCTCAACTGAAACCGACTCAAGCGAGATTAGGTGTAATCTTACCGTTCATGCATTGCATAAAAAAAAACAAAACACATTCAAACTCAGCGTTTTTCATCATCATCATCATCATCAGCAGCATCACTTCATTCATTGTACATATGGTAATTCCATATTATCACAATAAATTGCATTGTAGATAGTTGCACTTGCATCGAAACGACATCTTCGGGAAAATCACGAGAGATTAATTGAACAGAGTGCATGAACAACTAAACTCTCGACCCGTCATTTCACACATGGGTCCAATCAAAATTAGCACCACAAACCAAGTGAGTACTGTGCGAAGAGCGGTATTTTCCTTCGAATTTCAAATGAGTGTTTTGGACAATCCATTGAGTGATGAGGGAAGGTAAAGAGTTCCAATTGAGGTAAAACCACGAGCGACATGTGCATTCCTTCAGCACATGGAGAGGCACAAATCATAGTGAGAGCAATGTCGATAAACATGATACAAACTGTGATTCATGCAAAGATTTGAGAAGAGTAAGAAAACAATCATTGAATAATGAGAATGACGAGGCACTTAGGATCAAAATCCCCACAAAACCAAAAAGCTTTGACTGCCCTGTACATAATCCCTTAGTGAGCCCCGCTGAGCCCTTCACGATAAACCTTTTTCTGTGAACTCCACAACATGCCAACCCACGTACATATACTTACTTGCCCTTGCAATAGAGGATCTCAAAGGATCCGGAGCCATGGCCTCTCCCCCACCATCTTCACAAAAACAACAAATGAAATGCTTGAAGAAGATCGATGAGTCAATGCAACTCCAAAGCCAAACACCAAAAAAGAACACCGAAAATGTTCAAGAAGATCGATGAGTCAATGCAACTCCAAAGCTGAAAGCCACAATACAAAGCAGAGAACGCTTGAGAAAGTTGATGAGCCAAATGCAGTTTCAAAAAACAAAATGAGAAGAAAGTTCAAATCGAACACCAGAAGAGGCAAGAAGGAGAAATCCAAATCAGAAGGACCAATGATGTCCCATAGAAACCAATAAAAGGTTATCAAAACCTGTCCAATCATTCCACCCATGGCAAAGGCGAAACACGTCCTCTATTGCACAAAAGCTCAACAATTCCCAAATAAATCCTCCAATCCCATGTAACATACATCATACCCCTAAGCCCCGTTATAACCCAATAAAAGACCTCTGACTCGTTAGTTGATGAGCGTTAACCGAAAGTATCGGATCTGAAACATGAATCATAAGTTTCGTGCTTGTTATCAACATGTCCCACCTCACAATACAGGGACTATGAGTGAATGAGTGCGACCTTACTTCACAAGGTCTTCTGAGTGCGAGTGACTCTTTAATCGAAGCACCAAATCATAAACAGCTCACCCCATCACAGATGAGGAATTTGTAAGGATCGGAAAGTCCAAAACCTCGAAAAATTCTAAGGAAAATACTGCTCCGAGCATCGAGAGTATCATTACACCATTAGCACACAGCTAGACTCACGAGAGATTGACCCGCATCCCTCCATGAGAGGAAAATGATTCACGCATTCTAGCTCAACAATCACTCAAGATCAAACGGAAGATGTTTAATTCGTAAACCTCGTATTAATAGAGATAGGACCATACCTTCTTTCCAAAAACTGCATAAGCATCTTGCATCGTGTCTAGCATTTAATATTTGCATACACCATAATCATTCATTTTCAACATCCGACTGGTAAGAATTCTACCTAGACTCGCTGACAGTCGACTTCAGTTGCAGTTGTTGAAGCATAACTTTTGATCAAAAGATGTCAACTAGATTCATCCCGGACCATCATCAGACTACATCTAGCCTTTTCGGAGCAATACTGGGCTATCCCCGAGCTACATCGAACCGTTTTAGAGCCATCCAAAGCCATATGAAGACAATCCCTGGAGTCATCCAGTGTCACACTCGAGTCTCATCGACACCGCTCCCAAAGCCAAACTGGAGCCATATAGGAGCCATCCTCAAATATTGAAACCATCTCCAGAGCTACACGGGAGCCATCCCAACAGTTCGAGAACAATACAGAAGCCACTTCAAATCCCTCTCGGAGCCATTTCGTCACCAAGACCTTGCTCACAAAGTATCGAACTACGTATGGTCTGATCTCAATATGGAATTGAGTACGTAGGCAGCCCGTCCAGGGTGCGACCACATCAAAGGCAAAAACTTCCATTTTCCCCTCGGTGTCCTTGAAGTGAACCAACCAAAGCATCATCATGCTCAATCATCACAAGGTCATCCCGGAGCCATCCATGGAAATCCTGGAACCATGATGGGAATTCCCAACAAAGTCGTGCAACTGTGTTTCATCATTCACTCGTGAAAACCATTCACTCACTACAAAGTCCACAACAAATCCCGTCAAACAACAATAAATCCATCCTCGGAGCCATCAAACCACCCTGAAAAAATCTCAAGGCAAATGAAAGCCCACAAATTGCCACAAAATCACCAACCATGTCAAACCCACCAACCACCCCGAGACCATTGGTCACACCGGAGCCATCAGTGCATGTCGGAGCCACCAACGTAATCCGGAGCCATCAACGCATGCTGGAGCCATCTCAGATCCTTGAAGCCATGCCGGAGCCACCGGAGCCACCGGAGCCATCCCGAAGTTTTGGTGTAACTCTAGAGCCATCCGCTCACACAAAAACCTACACCCACAAAGGGGGAGTTCGATTCAATTAATACAATTGTTAACCATCTCACATCGCATATCACTTGCATATACCCACAAAATTTGTTCACTATCTGATGCATCTTCACACCCGCTAGGCAGCTATTGCGCTACTAGTGCGGTCACATTTTAGTTTTACACCCGCTAGGCAGCTATTGCGCTACTAGTGCGGTCGCATTCTTCATTTTACACCCGCTAGGCAGCTATTGCGCTACTAGTGCGGTCGCATTCTTCATTTTACACCCGCTAGGCAGCTATTGCGCTACTAGTGTGGTCGCTTTTTAGTTTTACACCCGCTAGGCAGCTATTGCGCTACTAGTGCGGTCACGTTTCCGTTTTACACCCGCTAGGCAGCTATTGCGCTACTAGTGTGGTCGCTTTTTAGTTTTACACCCGCTAGGCAGCTATTGCGCTACTAGTGCGGTCACGTTTCCGTTTTACACCCGCTAGGCAGCTATTGCGCTACTAGTGCGGTCGCATTCTTCATTCTACACCCGCTAGGCAGCTATTGCGCTACTAGTGCGGTCGCATTCTTCATTTTACACCCGCTAGGCAGCTATTGCGCTACTAGTGTGGTCGCTTTTTAGTTTTACACCCGCTAGGCAGCTATTGCGCTACTAGTGCGGTCACGTTTTCGTTTTACACCCGCTAGGCAGCTATTGCGCTACTAGTGCGGTCGCTTTTTCGTTTTACACCCGCTAGGCAGCTATTGCGCTACTAGTGCGGTCGCATTCTTCATTTTACACCCGCTAGGCAGCTATTGCGCTACTAGTGCGGTCGCTTTTTCATTTTACACCCGCTAGGCAGCTATTGCGCTACTAGTGCGGTCGCTTTTTCGTTTTACACCTGCTAGGCAGCTATTGCGCTACTAGTGCGGTCGCATTCTTCATTTTACACCCGCTAGGCAGCTATTGCGCTACTAGTGCGGTCGCTTTTTCATTTTATACTTGCTAGGCAGCTATTGCGCTACTAGTGCGGTCGCTTTTTTGTTTTACACCCGCTAGGCAGCTATTGCGCTACTAGTGCGGTCACTTTTTTGCTTTACACCCGCTAGACAGCTTTTGTGCTACTAGTGCGGTCACTTTTCTGTTTTACACCCGCTAGGCAGCTATTGCGCTACTAGTGCGGTCGCTTTTCCATTTTACATCCGCTAGACATCTATTGTGCTACTAGTGCGGTACTGAATTTGCATTCTAGGCTCGTCATAAGTCCTAGAACTGGATGTCAAGAGGTCTAGTTGAGGCCCGTCATAAGCCCTCATGCACCAAACCCAACAAATGTTCATGTTCAACATTCGTTTAGCAAATCCAACCATTGTGTTCAGGGCTTGGCCCTCACCCATCAAAACTTTGGTATTCTAGACTAATTGTAAATATTTTTGCATTCAATCTTTACGTCATAGGCTGGTCACGCACCTCCTATCCTTTTGCAATCGTAGTTGCATCTCATAAACAGTAGTGAGAATTTTTGGCGCCCTTTCAACCTTGATCCAATTCTGCAAATCTTCTCTTGCAGAATTGAATCAAGGGGAGCCATCTGTAGACACCAAAAATTCTCACCCTATAAAGGAAAATCCAAAAGATAAATAAAATAAGAGGCACGTCGCCTCTCTTTTCAAAACTTATTGATGTGCATACCAAAATGAACTGTCATTTTATGACAAATTTTCTAAATCAATTTTCAAGTCATCAATTTTCGAACCCGCCCCTTTTGTTACTTACTTTTTACCATTTTACTTTGGATTTATTTTATAATTAGTCGGTTCTATTTATTCGCTTATTTATTTTCCTATTCATTTTTATTGAGGTTCATACGATCTTATTACTTTTTTTTCCTTCATTTTCTTCTCTTATTTATTGTGATTTTATTTGTATTTTATTTATTATATTTGTCATTTGTTTTGCTTATTTCAACATTATTATTTTACAATTGTTTCTATCATTTTATGTACTTTTGCCATTATTATCGTTACTTATATTATTAGTTACTTATACATTCTATTATCTTCATTTTATCATTTCATATGTTCTTTTTTTTTTAAATCAATTCACCTTCATCAATAAAACCCTTTTCGTCTCACTTTGCGTTTTCGTTCGAGATGTTTGTATTTTAGAGAATCCATCCAGTTCGAATTGGCTTTACTATTTTTTCTTACATTCTTAAAACGAGTTCTATTATTAGCTAGACCGGTTAAGTATGATGTGCTGATAGCAAGAGGTCTTAATTTTGAAACTTACTGAAGATATGGAGGTTAGCTTATTTTGCTTACGCTCATGTTTTTGGTCCAACCGTCGGCCCATGTTTCGGTCAAGCCAGGCGTGGCTTTGTTCCATCTGCGCCCAAGGAGAGCCCAAACAAATTAGAAACCCTAACCCATTCTTCAAGTCAGTCGCCTCGTGTCCCCAATCTCCTATTATAAATCAATCATTCGCAAAAACCTAAACAGAAAAAAAAGAGACCACAGCAGCCGACAACATCGATCCCCAGACATTATTCCTGTAAACATTCCTCTGTTTTCTTCTAGACACATTGTTGTGTTCTTCCCACCCAGAACAACACTCACCCGCCTTCTCGATTCTTCCTTCAGCGTTCTATCTTCTCAAAATTCTGGAAACGAAGAACGTACATGCTCCACCTTCCTTATTCTATACTCACGGTATTTTGCAACCTCACTGGTGAACTAAGAGCTCAAGTTCTACTTCTTCTTCATGCTCTTCACCGGTAACTTTGCAACACAAACCGGTGAGAGCAACGAACCTACATCTCTGCTCTACTTTCACTCTGAGACGAAACTTTTGCAATCAAACCAGGAGCGTACATCTTTGTGCCTCCATCTCTATCTCTCACGATAATTTTGCTACTCCGACCGGCGAACGAAGGAATATATATGCTCCGCGCCTCCATTTTCCTCTCCTGAAGAACAAGAATCACCGATTTCTGCGCCTCCTACATTTCTTCTTCTCCATCGCCAGCCATCACCTCCCACCAGCAGGTCGTAGAAGAAGGTGATTCTCTTGCTATTTATGACTGTCGATAGATAATATCCGGTTTTAAGAAAAGAAGAGGAGTGGGTGGAAAGTGTATGTATACCTCTTTTGGTTTTCTGATTTCCATAATGTAGACTGCTCTCATTCGGCTCGATCCTAGTTTATGTTTATTCACCCGGGAGAAAGGTTCAGTACACTTGTTTGTTGTGCTCTTATACCCTTTACTACATTTGTTTTTTTTTATATACATTTCCCCTGATTGTGTTCAATCTAACTGATAACCTCGTCTGCTTAGTTTATGTTTTGCTGGTTCTCTCTTCCTCTCTTTTGACGAATAATTGCAGGAAGTCGTCGCTTCCTCTCGACTGGTACTATTACTGACCTTAATGTGCTTTATCGTTTACTTTGCTTCTCCCTTTGGCTGTGTAGATCAAACTGTGAATACATCATGATTTGAATCTGGTTTGATTTACGTTCTCTATTTGCTTGCCATCAATCTCATCGGTTTAGAGATGAAGATCGGTCGTAGCATTATCGGTAATAAACAATGAGCACAAGTGTTGATTCGAGCATAACTTTTTTTTTTAGCACCGCGAATGGGTCTTTGGATTTGGTGAATAAACGCTTCAGTATGAAAATAGCTTTAAAAAAAGGGGGGTTCCGTTCTTTTGTTCACGACCAGAAGATAAATCATGAATGGACTAGCTTTGCTCATTCCATTTTTTGTAATCAACTAACTCGCAACAGTGGTGGCATCCGAAACAACGCTAGATATGCTAGTTTTTTTTTCTTTTCTTTTCTCTTTTAATTATTTCAGGCAGAATAATTTTGAATCGGGTTTTATTAATTAGATCAATATCACTTGGGTTTAATGAATAAGAAAGGGGATTTAATGTTTGTGGGCGCTCTGTTCCATCCGTCTTCTGCTTGTATCACACTTGTTTGTTTCTGAATGCCTTACTTTTACATACTTGTATTATGCTTGGGGTTGTTCTGTTTACTTGCCAGTGTTACTTTATTCATGGATTGGGATTGCTTAGGGTGATTCAACTTTCAACATACATTCGAAATTCTTTTCAGGCCAAACTCTTTTACTAATCAAACTGGTTTACCGCATGTGACTCCAAAAGCCCATAAATTACCTGCTGGATTCAGGCCTACAATTTTCTGTGGGTCTCTTTAGAAAAGCTCTAGGATTTATTCACAGATGTTGCTCACATTAAGGTCGTAGTACCCGAGGGTCGTAGTACCTGTTTGTGGGGACATCTCTCCTAGTAAAAAAAAAAAACTTTCCAAACTATCCATAATAATAAGAATAAAATTCACAATCAATGGTCCAATTGAAAATCCAAAAAATCAAATTTTGTATCAAAATCTTCCATAAGTTAAACTCATAATTGCAACCCAATCTAGCCTACCTTCCAAGGGCCCAAAATTTCAAAACTCATTCTTCAAGGCCCAAACCGGTCCACTTTTCAAAGGCCCAATCCAAACCCAACTAGCTCAAAACTCGGCTCACTAATCTGAATCCAACCCACTTTCAAACCGGTCCAAGTTGAAAGATCCAAATCAACCCAAATTCAATTCCAAATTCAACCAAAAATCAATTCATTTTGAGACCCAATAATAATTCAATTTGAGGCTCCACAATCAGCCCAATTTGAGGCCTAAATCGAAACCCAATTCAAGGCCCAGTTCGAGGCCCAATTCCAAATCCGACCCAATTCTACTCCAAATCAAAATTCGAAGTCAATTGAAGTCCATCCACTTCCAATGCAATTCCAATAAAAATTCAATCCAATTTCAATTTGCCTAATTCATTCAATTCTTAATTCAATTCAAAACTTCATTCAATTCAAAATTCATTCCAATTCAATTCTAATCTAATTCAACTTCAAATTCAATTCTATTTCAAATTCAATTCAAATTCAAATTCATTTCAATCAAATATTCTAAAACCTCAAATTCCAACTTCAAGCTCGTTGAAAGCTTCGAAACTCCTCAAAATCTCAGATACCCCAAACTCCAAATATCTCATGGACTCAAATCATCTCCAAGATTCCAATTCCCCACACACTCTGAATGTCTCACAAACCCGAGCGTCTCACAGACTTTGTCATCCCAACGATTCGAATGTCTCACAGACCCAAACATCTCACAGACCCGAGCGTCTCATAGATCCGAGCGTCTCACAGACTTCGACATCTCAAGGTTTCAAGTGTCTCATAGACTCGAGTGTCTCACAGACTTTGATACCTCATTCCTTTCATCATTTGAATATTCCAAACGTCTCACAGACCTGAGCGTCTCGCAGACTAGCATCCCAAACCCGAAACCTCTCAAAACTCCGAACCCTTCGAAATCTCAAACACCTCAAACATCTTCAAACCCCACAGACATCAAAACTTCCAAAACCTAAACCATGAACTACGTAAGGTCTGATCTCAACATGGAGTTGAGTACGTAGGCAGCCCATCTAGGGTGCGACCCCATTCCAAACAAAAAACCCCTTTCCCCTCTAAGGTGTTCTTCATACCTCTCGAAACCCTCAAACCTTCTTCGGCTCCCACTAACTGCGAACCACCAGACTCTAAGTCTCGTTCATCCACTCAACCTCAGACTTTTCCCAAATCTTCATTCTATACTCATTCAAGTTCACCAATTCTTTCTTCTAGGCGCTAGCTTGTCAGAAAAGTGCGCCTCATCCACTCTCTTCCTCATCCTAATCTTATCCTTGGCTTTTAAATGAATCTCTCTAAAAAGGTTTTGAAAGAAGGTAATCCCGACAATTGGAGACCGAGGTTTCCTCGGGCACCAATCCAAGGTCGTGGTCATTGCCACTTCCGAGGGGTGTAACCCAGTGCGAACCCACACAGAATCTCTAGTATGATCAGATAAGTCCCATCCATAGGCAACAAATCACAGAGTCAATTAACGGTTCCTAGAACCCTTCTCCTCCCTTCCTAGTTCCTTAGGTCAAACTAGGTGGCGACTCTAGTCAATTTCCGCCTTTAGGGCATAAGTCCGCGTGGAGCCCATTGAGAGCGGGTGTAGTGCTCACTAGCATTCCCCATAAGCTTTCTGGGAAAGACGGACGATGTAGTAGGTATTTGAGGGATGCCAGAATAATGGGTTTTCGCCCTCCACAGAATGACATATTTCTAGAATCTCGACTTTTCAGTCAGACCGCATTTAGATAGACCCCCCTCATACCGAAAAATCACCCTCCACAGAGGGAACTCGATCTGGAGATGTCTGCGATTGTGTCCGAGTCTGGCCGTCAGGACACATATCCGAACATGTGTAAATTTTCCTCTTTTTGTTCCCAAAAGCTCTAAACTCCTTCCTAATCACGTCCTAAGCCAAAATAACATGAAAACAAGAAGGTAAATGCATAAATCAGAAGGGGAATCCAACCCCGCAAACGGAAGTCAAAACGGAGCTCAAACGAGCAAGTTATGGCCAAAACAGTACCATGTCCGAACTTGTGTCCGGACATCAATGTTCGGACACAAGTCGAGCCTCAGAAGTCGAAATCAGACAGATGTCCGAACATGTGTCCGAACTACGAAGTTCGGACACAGGTCGAACATTAAAACAGTAGTAGAGACAGAGGTGTCCGATCATCAACGTTCGGACTGATGTTCGGACGCTTTTCGAAAAAAACAAACACGCGTAGGGTCCGAGCTTGTGTCCGGACATCAATGTTCGGACACAAGTCGAAGCCAAAATCAGAGAACGCAGAAGGCTGTGTCCGAACTTCAAAGCTCGGACGGAAGTTCGGACACAGCGGGAAACTTCAGAAATTTAAAGCGCAACAGGGTATGTTCGAACGTCAAAGGCTCGGACAGACGTTCGGACACACCAAAATGTTGCAGTTTCCAGAAACGATTCACAGCAAACAGAGGGTTTAACACAACAAAACAGAAGTAGTGCATTAAAACAACCTTGGGGGTTTGTAATTATTCAAACAACGCAAACGGACTGATTCACAAACACAACACAGGGAGTTTCATACACTAGAAACCAGAATTCGAAACGCCCCAGGCTGAACACACTAGCGAATCCATAAGCCACCTACCTCGATTACAGCGAGACGAAATCCCACGTCTGAAGCAGCAGACCCAGCCAACGCAGACCGAAACGCAGATCGAACGCAATCCCAAAAAACTGAACCAACAACAAATGCACGAGACAAGCCCAACTCAGAAAACAGAAGACTCACAACCCTGGAACTGCCACTGATAAAGCAGTTCAAACCCTTACCGAATCTGATAGCGGAATCACAGACGACGCCAACAGCAGCAGAATTTGACAGAGAACGTCAGGAGGGATTTCTGATTCACTAATCAGATTGCAGGGGAAAACAGTTAGGGCAGGGTTTCAGATTACAGAATTGAAGGAAGAAAACCGTTACCACTACCTTGACTGATCACGGGAGCGCAGAGAAGGAGCAAACTACAACAATCTTCGAATTCCAACAACACAGAAGCGCTTGACATGTCGAGAGGAGTAGAGAGGAGTTGAGAAGATGAGAGGAGCGTCTCGACGGTTTTCAGAACTGATCGAGAGAAAAGTAGTGGGAGCGTGATTAGAATAGTGATTAGGGGATTATTAATATAACTGATCTCAATTAATAATCCCTTACCAAAATCAGAAAGAAGAAAGACCACCTCGCCCTTGTCTTTATTAAGAAAGACTGTCATGTCCTGAATCCAGAATACAACCACATAAGGCCACTTGTGACGAAATAAAATGCAATAAACTTTGGGTTATAACATCACCTCCCCCTTAAAATAATTTCGTCCTCGAAATTAAAACATACCTACTGCTCGAAAAGGGCGGGGAATTTGGAACGCACTTTGCCTTCGACCTCCCAGGTCGCCTCCTCCTCTGACTGACCCGACCACTGCACCTTCACCAAGGGCATGGGCTTACTCCTGAGCTTGCGGACATCCCACGCTAAAATCCTCGAAGGAACTGCCTCGAACGTGAAGTCCTCCCTCAACAGAAGCGGACTGAAGTCAATCACATGAGATGGGTCCGGGATATACTTCCTCAGCATAGACACGTGGAACACACTATGAACACCAGCCAATGACGGTGGCAATGCTAAACGATAGGCAACCGGTCCGATCCTCTCCAGGATCTCAAAAGGACCCACAAAGCGAGGGCTAAGCTTGCCTCTCTTCCCAAACCGAACAACCCCTCGTACTGGAGAAACCTTCAGATACACATGGTCGCCCACCTCAAACTCTAGAGGTCGCCTCCTCTGATCGGCGTAGCTCTTCTGACGACTCTGAGCCACAAGCAAGCGCTCTCTGATAGACTGAATATTGCCCACAGCATCCTGAACTAAGTCTGGACCAATCACGGCTCACTCCTTCAGATCATCCCAACAGATGGATGACCTGCATCTCCTGCCATACAAGGCCTCAAACGGAGCCATCCCGATACTAGTCTGGAAGCTATTATTGTATGCAAATTCTATCAAGGCAACGTGCTGATCCCAGCTGCCCCCGAAGTCCAACACACATGCCCTGAGCATGTCCTCAAGGACCTGATTCGTCCTCTCTGTCTGACCATCTGACTGAGGATGATACGCTGAGCTGATCGACAACTTCGTCCCCAAAGCCTGATGCAAACTCTGCCAGAATCTGGATACGAAGCGCGGGTCTCCGTCAGACACAATGGAAGCAGGGACTCCATGCAACCGCACAATCTCATCCACGTACAACTAAGCCAAGCGATGCAAACTGAAGGTCTTCTTGACAGACAAGAAGTGAGCACTCTTCGTGAGCCGGTCCACAATGACCCAAACCACATCAAAACCCCTCAGAGTCTTAGGCAGTCCCATAACGAAGTCCATACCGACGCTCTCCCACTTCCACTCCGGAACGGGAAGAGGCTGAAGCAAACCAGCTGGTCTCTGATGCTCGGCTTTGACCTACTGACAGGTCCGACATCTGGATACAAAGTCAGAAATATCCCTCTTCATGTTGCTCCACCAGAATGTCTCACGTAGGTCCCGGTACATCTTCACACCCCCTGGGTGTACCGAGTACGGAGCTCCATGAGCCTCCTGCATGATCTCACGTCTCAAGGCTTCGTCAGCAGGCACACAGACGCGGTCTCTAAATCTCAGACAACCATCCTCTGAAACTCTGAACTCGGACTCCTGACCAACAGACAAACCCTCTCTGATCTTACTCAACCCGACGTCGAGCTCCTGACTGGCCTTGATCCGGTCGATCAAGGTAGGCTGAACCTGCAACGCTGCTAACATCCCTGACCTCTCTAGACGAACGACCCAGATACCCATACGCTGAAACTCGATAGCAGACCTCTGCACAAAAGACAAAGTACAAACGGTCCCAGTCGGACCCCTCCTACTGAGCGCATCAGGAACTACATTCGCCCTACCAGGATGGTAGAGGATCTCCAGGTCATAATCGTGTAGCAACTCTAGCCACCTCCTCTGCCTCAAGTTCAACTCCTACTGAGTGAACAGATACTTGAAGCTCTTGTGGTCCGTATAAACTTTGCACGCTGCTCCATACAGGTAGTGTCTCCAAATTTTCAACGCGAACACCACGGCAGCTAACTCCAGGTCGTGGGTCGGATAGTTCTTCTCATATGGCTTCAACTGACGAGAGCCATATGCTACCACCTTCCCATGCTGCATCAGAATGCACCCAAGTCCCTTATGGGACGCATCACATAAAACCTCTAGACCCTCGGTCCCCTCTGGAAGAGTCAGAATCGGTGCAGTAGTCAACCTCTTCTTTAGCTCCTGAAAACACTACTCACAGGCCTCGTTCCACTCAAACTTCACATCTTTCTGCAACAGACGAGTCAAAGGGATCACTAGCTTGGTGAATCCCTCCACAAACTTACGATAGTAGCCCGCTAGTCCAAGGAAGCTACGAATATCTCCAACATTAGTAGGCCTAGCCCACTCAGTAACAGCTCTAATCTTCTCCGGGTCCATGGAGATACCATCCTTAGAGACCTCATGTCCCAAGAATACTACCTGATCCAACCAGAACTCACATTTCTTCAGCTTCGCATACAGCTCCTTCTCCCTCAGAGTCTGGAGAACAGTCCTCAAATGCTCCTCGTGCTCCTCAGCACTCTTGGAGTACACCAAGATGTCATCAATGAAAACTACAACGAACTGGTCCAAGAACGGCTTGAACACCCGGTTCATCATATCCATAAACACTGAAGGCGCATTCGTCAAACCGAATGGCATCACTAGAAACTCGTAATGTCCATAACGAGTTCTGAAAGCGGACTTAGGCACATCGTCTGCCTTAATCCTCAACTGATGATAACCGGACCTCAGATCGATCTTCGAAAACACCTTAGCTCCTGCTAACTGGTCGAACAAGTCATCTATGCGAGGGAGAGGATACCTATTCTTAATGGTAACCTTGTTGAGCTCCCTGTAGTCAATGCACAACCGCATGCTACCGTCCTTCTTCTTGACAAATAACACTGGCGCTCCCCACGGCGACACACTAGGGCGAATGAAGCCCTTATCCAGCAGCTCCTGCAAATGGACCTTCAACTCCTTGAGCTCAGCAGGCGCCATCCGGTATGGGGCCTTAGAAATGGGCTGAGTCTCAGGTGCGAGCTCGATCAAGAACTCCACCTCTCTGATAGGGGGAAGCCCAGGTACGTCATCCTGGAACACGTCGGGGAAGTCTCTGACCACTGGAATCTCCTCCAACTTCGCATCCTTGCGAACCTCAGGGATGTAGCACAAATATCCCTGGCATCCTTTCCTCAGAAAGCGGAATGCCTGCATCGCTGAGATAACTGGCGGCGAGCACGGGAGTCCATTCCCTGCTACAACTAGGCGGGGCTGACCCGGCTCCTCAAAGGTCACTCTCGAAGCGGCACAATCAATGTGGGCATGGTGCGCAACAAGCCAATCCATGATGAGGTTCGCAAACAGAGTCCTATCTCTGACTAACACAGGACTATCCTTACAAACAGAGTTCAAAAGCATAGAAGAGTCTCTAACTAATGGACTATGCACACACAGCTCAACACCCAGAGGAACTATAGGCAAACCGAGCTCACCCACTAACTCAGCAGAAATAAAAGAGTGGGTGGCTCCAGAGTCAAACAAGCAGAAAACAGAACGAGAAGACAGCTGAAGAATACCTGTGACAACTCTGTCAGCCGATCGGTCTCTCTCTCCAGCCATCGCGTACACTCTGGCTTGGCCCTGGGGCTTCTTCTGCTCAGCCCGGTCTCGATCTCTGGACCCAGAAGCAGACTCACCAGCTCTACCTCCAGAGCTACCTCTGCTCCTCTCAGCCTGAAGGCAGTCAGCTATCCTATGCCCCATGGACCCACACTTGAAGCAGGCTCCAGACTTCCTGTAGCAGTCCTGACCTCTGTGAAACTTGCCATAGACCTGGCACTTCGGAGCAGGAGCTGACGAAGACGAACCACCTCTATCTCGCGAACGGTCCCCAGAGCGGTCTCCAGCTCGGTCTCCAGTAGACTGCTTCTTCTGAGAAGCAGACTGATCCCTCCTGTCACTCTCATCGGACCTCTGCTTCCTCTTCTGGTCCTTCCCTCCAGACTAGCGACCTCTCAAGTCAGCCTCTACCAACAGGGCGACATCAGCTACGTCCCTGAAGGTCTTGTGACGCAGAGGCGTCACAGCAGAACAGATATCAGGCCTCAGGCCGCTCTCAAACTTCCTGGCCGTCCTATGCTCATCAGGCTCAGGTGCAAACTTAGACAGGCTGATGAACTTCCTGACATACTCCTCCACACTCATATCCCGACCCTGGCGTAGTCGGTTATACTCCAAGATACGCTGGTCCTTATACACATCGGGGTAGAACTGCTTATTGAACTCCCCAGTGAACTGCTCCCACGTCCAAGGCTGTGGGAATCTGCCCATCACTGACCTCCACCACTCCTTGGCTTCGGCCTTGAAGAGGAAGGTGGCGAAGTCCACCTTCTGCTCCTCCTGAGAGCCCATCACACGCAGCAAATCCTCAACCTCAGTCAACAAATGACTGGCCTCCTGGGGGTCTCCTGCCCCATCGAACGACGGCGGCTTCAGCTTCATGAACTCCTGAAGCGCCTTCACATTCCGGCCTCCAGCATCAGCCCCAGCTGGGCCTGGCCCTCCAACTGGTCCTCCTCTTGCAGCCATGGTCTGCATGAGCTGCGTCATGAACTGCTGAACAGCATCAGCCACATTTCTTAGAGGGTTCGTTGCTCTTCTTGGCGCGGCATTCTGAAAGTCCAACAGCAAGCAGTTAAACTCAGACAACTAGCACTGAGTTTCTGACTGACTGACTAACTTAAAATCCCAGCAGATAGAACCCAGAGCTCTGATACCACTAAATGTAACACACCCCCAAACACTGGCCTAGGAGTTAGGGGTATTACACGCACGTATTATACATAATAACGCAAGGCTCTAATAATCGAACTTAAACAGATAATCAACAAGGCCCAAAACGAATACTTGAATATAAAGTATAATCAAAATGATGCCGTAACATCCCAGAGTTATTACAAACATCAAACGAATGTCAGAAGCGGAACTTAACAAAGAAGCCCAGAGGCTCAAAGCCAAATACAAATCGTCTCAAACGAACTAAACGAATCAAAAGCTAAAACTCCAGAAGTTGAGCAAAGTGCCCCTCGCTGATCATCTGCAATGTTAGATAAAGTAGGGGAATGAGCACACAATATGCCCAGTAGATGACAAACTTCATCAACCAGCATGCTCAAACATTATAGAATGTTAACAATCAGAAGGAGTCAAAGGAATCCATAAGCATGTCAGGAAAAACAAAAACAGAAGTCCATTACAATAGAGGACAAACAGAGGTCAGAAGCATACAGAAAGCAGAAAACAGAGCAGGACACTAGTTGATCACAGCATACAGACAGAACAAGCAACTCGTGAACAGAACGAGGAAACCTCACTCGTAACAGAACAGGTGAAAAAACGCCGTGAACAGAACGGGGAACATCACCCGTGAACAGAAGGATCCTACATAGCACGCTACGAGACAGCGAAACCAGCCATCCAAAGGCTCAGACACAGAGTTAACTAGTCCCAAAACAGAAGCTTAACAAACATTTAAGCATATGTGCACAAAGGCACCAGAAGCATATAGATAGTTGGAATCAGAATGGGAATCCAACCCCGCAAACGAAGTCAAAAACGAGCTCAAACGAGCAAGTTATGGCCAAAACATACCATGTCCGAACTTGGTCCGGACATCAATGTTCGGACACAAGTCGAGACTCAGAAGTCGAAATCAGACAGATGTCCGAACATGTGTCCGAACTACGAAGTTCGGACACAGGGAACATTAAAACAGTAGTAGAGACAGAGGTGTCCGAACACAACGTTCGGACTGATGTTCGGACGCTTTTCGAAAAAAAACAAAAACACGCGTAGGGTCCAGCTGTGTCCGGACATCAATGTCGGACACATGTCAAAGCCAAAATCAGAGAACGCAGAAGGCTGTGTCCGAACTTCAAAGCTCGGATGGAAGTTCGGACACAGCGGAAAGTTCAGAAAATTTAAAGTGCACAGGGTATGTCCGAACGTCAAAGCTCGGACAGACGTTCGGAACACCAAAATGTGCAGTTTCCATAAACGAATTCACAGCAAAATAAAGGGTTTAACAACAAACAAAACAGAAGTAGTGCATTAAACAACCTGTGGGGTTTGTAATTATTCAAACAACGCAAACGGACTGATTCACAAACACAACGCAGAGGTAGTTCACACACTAGAAACCAGAATTCGAAACGCCCCAAGGCTGAACACACTAGCCGAATCCATAAGCCACCTACCTCGATTACAGCAGAGACGAAATCCCACAGTCTGAAGCAGTAGAACCCAGCCAACGCAGACCGAAACGCAGATCGAAACGGAATCCCAAAACACTGAACCACAACAAATGCAGAGACAAGCCCAACTCAGAAAACAGAAGACTCACAACCCTGGAACTGCCACTGATAAACGCAGTTCAAACCCTTACCTGAATCTGACAGCGGAATCACAGACGAAGCCAACAGCAGCAGAATTTGACAGAGAACGTCAGGAGGATTTCTGATTCACTAATCAGAGTGTAGGGGAAAACAGTTAGGGCAAGGGTTCTCAGATTGCAGAATTGAAGGAAGATAAACCGTTACCACTTACCTTGACTGATCACGGGAACGCAGAGAAGGAGCAAACTACAACAATCTTCGAATTCCAACAACACAGAAGCGCTTGACAGGTCGAGAGGAGTTGAGAGGAGTTGAGAAGATGATAGGAGCGTCTCGACGGTTTTCAGAACTGATCGAGAGAAAAGTAGTGGGAGCGTGATTAGAATAGGGATTAGAGGATTATTAATATAACTCACCTCAATTAATAATCCCTTACCAAAATCAGAAAGAAGAAAGACCACCTCGCCCTTGTCTTTATTAAGAAAGACTGCCATGTCCTGAATCTCGAATACAACCACATAAGGCCACTTGTGACGAAATAAAATGCAATAAACTTTGGGTTATAACAAAACTTACCTTCATATCTCCCTCCCAATTTTTCTTAATTATAATATTTACCTGTATGTAGCTATGGATAGCTACAAGCAGCTGTAGCTCAGACTTGCAGTTAATCCTAATAGTAGTCTTGTTAAAGCAATTATTGTAGGTAAAAGTGCAAACGGTTTATTTGATATATTAAAAGCCCAGAAATAATCCTAGAATTCAATAATTCAATAGACCGTCGGGTTGCAAAAATCCCGGTCGAAATAGTATAGTGATTTTTTTGAAGCGACCGGGTGTCAATCCACGGGACTTGGTGTAATACGTCTAGCCTTAGGCAATGGGTAACTAAAGAGGGGTTTGTTTTGGTTTTGGATTTCAAATTGGTAACAAGAAAGTAAATAGCAGATAAATTAAAGTGATAGTCGTGGGAGTGTGAACGGTACTCTAGGTTCAGGGAGTTGTTTCACTAGCTAGGTTCTGCATATTCTACTACTTAAGCGGAGACTTGGATTGGCTTGTAATTCTCAATTATCTACTCTGTATTAAGTCTTAATTCCAGGTAGCTCATCTAGACAGGACATGTAGTTCTAATCCAGACCTAGCAAGTATATCTAGATGGTTTTCTTGCACAGAATTACTAGTCTGGTTTTGGTCCGGACTAAAGCTCCTAGTGACTAATGTAATCTATCAGATTGCAATTATCACAGGTAACAGGTTAATAGGACCGTCAATGCTAATCACCTTATCTGATCATAACATGATTCGAGGGCTTATAATAAATTCATGACGTTTATTAAAAGCACTTAAAAAGCAGTAACCTGAACAATCCAAATAGTCTCAATAAAGCAGTAAAATAATGCAGAGTTTACTAATTACAACATCCCTTCCCCTAGAGTAAATCCTCTTAGCTAGACATAGCGATTATAATCAGAAATGAGAGAGAGTTGAGAGAAATCATCTGTTACGAAGATCTTCTTGCTCGCTCCGCCCTTTGTCCTTGCGCTATGCTGGCTGAGAGGTTGGATTTGATGACAATGGAGTGAATCTGGTGAAATGGGGCGAAAATGGAATTTTTGGGTGAGTTTGTGAGACGTCCGGATGGGATGGTTCGGACAGCAATCCGGACACAAATCCGGACGTGATATTTTGTGGAGGTCCGGATGGGATGGGTCGGACTCAGATCCGGACGCGAATCCGGACGTGAGTTTTTGTGTGGCGAGTGTGCGGAAGCGTATTTGTGATTTTTGTGTGAAAGAACTGGGATGAAAACGTGATTAATGTGGAGTGTGTTTGTGTTTGAGTGTATGTATGTAGATGGAGTACGGAGGAATTGATACGAGGATGAGCAGATGAGAGATGGAGGAGGATGAAGAGAGGTGTGGATGAAATATCCGGTGCAAATTGGAATGAAGCTGGGGAAGGGTTTAAATAGGCTTGGGATTCAGACATGGCTTAGTGGTAAATAGAGTAGGAGCATGGGAATTGGGTTAGTTTATACGGAGTAGGAGATTGATTGAGCTAGGCTATGGTTTAATCGGCTGATAATTGCGCCGAAAGCAACAATTATCAGCGCGGTGATTTTTATTTTTCAATTTTGTGTCACGTCCGCGTTTGAGTCCGCATGCGGATAGGAGTGCGGATGTGACTATCCTAGCGAGATTTACTCTGTCCGCGTTTGAGTCCTGATTGCGGACAAGACTGTCCTGGGTAGATCTGTGAGCCGTCCGCGTTTCCGTCCGTGTTTGCGGACGTGAGTGTACAAAGTAAAATCGATCTAGAGTTGTCCGCATGGCTGTCCGTGTTTGCGGACAAGGGACAGAATGAGCCTGTCCGCGTTTCTGTCCGGTTTGCGGACGTGACTCAAGAGAGGAGGGAACTCGATCTGGAGATGTCCGCGACTGTGTCCGAGTCTGGCCGTCAGGACACATATCCGAACATGTGTAAATTTTCCTCTTTTTGTTCCCAAAAGCTCTAAACTCCTTCCTAATCACGTCCTAAGCCAAAATAACATGAAAACAAGAAGGTAAATGCATAAATCTAAATAAAAGGTATGGAAAACAAAGGTTTAAAGCAGTCAAAAGATAGATCAATAATCAGTGCATCAAATTCCCCCACACTTATCTTTTGCTTGTCCTCAAGCAAAATAGAGAATAAAACTATCTTCTAGGCTGTAGCATTGAAACTCAGGGTTAAACAGATGCAGACAGAAAGCAAGAAATGATGACGATCAAAAGAATAATTCTGCTTCTAGATGTAGGTTTTTGCAGTCAGTGAAAAAGAAGGATTTTTAAAAGCATGGAGAAGTCAGAATACAAAATCAGGAAGTAGATTAACTTGGGATCTTCCACTAATTGTTTCCTCTAACCTTTGGATGACAAGGGGTGTGAAGTAATGCCTTATTTTGCAATACCTTTCAACACCACGTACTCATGTTTATAATAAAAACTGTAATTTATTGCTTTCATTTTTTTTGAATGCGAAAATGTATATACATAACAAACATTTTTTTTATATTGCATTATTTTTTCTGTACCCCTGACTTTTCTCCCTATCCTTGTAGCGGTGTTGGGTCTTCTATCCCAGATCACGAGACCTTAGGTAGATAAGTGTTAAGGCACCCCAGAGGACTTAATAACTAGATAGACGAGGCCTGTTTTTGGTTTAGAAAAATTTATAAACAGCGGAGTACCTTGCCTTATCCTTTTCATTCCAAACTTTCAAATCATTTCCAAGAATCCCAAGCTAAACTAATTCAGTTTCCATAATTATCTAATCCATCAATTTCTGTGAAAATAGATTTATTTGAATAAAATTAGATATACAAACACCCTAAAGCAGAAGGATTCTTGAGGTAGTCAACATGCCTTGATTTCTAAATCTGTTTGAAGAAGTGATTTTCTCGAAAGCAAGTAGACAATTAAAGACAAGTGTGACATTTAAACCCAACTCACAACTTCAGATAGATTTTTCTACTCTTAATTCCCCCCCCCCCCCCCACACTTGAGTAGAGCAATGCCCTCATTGCATGGAAATTGAACCCCAAGTAAGCATGGATTATAACGTAGAACATTGGTAAGCAAGTAGAGAGAACAAAATGTTAAAAGGAGTACTTCCCAATGAAGCAGTAGCCCCTAGGCCAGAGCTGCCGCGTACCCAGCTCCCATCCTCTAATCGCATGAAGCCCCATCTCTTCACCGTATGTAAAGAGATTGGGCTCTCGCCCTCTCGTACATCGATCCCGGTGAAGACGTCGTCAGGCAGCTCACGAGCGAGGTGGTGGCTGATGAAGAAGGGGAAGATAGGCGTGATCTTCTTCTTCTTCGAGCACAAGTAGGTGACCACCTTGTGCAGCTGGTGGAACATGATGTACGGTACCGAGATCCGTCGCTGTGGCTCGGGAGGTGGTGCGAGGAAGTAGTCGATAAGGACACAGTCCTCGTCAGTGACATCATTTCCAGCATGAGGCCGGATCTGATGGCTGAGGAGCTCAGCTACCAGCCTCTGCATGAGCGATGGGAGGCTGGTGTAGGGGATGACACCCTTAGTCTCCTCTCCCCGGTGTCTCGACGTCTGACCAACCTCCTGGGCCCATCTAGTCCTAGTGGTCCTCAGTAGCTCCTCACCCATATCTACATGGGCTTCCTCGTTATTCGGAAGCATAAAGATGGTGCTGAATGAGGTGGGAGTGATCTCTACCGGATGGTGGCGCACATAAGAAGTGACGACATTCTGCGTATCGTGCGCCTGGGCGTTTGCATAGAACTCTCGGACTAGGTCAGGAGCGAAAACGCCCTCATCCATCCTCAGTACTGAAGCGATCCCGTGGCTCTCAAAGACAGGACGTATCTCTGTGGAGTTAATCACCTTTGATGCTATACGCCTCTCCATAACAAATTTCCCGCCCTGGTCGAACCAGGCACGGGCGGCGGAGATAAACCCATCCTCTCGTAGGGGAGGTGGTGGTGGAGGTGGTGCATCTGATGTATCATCGGGTTGTGGGCGTCGCGAAGAGGACCCCGAGCGTGTAACTCCACCTCCTCTAAAACGAACCATCTATTTGTTGTTTGTCAGAAGGGAAATTAAAATTCAATAATAAAGATGCAATATTGAAAGGCAAAGAACACACAAACTGACAAACACGAGCCCATAGTAATTCAGATTCTCAAAAGTTCGTTATTGCTAGCGAACAAGGCAATGTAGGGCTTAACAGACATAATACTAAGTTTAAATAACATCATACATTAAGATGCAAATATAGAAATAAAATTCAAAAATTTTGCTAAATTTCAACATGTCCGGACTTGTGTCCGGGTGGGCTGGCGCGGACGCAAGTCCGGACAGAGCAAGAACCCTAATTCGGAACGCAGCGAATTAACATCGCCCAACACACAAATTTCTTCAGATTTCGCAATTGTTATCACGATTTCGCATGATAAACACCAAATTAACAACAGAAATAACCCACCGAAACTGACGATTTTGTTGCCAAATCACCAATTCATTTCTAATCTCATACCGACAGTTTGAAAAAGAAAAATTTTGGAAAACCTGAAAAGTTGTTTGTAGATGGGGGTGGATTAGTGGCTTACGTCGTCGGAGCTGTGGTACTGCAGCGTCGTCGGAGTTGTGGGTGCTCGCCGGCGTGGAACTGGTGTGGAGAAGAGTGCGGTGGTTGGGCGTCGGGTTTAGTTCGTCAGAGAAAGATGACGGGGTGATTCCGGTGGTTGATGTGAGGAAGAGGATGGCGTCGAGTTCGACAAGAAAAGGAACAGGAGAGTGTAGATGGTGCTGCGTTGGGGAAGAGGAATGCGGTGGTCGCCGGCGTGGGTTGTAGTTCGACAGAAGCAGAGTAATGGAGAAACGAGGAAGAAAGGAAGAAAAGAGAAAGGAAGAAGAAGAGGAATTCGGGTTTAAGTCACGTCCGTGTTTCCGTCCTGATTGCGGACTTCTCTGATTTGCCTAGTGTCCTGATTGCGATCTCGTTAACGGACAAGGCTTAAAATCGAAACAACTGCGTCCGTGTGAGCGTCCGTGTATGCGGACGTGACTGGGAGTAGAGGCGCGGTGGAAGATTATGTCTGTGTGAGCGTCCGTGAAGCGACAAGTGGGTTTTATAACGTGTCCGCGTGGCGCTGTGCGGACGCAACTTCGGACACGTCAAAAATCTCTTTTTTTTAAAAAAAAATAGTTTATAATTTAAAATTTTTAAAATTGTAAATCACCATCAATATCACAGAAGACTTGATAATGGCTAACTAATTAAACACACAACAGCAGTAAATCAGGCAAGATCAAAGTAGACACATATAATACAAAAAGGAAAGAGTGAGGGTGTAAGAATCGCTCCCTGAGCTTTTAAGGAGTAGTGCTTCATGATTCCCCCACACTTGAGTTCAGCCAAGCACCAATTTAGTTCATTGAAAGTTTTTGAATCTGCAAGGCCAAAGAACTCAAGTGGAAACAGATAAAATATTAGTAGAAAATAAGAGCCAAGGCTCTTTCAATATGCAATAGCTATTAACGCACACAAAAATAGAAGAGTAAAATAAATGACTAAACTAAGGAAGTGAAAAGAGATACAAACCGGTGGGTTGCCTCCCACCAAGCTGCCGGAGTTAAGGTCTCTGGCTAGACTTCCAGATAGTGTCAAGGAGGGCCGCCACAGCAGCTAGCAATAGCTTTCTTCAGTTTGAAATACCATTGCAAGCGGCTTCTTGATGCTTTTGGAGGCGGTGCTGCAGTACAGATAGCAGAAATAGATTTAATGGAAGAAGAAGACTTTCAATAAAAGTTATACCTGGTGCAGGAGGCTGAGAAAAGGTATCGCCTAGGTACTTCTTCAGTAGCACCATTCACTTTGAATACTTCTCCGATTTGTTTTCTAGCTCGTATGCTCCATAAGATGTAACTCCCACAACTCTGAAGGGGCCTGCCCAGTGTGATTTTAGCTTCCCAGGAAAGAGACGTAGCCTAGAGTTAAAGAGCAACACCAGATCCCCCACTTTGAAGTCTCTCTTTTGAATCATCCGGTCGTGGATCCTTTTTGTGCGCTCTTTATAGATCCTTGAGCTGTCGTACGCCTGGTCTTAGTTCCTCCAACTCAGAAAGCTGAAATCGCCTCTTCTCTCCAGCATCACGTAAATCAAAGTTGAGAGCCTTTAAAGCCCAATAAGCTCTGTGCTCTAGCTCAACTGGGAGATGACAAGCCTTCCCGTACACTAGCTTAAAGGAGACATCCCAATGGGAGTCTTGAATGCAGTTCTATAAGCCCACAGAGCATCGTCAAGCTTGACAGACCAATTTCCTGGAGGAGTTGACTGTCTTCTGAAGAATCCATTTTAGCTCTCGGTTACTCACTTCTGCTTGCCCATTAGTTTGGGGATGATAAGGTAAAGCAACCTTATGAGTCACCCCGTACTTAGTCATCAGGGAATCAAAAGCCTTGTTGCAAAAGTGAGAACCTCCGTCACTGATGATAGCTCTTGGCACACCAAATCTAGTAAAGATGTTCTTCTTCAAGAATTTCACCACAGTTCTAGCATCAGCAGAAGAGCAGGGGATTGCTTCGACCCATTTGGAAACATAATCTACAGCAACGAGGATGTAGTGGTTTCCGTAAGAGGAAGGAAATGGGCCAGTAAAGTCAATACCCCAGACATCAAACAGTTCAACTTCAAGGATTCCCTTCTGAGGCATCTCATGCCTTCTTGAAGTGTTCCCCATCCTCTGGCAGTTATCACAGTGAGCACAGAAGCGGTGGACATCTTTGTGTAGAGTGGGCCAGTAGAAACCACACTCTAACCTTAGCAGCTGTCCTTGTAGGACCATGGTGACCACCTGCCTCTCGAGAATGGCAAAACTCAATCACACTGTTAACCTCTTCATCGGGAAGACACCTTCTAATTAAACCATCAGCACACACTCTGAAGAGATAGGGGTCCTCCCAAACGTAATGACGGGCTTCAGAAAGAAACTTCTTCCTCCGGTTGTAGCTTAGATCATGGGGAATCAAACCAGAGGCAAGATAGTTAGCCAGATCAGCATACCATGGCTCTTTAACTTTCCCAATTACAAAGACTGTTTCGTCAGGAAAGAATTCATTTATGGGGACCCCGTCATCTGGAGTCTCAAGCCTAGACAAATGATCTGCAACCCCATTCTGCTTCCCTTGCTTATCAACAACTTCCAAGTCGAACTCTTGGAGAAGCAAGATCCATCTCAGGAGTCTGGGCTTAGAATCATTGTTTTGGAATAGGTACTTCAAGGCAGAGTGATCGGTGTGAGCAATTACCTTACTTCCCAGCAAATAGGGCCTGAACTTGTCCAGAGCAAACACCACCGCAAGTAGCTCCTTTTCAGTGGTGGTGTAATTCTTTTGAGCCTCAGACAGAGTCTTACTCGCATAAGTGATAACCCTCAAAAATTTTTCCTTCCTTTGACAGAGTGCAGCACCAACAGCAAAATCACTAGCATCTGTCATGACCTCAAAAGGAAGAGACCAGTCAGGGGAAACCACAATAGGGGCAGAGATGAGTTTACTCTTGATAGTTTGAAAGGCCTTCAAACATTCTTCTGAGAACTGAAATTTTACATCTTTCTGCAGAAGATCAGACAAGGGCTTCGCAATTTTGGAAAAGTCCTGGATGAACCTTCGATAGAACCCTGCGTGACCCAGGAAAGATCTAACTCCCCTGACTGAAGTGGGAGGAGGTAACCCCTCAATGACCTCCACCTTCGCCTTGTCCACCTGAATACCATCTTTTGAGACCCTGTGACCGAGCACTATACCTTCATGGACCATGAAATGGCATTTCTCCCAATTCAAAACCAGGTGGGTCTCCTCACATCTTCCTAGTATCTGATCCAGCTGATCAAGACACACATCAAAACTCTGGCCATATACCGAGAAGTCGTCCATGAAGACTTCTATGCTTTTCTCAATAAACTCATTAAAAATCGCCATCATACATCGCTGAAATGTGGCTGGAGCGTTGCAAAGGCCAAATGGCATCCTCCTATATGCAAAAGTGCCATAAGGGCAGGTGAAGGTGGTCTTCTCCTGATCCTCTGGCGCAATGGGAATCTGAAAATAACCGCTGTACCCATCAAGGAAGCAGTAGAATTCTTGCCCAGCTAGCCGCTCCAACATTTGATCAATAAACGGTACGGGAAGTGGTCCTTCCTTGTGGCTTCGTTCAAACGCCGGTAATCGATGCACATCCTCCAGCCGTGGTCTGTCTTTGGGGCACCAATTCACCTTTATCATTGGGCACCGCCACTATTCCTCCTTTCTTGGGAACAACTTGCACAGGAGAAACCCAGCGGCTATCAGAGATGGGGTAAATGATGCCTGCATCCAAGAGCTTCAACACCTCAGCTTTCACTACTTCCTTCAGGTTTGGGTTTAATCTCCTCTGGGGCTGCCTCACTGGCTTGATACTATCTTCCATGTAAATTCGATGAGTGCAGAACCCTGGACTAATCCCTTTAATATCTGCCACTGACCACCCCAAAGCTCCCTTGTGCTTTCTTAACACTTCCAGAAGTCTGCTTTCCTGCGAAACAGACAAAGATGAAGAAATAATAACAGGCAGGGCGCTACCCTCTGCCAAGAAAGCATATTTAAGATTTGAAGGGAGAGTTTTGAGTTCAAGAGTAGGGGGCTTCTCTACTGAAGGAACGAGCCTCTGAGTAGGCCTGTCCAGTGGCTCCACAGGAGAAGCATAAGGGCGAAAGTAGGTTCGTCCCTGATTAAGCTGCTGGACAACAGTAGCTACCTCCGTGCCCTTTGTCATCCTCAATCGAGTGGCATAACACCTGCTCTAGCAAATCAGAATTCTCAAGCAGGAAAGAAGAGTCATCAGTTGTTTTAGCGACAAACGCATCATAATCATCAGAACAATCAACATCCACTCAAAGCACAACATGAGAAGAAGCATTTGTTCTCATCATCTTAGTGATATCAAAACTAAGCTCCTCATTATTAAACTTAAGGGTGATCTTTCCTTTGTCAACATCAATGACAGTTTTAGCAGTTCGTAGGAATGGTCGACCCAAAATTAATGGCACTTCAGCAGGGAAGAAGAAGTTACCAACACCTACCACAACATTCTCAACCATACCACAAGGTTTGATTGAGGAACGATCAGCTAATTGCAAATTAAAATTGATTGGGACAAGCTCACCAGCATGAAGCTTCCTAAACATTGAGTAAGGCATCAAATTTATACTCGCTCCAAGGTCGCAGAGTCCAAACCCACAGTCCATGTCTCCAATGGTGCAAGGGATGATGGGCTGCCCTGGATCTCCACACTTTGGAGGAAGCTTCTGGATGGCTGCAGAGCACGTCTCTGTCAGCTGAACAATCTCACTTTCCTTGAACTTTCGCTTGTTAGAAATCAAATCCTTCACAAAGCGAGCATAATTAGGCATCTGCTTGATAGCATCAATCAAGGGGATATTAATAGTAAGCTTCGAAAACACACTCAAAAATTTCCCAAATTGATCATCAAGTTCTTTTTCTTTCAATCTATTAGGGAAAGGAAGTTCCTTAGGAACCACCTTACCCCTGGAATTTTTAGCAATCAAAGTATGAGAAGGGGAAGAAATAGGAGCCTGGGTCTCCTCAACAACTACCTCAGGAGGGGCTGGGGGCCCTGACGGTGCACCAGTGCTAGAAGAAGGAAGACCGGTCTCTTCGTCAGCTTGATCCTCAGCCACTTGATCTCTATTCATCAGCTGCTTCCCACTTCTTAAGGTAACTGCTGCTACCTCTTCAGAATCTGAACAGTCTTCAACTACCACGGCTTCTGAGACCGACACTGCCTTCAACTGTGCTTTAGGATTGGGGTCTGGTTGGGAAGGCAGTGATCCAGAAGGTCTCTGTTGTAGGAGGAACTGAGTCAACTGACTCATCGTTCCCTGCATTTCCACCATGGCGTTCTCGAGTTTTTGCTGACCAGCTGCCAAATTCTGATTTATTACTGTTTGCTGCTCTTGAGAAGCCATCAGCTTATCCATCATCTCCTTAAGATTCGCATTGTTTGAGCTCAGTGATGGTTGCTGAGCTTGAGACTGCTGTGGCCGAAACTGACTGTACTGAGGCCTAACAAAGCCTGGTGGTCCTCCCTGGTTCGTCCTCTGAGGTTGTATCTGATGTGAATTTAGCGCATTGTTCGGATTTCCGTACCTGAGGTTTTGGTGCTGATTCTGCACCCAGGGTTGTCTGGTGTTGAATTGTCCTATGACATTGGCCTCCTCAGTTTGCTTCATTTCGGCTACCAGTGGGCAGTTCTCGTATTCATGTGCATCCCCACACTGAGAGCAGCAGACTTCATTGACATTTGTAGAGATTGTCTTGGCGGATTGCCTAGGGGTTGGCCCCATTGTGAGCTGTTCGAGCATTTTCGCCATGCTTCCCATCGTGGTTTTCAGCTGTGCTTGCTCGGCAGCTATCTGTTCTATCATCGGGTCCGGAGCTCGGGTAGAACTGTGATTTACTGAGAAGACTCTTCCCCCATTGTTGCTCCATTGGCGAAGCTCCTCACAGTAGGACTCCATAGATGCCATGAAATCTTCCCCGCTTTTTGCTAGTAGGTTCCCTCCTAAGGCAGCTCTCACCTCGCCTCTGATTTCATCTTTTAGCCCCTGGAAGAATCCCTGAGCCAATGAGGTGATATCCTGACCATGGTGAGGGCACTGGCGGAGTAGTTCTTTGAATCGGTCCCATGCCTCGCATATTGTCTCGCTACCCGTTTGCCTGAATGCCATCAGATCGGCAATCATCTGTCGTGTCCTGGAGATGGGGATGTATTTCTCGTAGAATTTATCCGTCATCTGTTCCCAGGTGGTAATGATGCCTGGCGGTAGTCGGTGGAACCATTTCGAAGCTTCTCCCGATAAGCTGTGCTGGAACAGGCTCAGTCTGGCATACTCCTCCAATCCTTGTGATAAGCCAAGGGAGTCCAAGTGCACTAGAAATCGATGTACGTGGTCTAGTGCATCAGCTGGATCGGCACCTGAAAATGTTCCTGCAGGGTGATTTCGAACCGCATTGGATTGGTGAGAGGGTTTTACCTTTTCCAATCGGCCATTAGTTCTGCAGTTAAGTCTGGTAGAACCACTGGGCCTCTTCTTGGTGTGGCAAGTGGCCTGTTTACTCGCCCCATCGTGTATTGGGCCACTGGACCTCCTCCAAGCTGGTCATGGTTTGCTGCCATGTTGAAATCGAGCTGCCTTCTTGCTCTTAGAGCTTGGAGGTAAACTCTCTCGATTTCGGGGTCGAAGTCTGTATCGGGGACCAGATTGAACGCGTTCTGCATCCACTAGGTACTGATAGCAACAAAAGAGAAGGGAACAAATATGTGGAATTTAGAACTAAAGTAAACAAGGAAATAAAATTGAAATAACTGAGACAATGAACTTATTACTTGAAAAATAAATGTCAGAAAAATTATAGCTGAAATTAAATGACAGTAATGAAAAACAATTGTATAAAATGGCACAAAAATAAATTAAACTTAAAACAAAATAAATTACAGAACGAATAATCATAAACAGGGTGTTAATAAAGTAACGAATTAACCAAGGCTAGGGACTAGACAAAGTCAAGTCCCCGGCAACGGCGCCATTTTGCAAACGGTTTATTTGATATATTAAAAGCAGAAATATCCTAGAATTCAATAATCAATAGATCGGGTTGCAAAAATCCCGGTCGAAATAGTATAGTGTTTTTGAAGCGACCAGGTGTCAATCCACGGGACTTGGTGTAATAAGTCTAGCCTTAGGCAATGGGTAACTAAAGAGGGGTTTGTTTTGGTTTTGGTTTCAAATATGGTAACAGAAAGTAAATAGCAGATAAATTAAAGTGATAGTCGGGAGTGTGAACGGTACTCTAGGTTCAGGGAGTTGTTTCACTAGCTAGGTTCTATATTCTACTACTTAAGCGGAGACTTGGATGGCTTGTAATTCTCAATTATCTATTCTGTATTAAGTCTTAATTCCAGTAGCTCATCTAGACAGGACATGTAGTTCTATCTAGACCTAGCAAGTATATCTAGATGGTTTTTTGCACAGAATTACTAGTCTGGTTTTGGTCCGGACTAAAGCTCCTAGTGACTAATGTAATCTATCCGATTGCAATTATCACAGGTAACAGGTTAATAGGACCGTCAATGCTAATCACCTTATCTGATCATAACATGATTCGAGGGCTTATAATAAATTCATGACGTTTATTAAAAGCACTTAAAAAGCATTAACCTGAACAATCCAAATAGTCTCAATAAAGCAGTAAAATAATGCAGAGTTTAACTAATTACAACATCCCTTCCCCTAGAGTATCCTCTTAGCTAGACATAGCGATTAAATCATAAATGAGAGAGAGTTGAGAGAAATCATCTGTTACGAAGATCTTCTTGCTCGCTCCGCCCTTTGTCCTTGCGCTATGCGGCTGAGAGGTTGGATTGGATTTGAACAATGAGTGAATTGGTGAAATGGTGAAAATGGAATTTTTGGGTGAGTTTGTGAGACGTCCGGATGGGTGGTCGGACAGCAATCCGGACACAAATCCGGACGTTATTTTGTGGACGTCCGGATAGGATGGGTCGGACTCAATCCGGACGCGAATCCGGACGTGAGTTTTTGTGTGGCGAGTGTGCGGAGGTATTTGTGATTTTTGTGTGAAAGAATGGGATGAAAACGTGATTATGTGAGTGTGTTTGTGTTTGAGTGTATGTATGAGATGGAGTACGGAGGAATTGATACGAGGATGAGCAGAGATGGAGGAGGATGAGAGAGGGTGTGGATGAATATCCGGTGCGAATTGGAATGAAGGCTGGGGAAGGGTTTAAATAGGCTTGGGATTTAAACATTGCTTAGTGGTAAATAGAGTAGGAGCATGGGAATTGGTTATTTATACGGAGTAGGAGATTGATTGAGCTAGGCAATGGTTTAATCGGCTGATAATTGCCCGAAAGCAACAATTATCAGCGCGGTGATTTTTATTTTTCAATTCTGTGTCACGTCCGCGTTTGAGTCCGCATGCGGACAGGAGTGCGGACGTGACTATCCTAGCGAGATTTACTCTGTCCGCGTTTGAGTCCTGATTGCGGACAAGGCTGTCCTGGGTAGATCTGTGAGCCGTCCGCGTTCCGTCCGTGTTTACGGACGTGAGTGTACAAAGAAAATCGATCTAGAGTTGTCCGCATGGCTGTCCGTGTTTGCGGACAAGGGACAGAATGAGCCTGTCTGCGTTTCTGTTCGGTTTGCGGACGTGACGCAAGAGAGGAGGGAACTCGATCTGGAGATGTCCGCGACTGTGTCCGAGTCTGGCCGTCAGGACACATACCCGGACGTGTGTAAATTTTCCTCTTTTTGTTCCCAAAAGCTCTAAACTCCTTCCTAATCACGTCATAATCCAAAATAACATGAAAACAAGAAGGTAAATGCATAAATCTAAATAAAAGGTATGGAAAACAAGGGTTTAAAGCAGTCAAAAGATAGATCAATAATCAGTGCATCAAAAAGATTTTATAAAATCAACCAACAATTACTATATGTACAAAACACTATTATTGGTTGTTGCAATGTGTTAATAACGTCGCCCCCTACACTATTATTAATTATTGCAATGTTTTATAATGGTGCCACCATTTTAGATAAAATAACCTATCGAAAAAAAACAGTATGATTATTTGTTGGTGTGTGCTAAGGTACCCCTTCTATTTTGAGAGGGTATTGTACCCTCTTTGTTTAAACCAATTAAAAGTTAACATGTGGCTTGTCATGTTTATATATTTTTTGATTTTAAAGAACTCTTTTTCTTATTTATTTAGATTGTTAACTAGACATGAGTTAACATAATTTAAAGAACTTAATTATAAAGAAATAAACTTATTAAATTTGCAAAAACTTAACTACCTTGTTAGATCGTGTATTAAACACGTTCGAACAGTGAAATTAGTATTTAAATTTGTAAATCTAAATACAAAATTTAGTTCAATAAATGTGAACGTTAAAATGTATTTTTAATCATAACAAACTCCTATATATTGTGAAATGTTCTATTAGAGCTTAATTGTAATAAAATATTTCAGAATTTTGTCAAAAGAAATTTTATTATTTTTGTGGTAAAATATGGATACATAAATATCATAATTTAAATAAAGAAAAAACTAAATAGATATTTCTTTGACAAACAATAAATAGTTGGTGAGTAAAATCAGGACTAAATGACAAAAAAATTAACCTGCTATGTTATACTATTTTTTTCCGTCTTTCATCTTTTTACTAGAAGTATTTGATTGAATGCAAATTTTGATAAATAAAGAAAAATTTACAAATCCATAGTTTTAGCCTTGTTTATCGAAGGAAAAGTTTGTTTTAAATCAAAATATATAGAGTACTTTACATTATTTTTAAAAGGTATATTTTAATGTAAAAAATAAGTAAAATAACATACTCCCTCCGTCCCACCTCAAGTGTCCCATTTACTATTTGAATGTGTCGTTTGACTTAAATATTTAACATGTAAGAAAATATATTTTTATAAATCTATATATTATAATGGAATCCTTATATGAAAAGCTATATATTGTATAATTTATTTTTTAAAAATTATTTTATCTTATATGTTTAAAATTGAAGTGGAAAAGCGTGCCAAAAAGCAAACAGGACACTTATGACGGGACGGAGGTAGTATCTCTTATTAAAAGAAAATTTAAATCAGATTTTTCTCCAACAAATCTATAAATTTTGTCGACACATCAATTCTTAATGACAACTACATTAACTTGCTCCACCATCTCATTTTTGTTTTTTATACCTAATGTCATCTTTTTCTTTATAATATTTCTTATTCCATATTATTATATCATTTGTTATATATCATGAATTTGGAAACTGAATTTAAATATAATTTTGAATCTATAACATGTTTACTTTACCATTTGAGTTACATTTAAAACAATGAAACGTGAAGTGAATGTCATTAAAGTTTCTTTAAAAACTTTATTAACATTGGATATAAGTACAAGTTCGTAGGCGCAGGCTTAGACCTATCGGCTTGTGGAAAATTAGTATACACATTTGCAATATTGTTTCAGTTCAAACCCTAATGTTATATTGACAATTTGAGTCAAATGGGTAAGTTTGAGTGAAGTAAGTAAGTTTAGGTAAAATGTAAGGATTCGGGATAGACTGTTTCAGGTCATTCTCATTTAGAAGAATTGTTTTTGGATTCCATCTTTGATCTTTGATGTCTTTGATGGATTTTATAATACAAATATAAAGCCTCGACCATATCATATGAGATTTCCGTGCCCAAACTGCAGTAATTGTAAAAGTTTAGCTCATAAGTTCATGTTTACTATTTGTATAACGAGAATGAGAGATTCTTTTGAGGTGAATATGGTATATGTAGGCTATGATATGAAAGAAAAAAATGAAATACTTATCTACAACGTTGAAGTAAGTGACAATAGTGGGGTGACCATTTTGACCCAACCTGTGGACCCGTCCCGCAAATCTCGAGTTTGGTTTGAGATTTTTCAGCCGATTAATTTTTGGGTCGGGTTTGGGTTGCCCATTATATTTTTGGGTTGGGTATGAGTTTAAAGTTATAACCCGAAACCCGGCCCATTATCTTTGTTTTATTGAAGAAAAAAATACAAAAATAGTACACATATATTAGAATATCACTTCAACTCATTTACAACTCTATAACCATTAGTTAATAAATATAAAAAATATTATCAACAATTTTCTTGACCAATACTACAATTTAATAAATAATTTTTTTCAAAAGTGTCAACATTCTTTTTGTATATGGATCTAGTGAATGAAACCATGCAGTCACTTGTAACTCTAAAGGAATTTAATGAACATCAATCTGATAAATATGATAATTTTTTGGATTAAAAAATATGAAACTATATAAAAAAGATATACTTAGTTGGCGTTTGTTTTGGAGTAATTAGAAAAGGGAATCGGAATATGTTTCCTAGTGTTTGTTTAGTCTATTTTTCTTATTTTCAGAAAAAAGAAAGGGAATGGAATTACCCAAAAACCCTCTGACCTGATTCCCCACCTGCAGGGAATGAGATCATTTTTCTAGTACACTTTGACCGGATGACATATTTCCATTGACCGACTAATGACCATTGACTAGTGAATATTAATCGGTAATTCACTGCTGGAAAAAAGGAATAAACAACGCCCCTTTAAAAACGGTTATATTGTAAATCGTTTTTTTTTATAATAGGCGGGACATCTTAATAAACGCTTTGCTTAGAAAGCGGTGTTTATGTTATGGCGCCCAAAGACAAAAACAATGCTTGCTTACAAAGCGTTCTATAAGAGATACGTATAAAAAACGCTTCTCAAAAGAAGCGTTTTTATGTCTTTTGGGCGCGATAACATAAAGAACGCTTTAGCTAAGAAGCGTTCTTTATGTTGATCGTAAGTAGCAAAAAACGCTTCTTAAGTGAAGCGTTCTTTATGTTACCTAAATTATAAACAGTTTTCACCCTCCCGCCCAGTCTTCTCATCAGTCTAATCGCGACTGTTCCCCTACCCACCCACTCTCTGTAAACCTCGCTCTCACTCCATGTAAACGTTGCTCTCCCTCTGTAAAGAAACCTCGCTCTTTCCGTTTTATCTCCTCTCAATCGAAACCCAGAAACATCACAATATTTGCCGCCGCGGCGCCTCTTTCTCTTCCCTCCCGATAATCAATTTTCTATCTTCTGGCATTGGGGCGATGAAGGCAGGCCACATGCATGCGTAGATCGATATCGGCGCCTCTCGCTATCGGTAATTTTGCCCTCAATATGCGAACAGATATATACATATATATATGCATGCCTATCCTTTTTTGTCATAGATATAATCTTTCGATTAGTAATTAATGTTTGCAAAATCGCACGAACAGGACATACATGCCCTGTCGCACGCACGATGCCTCTGGATTACAACCCCAACTAGCGAAAGGAACAACATACATGCGCGGTAGATCTTTCGGCTCTATTCTTGGGCTGATGAGGTATTTTTGCAAACCAAACTTCTTAATCAGGAAAATACATGCTCTGTTTGTTTGGGGTTAAGGCGTCTGTTTGTTTGGGATTAAGGCGTGAAATATATTGTGTGTGTATTGTTTGGGAATAATTTTGCATGCAAACCAAACTGCGGCGCGCATTTGTTAACCTATGTGTGCTTGCAAACCATACTAGCTTGTTAATTAATCAGGAACATATATACTCCGTTTTTTTGGGATTAAAGGCGTGAAATAAAGTGTACGCGCGTGTGTTTGAGAATAATTTTGCATGCACACCAATGGACTTGCTGGTTTTTACTATATGTTGATTGTTGTTAATCAAGGGCGCATATTGTTGTACTATGTGCTAATTTTTACTTGCTGGTTGTACAATTAATGGACTTGGGAATTAATGTGTAATATAATATGCCTTTAGGCATGCATACAAATATAGTATATATGGCAAAATTAATTTGGTTAGATGATTATAGGGTGTATTAATTAATGCTATATATTATATTATAGTATAACCTAGGGTGCAAATATTAGATGACTATAGGATGTATTAATTAGTTACAAAGACATAGCATTACGGCAGCTTGCCTGACGTATTCCCCTTCCTCATATTGCTTTTACCTTAACATCCACCCAGAAGTTTATCTACGTTTCTAACAATACCAACATCAAAAACTTATAAGTTCCTTCACATTCTTCTCAGATTTGTTATCCGGTCAAGCTAGGCATTCCAATTAACCCTCTAATGTTTTGGAAATCTATATGACCACCATTGGCCATATTAGAGACCTCTAGCGCTACTTGCAGCTTCTTAATTTCTTGTAGTTATTATTTTAGTATCCCTTTACATTTTTTGGCTAGCGCCTATGACCTTCGATCGGCATCAACCTATAATAAAAAAAATTGAACTCGGACGGGCCCACCAACTTTATTTTCCTTCACGACCTTTCTTCTCTCCTTTTTGATTCCTTTAGTCACCTCTGACTAGTATGTATGATGTAGAAGCTTCAGTAGACCGAGCAATCAGAACTGGACAACACTGAAACATCACAGAGAAAATCGGATAAAAAGTCAGACGAATTTGGCCGATGTAGACGGTTGCTGCTGTTGAAGATGAAAGTACCGACGATCATGATGATTCTTCTACTGATACAAAAGAGACAGAAGAAGAAAAACATGGTACAAAAGAGACAGAGGCAGATATAGATGAAAGGATGAATGAGAACTCAGAAACAGAGAGGTTGAAGAAATTGGCTAAATAGTTAAGTGAGGCTGCCACGAAGTAGAGTCCGGTGGCGATTAACGGATTACCGGCATACTTCATAACCTTGAATGAAGAAAACGGTTTTCTAGAATAGTGGTATCAGGAGGATAAGAGGAAACTTAGTCAATTATATGGTGGCATGGGGGACTATATGAAGATAAAGTGGTACCACATCTCCCGGTTGATGAGTTTCATGTGTTATGGATGGAGATGGAGATGGAGATGGAGATGGAGATAGAGAAGGTAGACACTTCTCCATCTCCAGTTTCGATTGGATCTTCTTTCAGTTTTGAACATCGATAGGTCTGAGAAATCTTTAAATGCTAGGACATGACTGTCTGTAGATTGCATGTAGTCATTTGGAATACTAGTCACACTGTTGATGTGGGGTGCATCGTATCTTTTAAAAAAACTAGATGAAGGTCCCTTGGCAATTAAAAAGATTTAGAGATTCCCCCTAAGTATGATTCCCCCTGAGTTTGCATGTTAAGCGACTTTAACAAATGATAGCAATAAGTGACAGTTCTTATGCACAATAAGTGACAGCTTTTATGTTATACTGTAACCTTAGTAGATAACTTTCTACTATGGTTATAGTATAACATAAAAGCTGTCACTTATTGTGCATAGAAGCTATCACTTATTGCTATCAATAAGTGACAGCTTCTATGCACAATAAGTGACAGCTTTTATGTTATACTATAACCATAGTAGAAAGTTATCTACTAAGGTTACATTATAACATAAAAGCTGTCACTTATTGTGCATAGAAGCTGTCACTTATTGCTATCATTTGTTAAAGTTGCTTAACATGCAAACTCAGGGGGAATCATACTTAGGGGGAATATCTCAATATTTTTAATTGCCAAGAGTTTTTCATCTAGTTTTTTTTAAAAGGTATGATGCACCCCACATCAACAATGTGTGGCTAGTATTCCAATTGACTGCATGCAATCTACAGACATTCATGTCCAAGTGTTTGAAGATTCTCCGACCTATCGATGTTCAAAACTGAAAGAAGATGCGAATCCAATCCAAACTGAAGATGGAGAAGTGTCTACCTTCTCCACCTCCGTTTCCATCCATAAGTCATGAAACTCATCAACCGGGCGATCTGGTACCACTTTATCTTCATATAGTCCCCCATGCCACCATATAATCGACTAAGGTTCCTCTTATCCTTCTGATACAACTACTCTAGAAAACTGTTTTCTTCATTCAAGGTCATGAAGTATGTCGGTAATTCGTTAATCGCCACTGGACTCTACTTCGAGGAAGCCTCACTTAACTATTTAGCCAATTTCTTCAACCTCTCTATTTCTGAGTTCTCATTCATCCTTTCATCTATATTTGCCTCTTTCTCTTTTGTACCATATTTTTCTTCTTTTGTCTCCTTTGTATCAGTAGAAGAATCATCATGATCGTCGGTACTTTCATCTTCAATAGAGGTAACAACTGTCTTAGCGAATTGGAAATTTCTTCTCAGGTACGTATTATAAGTACTTTTGTATTTGAATTGGTGATTTTAATTATTTGCGTATGTTTAGATAAGTTTAAATGGTGCACTTAATTGCTTTTATAATTCTGTTATGCAACTTGTTGATTTCTTCTCAACACTTATTCACAAGTCGATCGATCTGAAGTTTGTCAATAAAGAGAGGGCGCACACATGTGTTGAAAGCACTAAATTGATCAGAAGAAGTCATGAGTCTATCTTTTCTTTTTTTCAAATGGTTGTATTGTACATGTTATGATCGAAGTACTTGAACCATTTTTAGTATTTTGGTTACCATTTTTAGTATTTTGGTTAACTAGCTAGTTACAAATGTTGTAGTTGATCGATACTACACTTAAGCGTATGTGCGCTAGCTGGTATATAATATTAATGCAAACAAGAGTACTGCTGTTGATGATCTATATATTAATTAAAATTCACCAGTTTGGTTGATATGGTATATACAATGCAAACAGGTTTTGAATGATTTTGTGATTTTAATTTTGTGTTACGCGGAGGGTAATAAATTGTATAAAAAATAAAAATATAAAAAAATGACCATATAAGAAACGTTTATATGTATAAGCGTTTCTTATACTCTCGCGCCAAATGACATAAAGAACGCTTGTCTTGATAAGCATTTTTTATAAATCTTCATAAAGAATGCTTATAATAAGCAAGCGTTTTTTATAGTCGGACATAAAGAACGCTTTCACCTTGAAGCGTTCTTTATGCCTCGTAGATTCCCGCCCCCTTACCCGCTTTAAAAAACGCTTTAGCGATAAGCATACTTTTAAATTAATGTATAAATAACGCTTACAACGCGTTCTTTAAAAGGCTCGACCATTTGCGTCGCCGGCATAAAAAACGGTTATAAAGCGTTCCAAAAGACAAATAAAAACGTTGTTTATTCCTTTTTTTCCAGCAGTGATTAACAGTCGTTGACCGGTAGCCAGCAGCCATTGACCATTGATTGGCAGCTGTTGACCGGTTATTTATTTTATTTCCCCCAACTCAAACAAATAGTTAAAAAATAAAAGGAAATGCTTTTAATTCCCTTCATTCCCTTTTCTAATTCCATTCCGTTTCCCACGCTCATAAACAAACGCCTCCTTAGAAATTTTTGGGTTAAACGAGTTGGATTTGGGTTGAATGGTTTATATGGGTCCAGTTAGGGTTGAGAATTTGTAACCCGATTATTTGTTTGGTGTGTTTGGGTCAATAGATTTATAAATGGGTTGGGCAAAAGAACTAACCTCAAAATGACCCATTAACCTAAATGGCCATCCCTAGATAATAGTGTATGATGTGAATTTGGAATGTTTATATATTTTCACTAAACCAAATTTATATTTCATAACCAGGTAGATGATGTGACAAGACTAAAAATGTAAAAGAGTTGGTAATATATTAAAATAATTAAATCTAGGTTATCAAAACTCTTTGAATTATATGAAAGCATATCAAAAGTACATCCATAACCTTGGTCCCAAGTACAGTGAAAGATATTTTTTTTCAATTAGTCCAGCGGATCTTAGTTTCTATGTTTCTTTTACAAGTGACTCCCATTACTTCTCGGGTTCTATTGCTCGTCTTGTGCACTTTCGTTTTCAATTGCCCTTGAGCCTTGTAATACTTTAATTGTTGTAGTCACATTCAGTTTACTAAAGCATATTGCACAAGATACCATAGATATATACAAAATTTCATAGTATCGGCTAGTCGAAAACTATTATACACATTTCCAATATATATTTTCTATTCAAACCCTATTGTTATATTCACAGTATGCCAAGTACATAAACTTGCTCCACCATCTAATTTTTTTGTTTACCCAATGTTGTGATTTTCTTTATAATATTTCATATTCCTTATTATTATATCATTTGTTATTTATCATGAATTTGAAACCACAGTAATTGTAAATGTCCAGCTCATAAGTTCACACTTACTATTTGTATAACCAGAATGGGAGATTCTTTCAAGGTGAATATACTTCAATATTTTCCTTACTAATTTTACATTATGTTTAAATGAATATGGTATATTGGCTATGCATGGAAGACAAAAAAAATGAAATACTTACCTACAACATTGATGTAGGTGATAACAGTGGTGTGACAATTATGACCTAACCCAAAACCCCGACCCAAAACCGACCCGCAAGTCACGGGTTTGGATTGAGATTTTTTACCTGTTTTATTTTTAGGTCGGGTTTAGGTTACTCATTTTTTGGGTTAGGTATGGGTTTAAAGTTATAGCCCAAACTTAGCCCGACCCATTATCTTTATTTTACTAGTGAAAATTAACAATAAATAATACACATATATTAGAATGTCACTTTGGCTCTTTTATAACTATTAGTTAATAAATACAACAAAAATTATCAACACTTTTATCAACCAATACAACAATTTGATAAAAAAATTTTCAAAAGCGTCAACATTCTTTTTGTATATGGATCGTATTAGAGTGAACGAAGACCATGCAATCACTTGTAACTCTCAAGAAATATAATGAACATCGATTTGATAAAAACGATAATTTTAATGGATTAAAAAATGTGAAAATGTTAAAAAAGATATACTTAAACAAATTTTGGGTTTAAGGGGTTGGTTTTGGTTGAATGGTTTTATACTTGTTGGGTTAGGGTTGAAAATTTACAACTCAATTATTTTTTGGTTGCTTTAGGCCAATAGATTTTTATACGGGTTGGGGTTGGGTTAACCTCAACCCAACCCATCAACCCGATTTGTCATCCCTAGATAACATATATCTGATAAAAATGATAAATTTATGGATTAAAAAATGTGAAATTGTTAAAAAAAGATATACTTAACAAATTTTAGGTTAAACGGGTTGGGTTTGGGTTGAATGGTTTTATACTTGTCGGGTTAGGGTTGAAAATTTGTAACTCGATTATTTTTTGGTTGCTTTAGGCCAATAGATTTTTATACGAGTTGGGTATGGGTTAACCTTAACCCGACCCATCAACCCGATTTGTCATCCCTAGATAACATATATGATGTGATTTTGGAATGTTCATATATTTCCACTAAACCATATTTATATTTCATAACCAGGTAGATGATGTGACAAGACAAATGCATAAGAATTGGTGATATATGAAAACAATTAAATCTAGGTTGTCCAAACTCTTCAAATCATATAAAACATATCAAAAGTCCCTCAATAACCATGGTCCCAAGTACAATGAAATATTTTTTTGTCAATCAGTTTGGTGAATTTTAGTTTCTATGTTTCTATTCCAAGTGACTCTCATTGCTTCTCGGGTTCTATTGCTCGTCTTCTGCACTTTTGTTTTCAATTTCCCGTGGGCTGTGTAATATACTTTAATTGTTGCAATCACATTCAATTTAATAAAGCATATTGCACAAGATACCATAGATATTTACAAAATTTCACAGTATATCACTAAGATTTACATACATATATATTGCTAGAATATCAACCTTATACATTGTTTCAGTCCTTCATAGCTATCTAGATATTGCTATAAAGGTTTAAGGTTCAAGTTTGTCTTCAATATTTAAAGTTTAAGGTATATAATTAAGGGTTGAGCTTTCGGTCAAGGGTTCGGATTTTGATGGTTAGAATTTTAAGAATATATTGAAAGTTCAACTTTTAGGGTTTAAAGTTTAAGTAATAGTTAAGGATTTATGATTTTGAAGATATAATTATTAACAAAAAAAAGTGTTCATTGCATACAGTTCATTGTGATACTATAATTCTTTTGGAAACCTCAATAATATACTATGAAATATCCCTTTAATTAACAATAATGTGAAATTGCAGCCACTTTTCATCCACAAATTGAAAAGGATACTGTAACAATCTAATGATCTCACCTACTCCCAAACCCAGACAATGACTAACATTGAATGTGAAAACTAATAACTTAGTTCCAATGTCCCTGCTTTGGGTTTAGGCTCAAAGCCAATAGTTCGAAAAAAAAAATCAATCAATGTGTGTTGTTTGGTGTGGCATAAAAATGACATGACTCATTGAGTTCGGAGACACGCTCGATTTAATTGTTTATAATTGTTACTATCTTTTATCATCATCTTTCATAGAGCACAAACAGCTTTGACCTAACAAACATTATTGTGACCCGGATAGAGCTGATCAAGAGTCATATGACCCACTGACCCGGTCAATTAAAAAGCGCGACGAGCTCAGGCCTGATCAACTGTTTGGACGTGCCTGGACAATAAACAGGCCAAAAAAATAAGATTCAACACATTTTCGAGCCCACGAGTAAGCCCGACCCAATTTTATATAATATTATCTTTTTAAAAATTTATATTATTTTTTTATATATTAATTAAATTTTATATACTTTATTTAAATAAGTATATAAAATTTATTAATCATTAATAAAAAACCGGATTGGCTATTGGTGGAGCCAGATAAACTGGGCGTGGTTCAACCCGATCTGAGAATAGAAAACCCAGACCTGGACACTAGAAAATAGACCCGACAGACGCCACCCGACCACCCGAATGATCAGCGATAGACCCGAAGTTCAAACATGTTAAAAGGCAATTCTTGTTCTAAATTAGTAATTAAATTTTAATAAAATATAAATAACTAATTTGGTCAAACAAATTTCAATGCCAAATTATCTTATTTTCTCATAACCAACCCCTAAATACTTTCTTAATACAAGAGTTATAAAGTGTTTGGATGTGTTAGTATTTTCATGTAAATCGCGAAAAATACTAAGCATATTTTCTCCAACAAACTCTAAGTTGTTAACAGTAAAATCAAGACTTAGAAATACATTAAATTACTCCATTGTACAATTTTTTGAATATTTTTCCTATTTCACTGTTTAATAGGAAAAATTGTTAAAGAAAGAAACCAATATAACTTAAATAGTATTGCAATGTAAACTATAAATTAAATATTACATACTTATAGATTTTTCTTCACACTCTAAAAGTTTTTGGTAAGCAACGACTCTAAGATTAACATAATAAGTATATAAAATTTTATATTTTTTATTTATTGCCCCACTCAATGGAATATTTTATTGAAACCAACATTTGGGAATTGATGCCTAAATTTCTTTATGAATACTTTCATGTAGTAATGAATGTAAAATTTATTTTAAATAAAGTATATATATTACTATACATTCAAGAATAAAGTGAATTTCATAAGCAAATATTCAAATATAAATTGTACGTATTTTATCAACTAATTCAATTTAGAAAGAAAATTTAGATAATGATTGAAAACATTGTTATGGGATTAGGTGTAAACACTGGGAGACTTTTATTTCAAACAAAAACGTGGAAGAGTCACTCTAGTTAGTTTGACTTAATTCAAGGATAAAAAAAATTAAAAATTAATTTAAGAATGTAGTTTTAAACAATAAATAAACAAAATTTTAATTATAAAATAGTATAGGTGTCAATATATAATTGATACATATAGGAAAGGTACCATATCCTCTCAATTTAGAGTGGGTACCCAATAATTCACCTTATTTACTGTATGTCACATTTAATTCTATGCCATTTGATCAGGCAACAACACCCTATGGAACGACCGCTCATCAACGGCATCCCTGGGAGGTGATTGGCTGTGAACCGCTGACTTTATGGAAACTGAAAAATTACCCGGTGGAGTAGCCATACCGCCCTCCGTTCGACCTGCGCACAAGTCGATTGGTGGCTCAGGACTACTACGCCCGGCACCTATTCCAAACGGCGGCGTGATTGAGAACCCCCACCTGCTTCCGACTTTATTCTTCCCCTTAACAACTCCACGATATCCACATCTCGGGCTAACCATAAACCGGAAATTATATGAACCACCGGCTTGATCGCCGGCTGATGCTACCGGGTCGTTATGTAATCGGAGTGTAAACCGGTCAAAATCATCAGATGATGGGGAGAGATTTAGCATATAATTACCAGCAGAACGGGAACGATGTAATTGGCCTCCTCGGGTCATGAAACGGTCTCTTACTTCTGGAGAGTTTCTTATCTGTGTCATCAGATTCATATCTTGTCCCAGCTGCTGCGGCCGAAACTCCGGCTGCAGATTTAACGACTGGTCAGGTTCTTCCATCTCATGTCCCTCTGAGCTGTCGTGCTGATTGGTGAGTCTACGCCGTCGCAACAGACGTTCCAGGAAAGAGGAGTTTTGGATCGGAATGGGCTCAAGTTCGGCCCTGCAAACCGGACACGAGGCTCGTGACGCCAGCCATGGATCGATGCAGCTGGTGTGGAAGACGTGACTGCACCCAGGAAGCAATCTTAGCGTCTCGTGATCACCGTACTCCGACAGGCACACAGGGCATTCAAGCTCACCCACCTTCTCACTGCGGTGCATCTTGAGGTCTCCGAAGACAAAGGTTGGGAAGGAGGACTTGATCTCCCGAGGCTTAAACCCTCGTCTGCGGGGGTTGTTTCTTCCGGTGCTGAAAGGATTCTGGCGACCATGAACGCAACTCAATATCAAGTGGTAGAGAAAAACGGAGATGAATCCGGTGACCACGAAAAAGATGCCTGTGATCACGAGAACGCTTGTTGCCGCCTTAGTGTTGTATCCGTCGTATGAAGTTTCCGAGTTTTGACGCGGCTGCATCTGAGCACTTGTGATGTGGAACATGACTGAGATGGGAAGCAGGGAAAGTAGGGACGCTGAGAGTCTGAGGAAAGACCTGCGCTCCCTCTTTAATTAGCTTCTGCGGGGATAATCCATCAATAATTTTTGTGAACTCAGAGCTGAGCTAACGAATCTTTATTGGTCAGAAACTTGGCGGCTTGCCTATGTGGAACGATGATTATTAGAGTGACACTTGGAGATCAGAGGATATGGTTGACTTCATTTGGAGTTGATTGCTGTGATCAGAAGATATATGTGGTGATTGCCATCGGTAGCTAAGAGATTAATGTGCAAAACCGGACCTGCTTGTAATCATTATATTACTATAATATTAATTAAAAAGAATATAGAATTATAAGTGTGAAGTATTATTAACCTTACCTTAAATATGTCATTAAGAGAGCTAATAATGTCTTCACATCCTAAAACATGTACCTTGATAAGGATCCAACAAGCAAGACATAAGGTAGCATACCTTCAAGCATCAAGATCAGGAAACCAGGGCGCCCTTTGCTACCCCTAACTAAAGGCTAAGGCTAAGCCCAAGGTTTAGCTGGTCAGAGTCAACCAAGCTTCAACAAATACCCTGCCCGGTCTTTTAAGCCAACTTCTGTGACCAACTATGACAACTCTACCAAATAGAGCACTCATGACCTGACACGCGCGGAGTCGGCATCCAGTGCCATCAATCTTCTCGGACAACCCATCACTACCATTCGCACGCCTGAAAGCGAGCAGCAAGGAAGCTTCGCCCTTAACAAGGCTAGTCCGGATGACATCAACCCTACTCCATGTAGAGGTAGCCCCAGACATTAGCCCGCACTAGCACAAAAACGCATATTTCGATGCCACAATACTGAAATTGATATTTTCCCGCTTTTTTCTTCAAAAAAAACGTTATCCTATTTTGACGGTTGTTACATCAACCTCCAAAATTATTATTTTTCCTAAATTGTCGGGCTCTAATATTCTTCTCTTCACTCACGGTTATTTTGCAACTCTAACTAGCGAACTGACGAACAAGGAACACATATGCTCTACGCTCTCTTCATCCTCTACTTATGTGTGCATTTCTCAGAGATACATCACTACAACCGCTTCTTCTTCTCTATGGTAATTTTGTAACTCGAACTGGTGAACAAGGAACACATGCTTTGTGCTCTCTTCATCCTCTACTTGTGTTGCGCTTCTTAGAGATAAATAGGAATCGTTTCTTCTCTTCACTCACGGTAATTTTGCAACCCCAATTTGCAAATAAGGAACATATGTTCTACGCTCTCTTCATCCTTCACTTTGTGTCTGCGCTTCTCAGAGATAAATCGCTGAAACTGTTACTTCTCTTCACTCACGGTAATTAATACCTCATTTATTACGAACAATACGCACACACACGCATATTCAAAACACATAAACTTTACTCTTCCCCTCTCTGTATTCTTCCAATCAAAGTGAAACTTGTGTCAACCCTCGTAGACTAGATTATTCAAGAATGAACCACGTAAATCCTCTTTGTCATCTCATTTGTTCCAAATCTCGATTGCATAGCTACAATCCACAACACAAAAAGATAATCTAAACCTAGTTCACTTATTACACTCTAACATTTGTTGTCGTTTGTGTGAAACTTTCTCACCTTTACTACAAAGCTGTCTCTACCCACCACCAAAAAGAACCTCTGAATGGCTGCTGCACCACCACCTCGGGGCGAAAAGAACAACATAAACAACAAATGGCTTATAGAGTCTACACCATTCCGAGACCAGAGCGAGGGAAAACTTCTCTCTAACAATGCCTCCAAAGGTCAACAAATGGTTTCCATGAAGAAATTCCTAGCCCTGGAGCAACAAATGGCCAATTTGTCTGGTTGTGCCTCCCGTCAACAAGCAACTGCGAACGCAGACAGGGGGAAGGTAGAAGATCACGATCCCTTTTCCGAGGAAACAAACCTGACTCCCTCCTTGCCAACTCTGCCAAAAACATCCTGGCGGCTTGGGAGACCCCATGAAACACTTGGTCCACTTCAAGTACACCATGGATATGGCTCACATCGCGGCCAAGCCCGATGCCGCATCTTCCCATTCTCTCTATTGGGTTGTGCATTCGCCCGGTTCACATGCCAGCCCAATAAATCCATTTGGAGCTTTGAGAAGCTCGGGAAGCTGTTTCTATCACACTTCACGGCTTAAACGTGAACCAAGAAAATGTCCTCCAACCTCATAGGCATACGGCAATGCAAAAGTGAAGATGTCAAAGAATACACCAAACGGTTCCGTAAAGCTGTCACGAAGATTGATGAGCACAATTACTCAGTTATCGTCTCTTCATATCATTACGGCTTGGCAGAGATTAAGTCAAAAGGGAGTTGTAAAACTCCAATTTCAAATCCATTTATTTAGCCAGTGATTAATAATTAAGTCCAATTATTTAACAGTGGATGTAATTAAACATATTGGGTGTTACCGCCACATTCACAACCTCTATAAATGTTAAGCCTATTGTCCTTTTCTTACACAAAATTACAGAAACGACGCTAAGGTTACTAACATATTACATCATTCATCTTACATACAAAAGTTCAAAAGCGAAAAATGATTACTATGTAGAAGTCTATATGCCCATGTACAACCTCTCGTCGTCATCAGCTCTTTATGGAGACATCTCACTTCCACATGTACTTGTGGTCATGGTTTCAAACAACATATAGAAAGGACCATATTACACAATTCTAAAGAATCAGCAAAGCTGAGTAATACGAAGCTTCCATACAAAATAGTTTATCAAAATACTCATTTATAAGTACATACACCATAACAAACCATTCCAAGTCTATCAAAACATCCATTCATTCACAGTCATTTTATCCAGAAAAATCATCTTAATTATTAACAAGCTTGTTCATTAATCACCAACCAATTTCCATTTCCAACCAAACCAAGTTTAGAGATAAACCCTGATCAAATAGGTTATCCAACCTTTCCAACCACACTCTACGCTCCAAAAAATGTGCACACCCCCTATAATACCTTTTAACTATAATTTAGGAAACCATAGAGAGTCCCATAGAGGCTTGCCATGAGTTGGATAAACCTAATTAGGCAATCAGTGCCAAAGTAATGAGCACCAACCATATGGCCATATCATTTCCACTTCCAAGTTCACCTGCAATAGCATTAATATTTGATTAATCACTTAGTATTTCTCATACATATTACACTTAGAATCATGGAGAAACACTCAAGTTTAACCTCAAAGATGAACAACCTTCATGACATATACTTTAAAGCAAGGGTTATTCTTACTACAAGAAAACCATACTCTAGGTTATAATAATTCACCAAGTAACTAGATTAGTTTCAAGATTAATTTCTCTTAATCTCATGACAAAACAACCATAAGGCCCCCTTGGATTTTGTGAATATAAAATAGGTCTTAAACCATCATTTTCTTTCTAAAGAACCTGTCTTTCATTACATGGTATATAACCCCTTTAAAAACCTCAAATATATATAAGGGTGATAAAGGATCATTGTCCTCAAAATTACCTTATAGAATGAGAAGAAATCCATTCCAAAGACCTTAAGATTCCTTGACAAAAGTAGGACCGCTAGAGGGTAAAAAAAATGGTGTAAGCTTCCTGAACTTCCCTTGAGTCTTGCGTCCAGAAAGACATTAGGAATGGATGAGGAACATCTTAGGGACAAGCTCTCCTCGATAGCTTTGGAAGAAAATAGAGTATTGACAAAAGTGAAGCTCTTCCTCCTTTCCTTGCTCTCAGCTAGACTTCCTTCTTTACAAGGCTGAGTATGATTTTCTCTTCTCCCTTCCTTTATTTTATATTTAGTATGAATAGTGTTTAAAAGTGGATGGTATGCTGAACGGAAAGGGTTGGTCAATTTATATAGGAGTGAAGAAAAGGGTTGAATAACTTTCCTCCTTAGTGAAGCAAGTTTTAAGCTAGTGCCATCCATGTCCACATGTCAACATTCTAAAATGATTAAGGTGTGACCTTGCTAAGCTGGGGACAACTAAAGAGATGGATGGACAAGGGTGTGGGTGGCCACCTTCTCCTTGCTTGCTTAGTTCAACAAATGGCGTCCTAAATTGATTGGACCTAATGCCCTCTACATGTGCTAGAATGTTATTGGACCTAAGGTATTCTAAGATGGATGGAAGAGAGCTAGATTATCACCAGCCAAGAGAGGTGCTTAGGCCTCCTCTTAGTTGCTAGATTGTTCGTTTCACTCAGTATCTTGTATGCTTGCTTCACCTAGTGTTGTCAAACCTCATTGGACCAAGAACTTGGCAGCTCACACCCTTGACACCTCCAGCTAAATATATCGCCCACCTTACTCCAGCTTCATTACCTTTCCTTGCTACTTAAATCCTATTTAAGCATTCAAACCAAATACCTCCAAAATGTACTTTAAGCTATAAGAAAATCTATGCTCCTTAATTAGCCCTATAGTGGCATCCAAAATCAGTCATAGAAAAATATTTTCTAGGCAAGGAACTAAGATAGGGAAGATGATGTAGATTAATTCAGCACTTAATACACTCTTATGTTAATAATAAGGTATTAAGGCATAATATAGGCCTTTACTGGCCTGAATTGAGTTGTATGTCCCTCACTCAGCTATCAAGGATCATTTGAGTGTTCCTAATAGAGATTAGGGTTTATCACACTACCCTTAATTATGGTTTATAAACTAGGGGTATTTCATTCACTCCCCCCTTATGAACAGCTTCGATCCCGAAGCTCAAATCATCCTGAAATACCCCGAATTTAAATATGGTGACTAAATCATCCTAATATGGTATTTAAGGGCCTAATAGTGCATAAGTAATTTTGGTAAGGAAAATAAATCCAAAAGAAATGAAGAAACGCTTAAAAAGCGAAAAACGCTAAAATAAGCATTATATAACCATAGGAGGTACGAGACCTCGGTTAGAGTATTATGTGGATTCCTAAGGCCTATTCATGCCTAATTAGTATACGAGAACGATTCCCGAAGAAAACGGATCCAAATAATGTGTTAAAATGCTAATAGAGCTTTAGCGCATGTTTTTCGAGAAAACCCGAAAATGTGACTTTGAGTGGTCAAACGAACCCGTAAAAATTATAGTTCATTAAATAACTATAATTAAGCATTAATAGAAGCTTAATAACCAATAAAATGAAAGAAATGAGAAAATTCTGGAAAACGGGCCCGGTTAGTGAATAGTGCTAAAACCGAGCAAATAAACGAGCGTTTTCTGTAAAAGACGAAAAACGCTCCAGCTAGTATACTATATGGGGGCCGGTTTTAATAAGTAAACAAGCCCTCACACACTCACACTTGACTAGTTAATTAATTCAAGGGTTGAAAAGTCAATAAAGCAAAAAGGTAAAAAGTAACAAATACTACTTTTCTTCTCTCTCTCCTCTCATTCTTACATTTCTCCTCCTCTCTCTCTCTCTCTCTCACTCTCTCGTGAGTTCCCTTCTTTCTTCAGCAGCTCCCCACTTCTTCTTCCTCCTCCAGCCCCAAACGATTTCGAAGCTCCACACATGGCTTCCTTCATTCTTCTTGCTTCCTCAAGCCACAATAATTCTCCGAATCAAAAACCGAAAGTAGATTTGCGCTAGTTAGAGCAAAGGCTACACTTCCCTCTTTTTAGAATGTCAAAATGATGAACTTCATTCCCATGGGTTTTGCCCATTTGAAGAGGAAATTGCATGTTCTGAGCTTGGCGTCCTTATTGTCCTAAGGTAAGAAAAATCACAAAATTTCACGTTATCCACCATTTCCCATTGTAGCCGATTTTCCCCATTATAATGCTCTATTTTTTCTCTCTTTTGAGCACCATTCCAACCTTCCAATGGTGGTGGGATCACCTTCTTGAACCAAGGGCTAAAACCCCTCTAAAAAGACTCCAAAGGTAAACCCTAGATTTGGTTGTTTTAAGCATTACAATGAATTAGTTTTCTAAATATTAGTATTTTAATTACACTTATTTTGTGTTCCTTGGGTGATGAGAATCCCACTTGACCGAATTTGAAAAGAAGAAGAGCAAGAGGAGATTGGAAAAGAAAAGAAAGAATTATGAGCTTAAGGTAATAAATCCATTTTAATGCTAATTTTAATGCATTAGAATAATGGGAATGGGTAAAGTAATGAATGAACCCAAAATGTAGTACTATGAATGTGGTTGATGGAAGTTTAAGAGAAGTTGTGAATTAATGTTTGGATTGAAGGCCTTAGAGCCAAATAATTTAAGTATGTGTATTGGTATTGTTGTTTGAGGAAGTATTGGTAAATATGATTGTGTTGATTGCTGGTAGGACCCGTGTATGGGTGTGGCTAGTTTAGGAATGATTTTGGTGAGAATGGATGAATGTGGATAAGTTATATTTTTAGGTAAACTATGGCAAAATTTTAGTAGAAAATAAGCATTTTTGAATGACTTGGTGAATGGGAGAACCAAGATGTGTATTGGGTTGAGTAGAGGTGTTTAGTAACCATGGGATGGTAATTGGAGGATGAGGATAAAGTGTGTAAAATTCTGTAGCAAGGAGTGTTGTAATGCCTTGGAAAAATTAGGAATGAGATAGTGTGCAAGATTTAGGAAAATGAGAGTTGGACTTGGGTATAGATAGTGCAAGTATCAAGGAAGGAATTTGTATGGTAAAATGAAGTTAGGACAAGACGAAAAGTGCAAAAGAAAGTGTAAAAATGCACAAGTGTGCAAAATGTAAAAATGAGAATGGAAATTTGTAGAAATTGAGCAAGAAGTTGAGTAAGGATTGGACCAAGGATTTAAGGAGTTTTAAGGAGTGTTTTAGTGTGTTTAAGCATGTATAAAACATGTGGAAAGATTATGGAATGATTAGAGGTGGATTAAGTGTTGATTTGGGGTTGAACAATCAACTAGGTAGTAGTTTTTAGGAGGGTTCGGGACCTAGGATGTGTACCAAGTCCCAGACCGCATCAAAAATCATGTCGAGAGTGAAGTCTGCAGGTGGTCCGGGACCTAGGTCCAGGACCAAGTCCCGGACCAATAGATAAAACAGGCCGAGAGTATTGTAGAGTGATGGTCCGGGACCTTGGGTCCGGACCAAGTCCCAGACCACCCCCAAAATGTTGTCAAAAGTGGTTTTTAGGGTTTAAACCATGGGGGATTGATTGGTAATGGTTTTAGAAGTTGTTAAGGCCTTGTTTGGTGGTAAGTAAAGGTTCTAAGAAGTGTAAACAAGTGTAGGAAGTGAGTGAGAAGTAAGAACATAATTTGACATAAGTAAGTAAAACTAAGCATAACAGGACAACAGGGTAAGTACGGGAGTAGTAAGTATTTACGTACCGTACGAACATAGTGTTAATAATAATGTTTGAAACATTATCAATGGAACAAGTGTGAACCAAGGAACAAGGGAACACACGGTAAAGTTAACCCCGGTGAAAGGTATATATGATTTTCTCATGCCCTGTATCCTTACTTGGTTACTCTGATTTGTGTCCTTATGTGATCACCTAAATAAGATAAACGCATGAATCGGACTCTTAATGCACTTACTTGTGCTTGTACTTTTGTTCTTGTTATATTGTCTTGAACATTAAGTTTGTATAATTCATGAAATGAATGGATAAGGATGAAGTGTATGTGTATTTGTGTAGTGTATTAACCTTTGGTATGGAGGTAATGACTTCTACTAAATCCTAACCATCTAACTCCTAACTTGAGTATTAAGTAAAATGGAATGAGTAGAAGTCCGATATAGTTTCGGCCATGCGTGAGGATAAGGAGACACAAGAGGTTGGATCCGATTCCTGGCCTGAATCCTTTCTATGGACCAAACCCCTTAAATGGGTAGCATCCTAGATTGGTGAGCCACCCTAAAGCCCGGTGGTGGGACGGTGTAGTCCCTGCCTGGAGGTCATACCGACTTGACTTGAGTAAGTAAGTAAGTAAAGAATTATATGAGTAATGGTTTTGGCTAGTGTAAGCCATTGACCTTGAGTAAAAGAGTAATGTACACCCGATTAACCCGGGTGGGTAAAGAAGCTAACAAGTATTGTGTAAGTATTGGAGAAGTGTATCTTCGTATTCCTGTAAGTATTGATTGGTTGACTTGTAATGTCTTCCTTGTGTGCATTGAATGTATGTAGGTTTTGTGAGATGTATGTATTGTACTGTATAAGAGCATGTATGTATGTATGAGTAAAACGAACCGCATGTATTCGACCAAGTAGTCGGCGTACCCTCGCTAGTACGCGGGGTATGCGAATTTCATATGCAGCGTTTCGCTGAGCCCTTTAGGGCACTGTTTTTATTTTACAGGTACCCGAAGCTCATATGGTCGTTGTAGGGGACCGGCTGCTATGCTTAGTTAGCTAGGGATAATTTGTGGATAGTAAGGACTTGTATAAGGCTTGTAGCCTTTGAAGTATAAGTGTACCAAGCGGTACCCCCTTTTTGTATTTTGAAAGGTATGTAGAATTGTAAGGAATGGGTAATATGATGACTCTTAAGGAGTATGTATAGACATGTGGGAAATGTTGAACTTTGGTAATGTACTTTGAAAACTCAGTATGTTGTATGGTAAGTATTGAGTAACGTATTGAATGGAGAATCGTTGTATTCGGTTTGTAATTGTAGTATGGATTGTAATTGTTTTAGTACTCGGGTATTCCGGTCCATCAGACTGATGCTGTGTAGTGGTAATAGGCCTTGTTAGTCACGTGGGTGGCTAACGGCATTGTATCACCCACCGTTGTGTAAGGAAGTATCCGCTGTGTAAGTATGGAAGTATGAGGAGATTAGACGGTAATGACGGTATTAGCGGTAGGGGTGTTACAAAAAGTGGTATCAGAGCGAATACCAGAGCGAAGTATCGCTCTGATGACTGGAAATACCGAGTTTAGGAAATATCGAGTTAGGAATTAGAAGCTTAGGGCTAAGGGCTGAGTGATAGCGTTAGAGATACGCTAGTTAGGAACTCCTGGTGTGTACCGGATACCTACAATATCTGTCCCGCCCACCGCATTCCCCGTTGTATAAGTTGAGAAAGAACGCCAGAGAGAAGGAAAGTCCTCTCATACTCGGGAAGACCCGATCTGACAATTGTGAAATAATCCTACGGGAAATAAGAATCCGTTATGTAGTAGATTCCAAGAATAGGAAATCCCGGGAATGGCCCCCGGTTGAACAGCAATAGTACCCGCACTTAATAGCGGTAAAATGAGATCCCTAACCCTAAGGAGACTACAACATACAACAGCATGGGGCGACATGCTTAGCAGTCGCGGAACCTGGCTAGTCAAGCAGCAGTGGGAAGTGAAGCACCCACCGTGTAACGAAACGGAAAAAGGAACAGTAACGAAACCCGAGGCACAAGTCTGCGGGGCAGTAATATCTAAACAATACCACCAATGGTATACTACCTGACAAAGGACGTGTCGGGAGTGGTTAACTCCAAAACTATAATGCCAAGAGGTTACAATACCTGGCCGACATAGCTCAGACAGCTACGAAAACATTCACGGGATATAATCCGACATAACTATAGAAGTAGTGCCTAGACCAGCTAAGGCTCGGTAACCGCGGTAAACGTGTGGGAACGAGCAACAAGGAAAACACAAAACCAAATAAATAGGAATCCCCAGGGATGGGAGAAGCACCCTGATCTATGACAGCCTTGTCAAGATCATTGAGAAGTTACTCAGAAGACTGATTAACCTAAGTAAGATATCCGCTGATTAAGGGAAGAGCCGACAAAGCTACCGAATACGCAAGGAAACAGTACCGTGACCGGTACAGATTAACCTAAAAACCACCAGTACCACGCACTTGCCACGGCAAGTGCAGAAATAACGGGATTATTTAGAAAGACCTTTAGCAAACAATAAGTACTTAGTAATGTACCGTGACCGCAATGAAGCAACTACAGGATCACCCATCCTAAAAACTGGAAGAATGGAACCTTGGAAGGGCCTGACAGCCTGACCATTGCACTAAATGATATACGAGTCAGCGAGAAGCTAGACTTGGTCAGAATCAACCGGCATTGAAATGCCATGAAGAATTTTATTTACTAAACCCAAAATTTTCTTTAAAACTCGAATATTTCTTTTAAACCTCGGATTTCCAAAACCAAGCCAACAGAATTACGGTGAGTATCATAGAATGATACAAGAGGAGTTGACAATAGAATACTTCACCTAGGCGTGTGACGAGCACTACGAGTGTACCCAAATACGGGATGTGGGACGACCGCACTCCGAAGGAGCTTGCGGGCCTGATAGATAGTCAGGTAAGTGGTAACGTACCAACAAGGTACCCCACGTATGTATACATGTAGTGTACGAAACATGGGAAGTAGTCAACTCCGTTCTACGGACCATGACTAAACTCAAACCAGAACAGTTGGACACCTCAGACGATCAAGGAGAAGGGACTCAGCTAAGTAATAAGTATAAAGGAACTCAGAAAATCCATCTGAAGATAAGGAATGAGGATTAGGAGGTGCAAAGAGTGCAGACTAGTAATTATAGACATTGGGTATGTCTCAAGGACTGCAAGCAAATGCATGGTAGCTGGAGCAGATACCCAGCCTAAACATAGTAAGGCAAATGCCTAACGTGAACACAACGATGTTCAACAAACGGGACGGAGTTCCCAAGAACAATTACAAGACTACCAGGGAGCATAATCCATCATTGGAGAGGATTTTAAACCCAGTCAAGAATGCTAGGATAAAGTATAAACAGTCTACCCAAGAACGGGAGACGTTATAACCCTAAAGGGGATAGCTCAAAATACGATACCGCAAGGCGGTATAGTGGACATAACATATCATAGACATTAGCCGGATATAACGGTGTGACCTACCAACACCCAGGAGCAATCCTTGAAGGGTGTCTAGGTTAACAATAGTCGAACGAAGCGTCATGATAAGAGCACGGGAGCTTGAACGAACACTCGGTTAGGACACCGAAGGGATTTCACTTAACAGGAAATACCCTCAACCGCTAAAAGGCACTGATTAACACCAGATTTCCTAAAGGGCCTCCCATGAACAGAAGCGTAATGCAACAACTTGCCATGAAGCCCAGTAAATACCTCCAACCCTATGATGGCATACGAGGAGGTGGAAACATGTATAAACAGCTTGCAAGGAGCATAGCTTGCAGCAATAAGGCTCAAAAGCCATAAACCAACTCCGTTGTGTAGATTTAAATGGTTGCAGAACCACATTGAATAATAAGATAAACTTCCTATGAGCAGGATGACGATCGAATCGCGCAATTTGAACTCAATATGGTGAGTGGCTTGGAGTAATGGCTACCTCAGTGTCACTGTCACTGGAGCATCAGCCCAGTATACAGTTGACGAGACTTTTAATTGCCCTTCATGCCTTCTGTGGCAATGGTAGCACAGAGGCAAAGAATCGTGATAACGCCAACACTGGTCCAGTCCACACTTGGACACTACGAGAAACCCGAGGGAAGGCACCTCTCGTTAACCAAAGACCACCAATGCGGTGTGATGATGTAAACCCTTAGAAAGAGGCTTCCATCTACCATAACAACAAAGCTTGCGCATGTAGTTATTGCCAAGAGGCAATTGAATAAGGGAATAAGATTTCCAAACCACTATGCCTATAAAGAGGCTTTGAGAGCAACTGTGAAAACCAAAGATGGGTCGGTTTAGAAGCAAACATATAATGTGTATAATGTGGACTGTAGAAGCACATCGCTTAAGAGCATAGAGACTTGAAGGAGTAAGTATACTCCATATGCAACCAAGCATATGGTGAACCATTGTATGAATGGAGGAAGTACATAAACAGAGACTAACATAGTAAACCTTGTCATGAGACTTATGAGTGGAAACAAACCTCTCAACAGGAACTTTTATTTATCAGTGATAGAATACTCCTCAATTGAAGAATGGGACCAGAAAACCCTTGAAGTCCCTTAGGATGTCCCAGTGATGTACATACAAAAGTAAAACTACACAGCTAGACCCTATATCCAATGCTCAAGACTTAGACAACCGTAAACGTCAAGAACGAGTAGTAAGAGCGCGTAATATGACATCGAATGACCAAAGCTCAAAGGAGTTAGTGACCCAACAAATCACTTCATCCTTGGTCAACCAAGATACTTGGTAAATTGTATCATAAATGATGAAGAAAGGTGAGGTAAGTTAACCTACACATGAAACCTAAGTGGAAGAAGAACATCTTCACATTAAAATAATGACATTGCGGTATGCTACGACAACCGCCATACAAACAAATCTAGGAAACTTCCAGTGTGTTTACACCATGAAGAGATGGTATATATAATGTAACAGTGGAAACAGTAGGCCGTGAAAACAATGTTCTGTAATGAACAAGAACATGGTGCGCAGCAGGCGACCAGTCTGTGTTAATAACCACACAATGACACGGAGTTGTAAATACAAGATGACAGGCAGAAATATTCATTCCTATTGCGATCACATAAGAGATTTACTGCCAGGCGTTTACGCCTCTGCACTCTATAGGACTGAGTGTTTTAGTATTGCACTTGTGTAGTTAATGATCTAGTGGGATAGCTAGGAATATGGGAAATGTAAATCGTGGTAAATTCTTCGTTTCATCAACGAACATGGCATAAGCAAGTCAAGCAAAAGCTTAGAAACAACCGTGCGGCCTAAGGCCAAAGAAGCACGAAGAGTGTAAAACACACCAACAATCACAAGATGTGAATTCCATAGGAATAAAAAGTGAAAGGAGACTTAAGAAAGTCACTATGACCGACGCATAGAAAATGCAAGGTCATACAAGTAAAGAACACTTGTACTGAACCAGAGGAACTGGTATAATTCAGAAGCTACTAACAATAGAGGAAGCACTACAACTAAGTAGTGACTTAAACTCACCCGACAATAAGTCGGAGGAACTCAGTGAATAATCGTGGGAGTATGAATAGTATGTACAATAGAATGCCAAAGAGCTGGTTATAAATCTAAAACTCATTGAGTTCATGTATAGTAAAAGAATACCACACTTGGTAAATAAACCTTATTCCCACAATAAAGGGATAAAAAGGTGATGTGTAGCACGTTAAGGATAACAAGAAGGGCGAATAACCTAAGTTATCAGGGTTGCGCAGCAGAAGCTAGTGGGCCCTAGCTAAGAGGTATAATACACCTAGTAAGTACGAGAGAATGGCTATCAATGCCTTGAAGCCTAATAGGCTAGAACCGAATCGGTTACGAGTTAAACAAACCTCAATGAGAATTCTTGGTGCAGGGACTGAACCGTTAGTATGGCTAAGACCCTTTGACCAGAATACATTGTATAATAGAGACCGTAAGGGAGCTAAAACGCTCCAGAATTCCCAAACTTAGTGTTATACCCAAAATTTTGACCCCCTGGGTTAGGGTCTACGGGGTGCTGGTGTTGTGAGAGGCATTTTAATCAAGTAGTGAGGGATCCCGGCTCGATCGGCGCATTCCATGGCATGAGGAGCAGCTTCGTCATTTTCAGGGGCGTTTTCGTAATTTTTTAAGTCTCCTAAGACCTCCTATAAGCTTTCTCTCTCCTCCAAAGGATGCCCAAACCAGCTTGAAATGCTTTGATATTTTAACCAATGATAGAGGATGATATTCTAAGCATAATGGCGTTGGAATTTTGATTTTTCGAGTTTCCAATAATTTTCTAGCAATTTATGACTGAATCAGACAAGAAATTCGATTTAAAAATATTCCAACATTTAAAAAATTCGGTTCCACTTCAGAAATTCATAATTTCCATCCTTGACACGTGTGTTAAAATTTCATAGTAAAATTCCTTTGGGAAGTCACTTAAAAAATATCAAAAAATCTTACTTTTACTAGATTTTCTTTATCTATAAGAAAGTCTATAAAGGGATAGGTTTTTTGATAAAAAAAGAACCGGATATGCTCAAGAACCCTAGAGAGTCAGAAAACTCAGCCTCCTCTCTCTCTCACATTTTCCAACACCCGGCCACCCAAATCATACCAAAAATCCCCCGAAATCACCATCTAAACACGTTTTCCAATCCCCAAAGCGCCAATAATCATCAAAACCCCACAAAAAACACACCAAAACGTGAAGAACAGCAAGAACAACCAACAACCAGAAGCTTGGTTCAAAATCCTTTCGGGTCTGCCATCAACGAAGCACTCGACGAATCCGGTGTGAAGAATCATCTTGAATTCGAAGGTAAAACAGGTTACAACTCTACTTTTCTAATTCCCCACAACCTTATTAACTCTCTGTCAAATTTTGGGTTCAAACTAACCTTCGTACGCTTCTGTATTGCTGTTTGCTTAAGCTTATGTCCAATAACTTGTTTACCAAGTTTCACGCTTAATTCGAATTCAAATTGAAAACTTTCAATCACTAATGTCTTGTACACCTTTCAGGCTACACACCCATAAAATTTGAGCCAAGAACACCTTCGGGAACAGCCTCAACGCCGCCGTCCGAGGGTGGTCCGCACCCACGGACGTCATGTCCGGGGTCCCGGACTCCCTGTCTGTAAGCTTGGACGCCCACGGACGGCGGCGGGATTTTTAAATTTTAAAAATTTAGGTTTTCTAATAATGTCCGGGCCCACGGACAGCCTGTCCGTGGCCCCGGACTTCACAATTTTCTGTTTCTGTTTAATTCGACTTTTATTTTCATATAGGTTAACTGGGGTCCGTGGTCTCGGACATTAGGTCCGTGGCTACGGACGGAAACAAAATTTGACCTAATTCTGCCTCTGAAACCCTAGTTTAGGTAATTTTAATTTCCACTTTAATTTTCTGTCAAAAAAACGTTAAAAAAATAAAAAAAAAAGAAGCGCGCACCTAGGTTAAAAATAACTTTGTAGAAAGCCATAATTGAACCAAGTAGAGGAAAAATGACCTAGGAAGGGTAATGAAAGTAATTTGAACCCTAATTAAGTCGAATATCAAGCCCCCGAACCCGAACTCTCCTTTCCTAATTTGATCTAGGTAAAAATTAGGTGGCGACTCATAATAGGTTCCAGTGAGCTAGCTTAGGTTTTAATAATTATTGTTTTATGACATAGTTATTAATCTTAGGTTATAAGTGGACCTAAAACCTGACTAGATCCCAATCAATTTAATCAACATAGGATAGGGTTTAAAATCAAGGCTCACAGACTGGCGACTCTGTTGGGGACTACTTCTTAATTTTAACTTGTTTAATTTTAAGAAAGAGGGCTTAACTTGAAAGATGTTTATTTATGGTTTTTATTACATTGTTTATTTACTTTTGTCCGCAGTTTGAATTTTGTACCTTGCATCATATGAGAGTGAGGGTCCACATAAACCAATTTCATCCCGGGACCCGTTTGAGGGTCCCCTGTCAGGGACTCACACCTTTTAGGTGATGTGAATAAGCGGGGGAAAAGAGGAGGGTGTCGTCTAACACACCCCCTTAATACTTGGGCTTTAGCCCCAAGCATTTTCCTGGCAGTACCCTTACCTAGCCCATTGTTTGGTCAGTCAAAGACCCGACCGTAGACGCACACCTTTTAGGTGATGTGAAAAAAGTGGGGAAGCCCAAAGAGAATAGCGTGCAAGCCCTATTCCTTTGTGGTGACCTGGGCCCGCGCCCCAAGCACCTCTCCGGATCGATCCTTACCCGAATTGGATAAGCGACAGGTGAGGACATGTTGAACTTGTGTGGGCCTTGTTTGCTTGTATGATCGGCCCACTACCCAGTGTAGAAACTGATAGGAATTTCTCCTACATCAACCTAGCTCAACCCGAATTTACGGCCTTATTGTTTGTAGCCCAAAGGCCTTGACTGGTTTGAAAGAATTGATTGTTCAGGCTCAGGCCCAAAAGTTTAGACTTAGGTGATTACACTTTCGGCCCAATTTAAATTATCAACTTAGTTCTAGGCCCGCGAAAACAAATCCACCTAAAGCAATCCGTGAAAATCCATCGGGCCTCTTCATTTCAAGGCCCATTCTGGTTTAGGAAAAACTTTCACTCGGGCTTAGGCCCTAAATTCTAGATTTAGGTGTCATCTTTTAGGCCTAATCAGAGTTACTCGACCCACACAAGTCTGAAATTAGAGTGCCATTGTAACACCCCCAACTACAATAAAACACACTTAACAACTCTTTGCAGCGGAAATCACAACTCACATCATAACTCAACTCTTTGGTGTTACACGCCGTTAGCCACCCACGTGGCTAACAAGGCTAACATACATACATCGTACCGGTCTGATGGACTAAACTCCCGAGCAACTACACATTAATCCCATTCCATGGCCAACATTCATTATACACTTACATTACAACTGTACCGAGTAATTACCAACTAGCGCCGATACAATTTCGGTCTTACTACGCCTATAATATATCCACAATTCTCATGACTACCACATACAAATAACTACCCCGTCCTACTCTCGAACGGCTTCCAGTTCCTTGTACCTGAAAAGTATGGGAGCCCCCAAAGGGGGTCAGCACCTTTGCTGGTATGGTAATCCCGCAGCCCACATGCTACCGGGCCACGCACAACTATTTGTCGTCTTAGCATGCGGTTGATTTATTTCAAACATGCACAAACTCACACACATATCATGCTTATAAGCAAACATCCATTAATAGAATACATACACAAGGTTAGCACACTCAACATAACAACACACTTCACTTTATAACATACACAACTTAATTTCACTCTTCTTAGAGTACATGAACTTCATTTAGGGAGTGCCGGGGTGATATAAGCCCGAGCACAACATACATACATTTCTTTACTTGAGTGGCAGCCTCATATAGGACCGTACACAACATACACAATTTCCCCTAGCTCCAATAGTGATGAGGTAGGTAAGCCTTGGTTAAGCTTGTGGGTGGTTGTAATTCAAGGAGGAAGAACAACCGTAACATAACAAAGAGGGAGTCGAAGCGATCTTAGGCTTCAACACCCTACCAACATTGTACATAATTTCCCTCCTAGCCCGATGTGGAGGTCGGGTAGGTAAGCTTTGGCTAAGCTAGTGGGAGGTCGAAATCCATGAATGAAGGAAAACAACCCTAACATAACAGGATGGGAGTTAATTCACATATATATATATATATTAACTCCCAAACAATACGCGCGACCGGAACAACCGGATTCCTCTCCATACATACATATACTTATTAGTTAGAGGTTCCCTTATGGAACTTATCACATACATACATCACATAGTGTTACTAACTCGGTTAGACACATAAGGGAAATCATATCCCATTTCAACAACGCGGATAACAGTATCCAACATCAACAACATATTAAGCAAGTCACATACATCACGCATTGTCACAACATACAATAACGCACGGATAGCCGTAGTTAGAACGTTCCCATGGGTTGGGACGTTTATTCCGAATACGATCACTTATGTGAACCTAAGGTCGGTTAACTATTATTTAACACATAACTAAGGTTAAGCGGTATCGGAATTAATTACGCCACAATAATGAATTACTGTAAACTCATTTCATGCTTTATCTTGCAAGGTGGCAAACACACAGAAAAACACATTGGCATACAAGCCGGTGTAATCCGGTAGGACACAGGTTGCAAGAAAACCATACCTGTCACCGAAGGTGCACTCTAGTGTGCCATCACATGTTCCTCGAAATTCTTTGAACCACTGGTAACATTATAACTATCTTTAATTAACATCGGGGTAACATAATTATTTAACGACTAATGCGCCCTTGATTAACCCCGTTCGGTAGTTTTATAACTTTACATCTTTGTTACAACTTCTCACCACTCAATTACCATTATAACTCACTTAATTTACCCTTAACGACCTTATAACATCATCACATATTAATCCCTATCATTGGATATCAATTCCTACCCTTAAACAAAAATTTTGGGCCAACTTTACACTGTGTCCGGACATCTAAGGTCGGACACAAGTCGAAGCAAACTCTGGGGAAAATTTTCAACACGTCCGAACTTGTGTCCGGGCTTTGAAGTTCGGACACAAGTCGAGGCAAAACAAAGAAAATTTTTAACCAGTCCGAACTTGTGTCCGGACTTCAAAGGTCGGACACAAGTCGAGAGCAAGTCTGATGAAAATTTTACAGGCGTCCGAACTTGTGTCGGACATCGAAGGTCGGACACAAGTCGAAGCTAATTAGCCTGGGAAAATTTTCGAGTGTCCGAACTTCCAAGTTCGGACGGAAGTTCGGACACCACTGAAACTCGGAAAATTTTATAGAACGACGGGGCATGTCCGAACTTCCAAGTCCGGACGGAAGTTCGGACGTACCCAAAATTCAGCAAACAGAGGCAAGTTCTTCCCAAAATTGCACCTCTAATAATACCTAACTACACCCATGTTTCACAAGTCATAAACAACCATTCCTTCCCACATTAAACATCCCAAATCAACACCTAAATCCTCTCAACCATAACACCATCATCAAACACTCATTTCCATAGAAATTTTGACATAACTTTCCCATAATCTTTACATATTCATCCTCATCAATCATCATCAAAACTCAACCTCTTCATTCCTAATCTAGCCACACCCTTTCAAGGGTCTAACAGCACACAATAAATCCTCAACTCATCAACATCAACAATATCACCATAACTCCATAAACACAATACCAATCTCCACCTTAAAACATTTGGCTCTTAAGGCCTTCAATTCAACTATTAATTCACAAATCTCTCCACACCAACTAAACACATTTTCAAACATATTTCAATCCACAATTGGGTTCATTAAATTGTTTACCAATCCCAAACCTAAAAACAATTATAGCAAGGTTTAAGGTGGATTCCTTACCTTAATTTCACAAGTCTCTCACATTCTCCTCTTGCTCCTCATTTCTTCCAAAAATCAATTTAGAGGGTATGGAGTTTCCAACTCCATCCCAACATCCATGAACACAAAACATACACAATTAATTATCTAAACCCTTAGAAACTCAATTTAATCAAAGGGCTAGAATTAGGGTTTACCTTTTGACGCTTTTAAAGAGGGATTTCCTCCCTTGAATCAAGAAAGCATTTACTCCACCATTGGAGGGTTGAAACAAGGCTCCAAAACAAGAGGAAAACAAGGTAAGAGAGAGAGAGCAAAATCGGCTACCAAAGGAGGAAGAACAAAAACGAGTTTTTCAATGAAATTTTTACCTTGTTTGAAAGAGGAGGCTCCAAGCTACACATTGGTGTTATTTTCTCTTCAAATGGGGAAAAACCCATGGAGAGATGAACTTCATTATTTTCGGATTTTGAAAAGAGAGGAAGATAGAGAATGATGAGGAGATGAAAATATGTAAATTATGTTTTTCTCATTTGGGGGGGGGGTAGCACCTTGGGCAGCTTGAGAAGAAGGAGAAGCCATGGAAAGGCCTCAAAAGTCGGTGGAACCAGAGGGGGGAGAAGGAGAACGGCTGGTGGAGGAGAGAAAGAGAGGAAAGAGAGGAAGAGAGGAAAAAAGAAAAAATAAGGAAAGAGAGAGAGAGAGAGTATGGGGATATATGTGCCCTTTGTTATTTTAGCTCTCTTGACTTAATTAATTAGTTAACTAGTCTTGTGTGAGTGAGCTGTTTTCATAAATAAAACCGGCCCACTAATATGACATGCTGGAGCGTTTTTCGTTTTTAACAGAAACGCTCGTTTAATTTACCGGTTTAGCACTATTCGCTAACCGGAACCGTTTTTCGGAATCTTCTCATTCCCTTAATTTTAATGGTTATTAAACTCCCATTAATGTTTAATTATTGTTACAAAATCAATTATTATTTTTACAGGGTCGTTTAACTGTTTAAAGTCGCGTTTTCGGGTCTTCTCGAAAAACGCGTTTTAAGACTCCGTTAGCGTTTTAACGCATTGTTTGAATCTGTTTCCTTCCGGAATTTTCTTCCCACACGTTCTTAGTGTGTAATTAAGGTATAAAAATATATTTATAACCCTTATGAAGGTTATGTACCTCCTAAACTAATTAAATACGTATTTTCACGTTTTGTGGCGTTACGCATTTTCTTTTTCTTTTTGGTTTTCGTTTCTTCACCAATGATCTTAAGGGCTTAATTAGCCTTAGGAAATTTATATTATACATTTAATTAACACATTAAGGTTTGGGGTATTTCAATCTACCCCCTTAAAAGAACTTCGTCCCCGAAGTTCACACTTCCCACGCATCATGGTTAGAATACGGGGATTACTTGTAACATAAACTTCCATAACAAACATTTACATCACAAACTCGGACTTAACGGTCCGGGTAACATATACACATCCATACATACATAATATGACATAACGTAATTACATAGTATTTTCGGACTTGATGATCCGGCTACCTTGACAACATTTACACATACATAACAACCCTTTGACTCTTGGTCTGGGTACATACAACATTTAGACTCGTGGTCTTGATAACACAACATCCTTTAGACACATAGGTCTTGATAAATAACACCTTTAGACACGTGGTCTAAGTAACATAACACTTCCGGAATTCAATCCCATTAGGACTCAAGGTCCAAAATAAAAATTATACACATACCACACAACATGTCATAGCATGTATATCAACCAGAAATTCCTTTTCATCTCTTCATGAGTTCGAGACCCATGTAGAGTTCATATACACTTGATCCCACAGAACCGGTCGCGATGGACACTCTGGTCCCCGTTCCTTTGGGAGATCAAAACAATTGCATACATCTTCAAAATATACTTCTCATGTCACCGGTCCGAAGACAAAGGCTCGTACGTCCTCAGCTCGTGAGCAAAGTAGGAAGTAGTACCTCTATGAGGTTAAGTATAATGAAATCCTTTATTGGAAGGATACAAGTTGAAAATCCTCTACGAGGTCACATAAAGGTAGTCCTTCCTTTGAAAATACCACCTAAGAATCTTAAAATATTTATTGAAGTCTAGAAATACCAATTGCAAATTTGAAACCCTATTCAAAATTCTTTTGAAAACTCAATACAACTCTAAGTCCAATTATTGCTAATTGCATCTTACTCCTGATGTGATTATTTATGACCACTTATAGGGAGTTTCAAGAATCATCCAACCCTAATGTGATCAGCATCAGAGTTGAACTATCTTTCCGCCCCAATTTGCGTTCGGCTTCCCTTGATCTCATGATAATCAAGTTTCACCTCCCACTTCATTTTCAAACAACAACTAATTCAAGCATGTACCATTTTCTATCTTTTAGTCCATCTAGTCATAATCATACATCTCCAAGGGTGGAACTATGTCCATCAATCATCTTCCAGATTTATTTTAAATCAAGTTACCTAGGGAATTTAATTCTCGCTAGGTTCTACATTGGTGTCATACCTCCTCATAAATCACACTACTGTACTATACATATATCCATATATATATATATTTTATCAAAATATATTACACAATATTACACTTGGTATCATATAAAAAACTGTTGGGGTTTTAGTTCCCCGGGAGTTTTTCTACTCCCTATACTTATACTTTCACACACATCCTTTAACACACTTTTCACAATGGTATTCGCATCTTCTGTGCGCAATTACCATAATTAACCATGAATGAATGTGTATGTTTATGTAACACACACACCAATCATCAAAACAAAATTATTTTGTGCTATGAGCATCCTAGTTCACGTACACTTGTACGGTAAAAACACACTAACGGTTTTGCGCTCTACCCCCCCCCCCCCCTTAAAAGGGATTACGCCCACGTAATCAATCACTTAATCATTGGTTTATAACGTCCTACCATCGTGAAGTGTTTTAACTCCACGCGGTTTATTATACACTGTGTTCTGGTTGAGGATCTTAGCCATGTTGGCGGTTTAGTCCCTAACCAAGAATTCTCACTAGAGTTTATTTTAACTCTTAACTGGTTTCGATTCTGGCCTGTGAGACTATAGGCGTTAATAATTAGCCATCCACTCATGTTCACTACACACATTCAACATTTTGAATCGCTTGGCTCACTAGTTTCTGCTGCGCGACTCTTGATAATTAGAGCTTAGTTTGCCCCATACATTATTCGTACTGTATTGTACATCCTCGATTATCACCATTACCTTGGTAATAACGGTTTCTCAGCCGACGCGTGGTTCACTTACCGTGAGCGAACTCGGTGAGTTACAAAACTTCTACTCCTTTCCATGATCACTTACTGTATTCCACAATGATTTACTTGTTCTTCCAACTTACGGTCGGTTACTTTTGAGCTACTACCTATTGTGTAGTACTCTGTCGGTTATTTCCAACACTTGAGGTATGTCCCGTACCGATATTCAACAATCGTGCTACTGTAGTCACTTATGTCAACCAAGTACCCTTGATTGGTACTACCGTGCTTATCTTATGCATCGGTTTTATCACACCATAAGTCTTGTTGTTCTATCACATTTAACATTTTCAGACTTCCCAGCTATCTCACTTGATCATTACGCGCAAGCGCAATACCAAAACGCTCAGTCATACAGAGTGCAGAGGCGTAAACTCTTGACAGTAAATCTCTTATGCGATTGCAATAGGAATTCACACTGAGTTCCTTATCACATAATACCAACCATTGGCTTATTGCCCAGTCTGTTTGCTATCACTTACTTGTATGTCCATTGAGTTTTACTCATAACGGTCTTATTCGCCACATTACTATTTAACAATACTTATGCAACGGCGCTTACTGCGCACCGGCCTCTTTTCATTGTATAACATTAACTTACACTGCCACTGTTATTTTAGCTTTCGCCACTACACAACGTTTCGCCAGTGATTTGGCTGATTACTGAATGCTTTACTCTTCGAGTCTTTGTGCCGCTGAGTGTTGTTCATCACACATTTAGCATTACACACCTATGGTGATTGCTATCAGACTTATTACTCTTCCGGTCTCCACAACTGGTGCAACACTTCCTTTCGTATTATTCCTACTCACATCATCTTGGGTAATAGCAACATAGTCAACTCTTAACATATTCCTTGAATAGTCACATAACTACCGCTGTTACGGTTTCACATATCGCGAGGTATCCCCACTCTAAAGTGGGTTCGTTATCCGCTTTACTTACTTATATTACATAAACTTATGTGATCAATAACATTTCTTAACACATTCTACTTGTGGCTCATAAGCCTTATGCCCCGAGCTTTGCTCTTTGTAGGCTATCCACACACATTTACTTCTCTGACAACATTACATGTTTATAGATTGCATTGAGCTCCGTGACAAGGTCGTTGTTCCTTTCATGGTATGCTCCTTCAAGGATGTCAGACTTCCTCCTGACGACTTATGTTTAAACTGGGTGTTAGTTTCAACCCTTGCGTTTCTGTCACGTTAGTCGTTCAACCAATGTGATCCAACCACCTTTTAAGGATAGTTCCTGGGTGTTACTAGGTTTGTGCCATCACATCTGGCTTGCACTTGTTGATATGCTTAGTTACTACTTTGCTCTGCGTTCTTTGTTGGGTAAATATCCTCTTTAGTGAAATTGATATCTCGGAGCTATCCCGATCATTGCACATTAACATATCCATTGTAGGCATTTGTCTCACCATATGTAGGCTGGGTACTTACTCCAGCTATTATGTTCATCCATCCAGATCCTTAAGACATATGCTATGTCTTTACTTACTAACCAGTGCACTTCGCACTAGTTCACCTTTAAACATTTCCTTAAAATAAACTTACTGATTCCTTCAGTCTTGTTGACTTGCTGGTTTCCTTTTCTTCAACCATACTTGGTAGTCCATTGCTCTTGTTGACTTTTACTTCGGGACAGTGTATAGAGTCGACTACTTCCCATGTTCTAGACTCCACTCGTATACATACGTGGGGTACCCTATGATACATGCTACTTACCTGACTAACCCATAGTAGGTCTGTCAGGCCAAAGCTACTATCGGAGTGCGGGCCCCCACATTACAGTTGGATACTCGTAGGTCCGTCACACGCCTAGGTGTAAGTATTGTTGTCAACGCCTCTTATCAACTTATCCTGTGATAATAGCATTCCGTGGTTGTCTTCGAACTTAATTCAAGGGAAATATCTCCACTGTTGTGCTATGACGAACTCAATCCATTCCCTCGGGTTGTTACCCTTGGGTTTACCGGTTTCCATCCGGTTAATTAAAAGTAACTGGGTAAAACTTACCTACCATATGGCACTGAGGCCGGTGTAGGTCTTCTGGTTTGGTTTAAAAGAAGGTTGGAAATAAAAGGGGTTTGAAAGAAAATTTTAGTTTTGGAAAAAGGTTTTGAAAATAAATTTAGGTTGAAAGAAAAATTTTCGTGGTTTTACAACGTTTCCTTGCCTTAACCAAGTCTAGCTTCTTGCTGACTGGTGTATTTCCAAGCACTGAGGTCAGGCTATTAAGCCTTTCCACGGTTATGATAACCCCACTTAACTTCATGGTACTTTACTAAGTACCGGTAGTGGTTTAAAATTTCCCGTACAACCTTGTTGTAGCAGCACTTGCCACAGCAAGTGCGCCATGCAATCTGGTTATCGGTTCAATACACACTAGTTGCGGTATCGCTTCCACCCGCTCTGACATCAGTTGCCTTGTTGGCCCTTACTTGATCTTACAATCTTAACAATAAATCTCCTGGGTACTTCTCTCTATCTTCACATGGTACCCATTAACTAGGGTGTTTCCCATTTTGGGAGACCCCTTTTTACTTAGTATCGTATCCTCCTCGTACTACGTTGTAGTTCTTTAATCGGTTAGTATATCGTTGGAGTATTATTTAACATTTGTAGTCCCGTAGACACTCGTCTCGGGTTTCTACTATTTCACTTCTCCACGTTTGCACGCTTAGTGCTTGTAAGCTGGTTGTCCTCGACTGCTTCGCATGTCGACCCAGGGTGCTGGAAATTCCATTTTCTTATGCATAAGATCCTTCACTTTTCGCTAACAAGAGCGGTTAATATTGTTCAAATGGAACCGTCTTCGGGATTCACACCTTTCGGAATCTACCGTATGACAGGTTCTCCGTGCTCATTAGGGCACTTAATAACAGCCAGATCGGGTATTCCCGAGTAAGAGAGGACTTTCATCTCTCTGGCGTTCTTTCCAAGTTATATAATAGGGTTTGTGGAGGGCGGGATGGATACTGTAGGTATCTAGTACACACTGGTATTTCCCTAACTAGCGTACTTCTCACGCTATCACTCAACCCTTAACCCAAGGTACTAAAATCTTAACTCGGTACTTCCTAAGCTCGGTACTTCAGTCATCAGAGCGATACTTCGCTCTGATACCACTTTTTGTAACACCCCAACTACAAATAACACACTTAACAACTCTTTGCAGCGGAAATCACAACTCACATCATAACTCAACTCTTTGGTGTTACACGCCGTTAGCCACCCACGTGGCTAACAAGGCTAACATACATACATCGTACCGGTCTGATGGACTAAACTCCCGAGCAACTACACATTAATCCCATTCCATGGCCAACATTCATTATACACTTACATTACAACTGTACCGAGTAATTACCAACTAGCGCCGATACAATTTCGGTCTTACTACACCTATAATATATCCACAATTCTCATGACTACCACATACAAACAACTACCCCGTCCTACTCTCGAACGGCTTCCAGTTCCTTGTACCTGAAAAGTATGGGAGCCCCCAAAGGGGGTCAGCACCTTTGCTGGTATGGTAATCCCGCAGCCCACATGCTACCGGGCCACGCACAACTATTTGTCGTCTTAGCATGCGGTTGATTTCAAACATGCACAAACTCACACACATATCATGCTTATAAGCAAACATCCATTAATAGAATACATACACAAGGTTAGCACACTCAACATAACAACACACTTCACTTTATAACATACACAACTTAATTTCACTCTTCTTAGAGTACATGAACTTCATTTAGGGAGTGCCGGGGTGATATAAGCCCGAGCACAACATACATACATTTTCTTTACTTGAGTGGCGGCCTCATATAGGACCGTACACAACATACACAATTTCCCCCTAGCTCCAATAGTGATGAGGTAGGTAAGCCTTGGTTAAGCTTGTGGGTGGTTGTAATTCAAGGAGGAAGAACAACCGTAACATAACAAAGAGGGTCGAAGCGATCTTAGGCTTCAACACCCTACCAACATTGTACATAATTTCCCTCCTAGCCCGATGTGGAGGTCGGGTAGGTAAGCTTTGGCTAAGCTAGTGGGAGGTCGAAATCCAATGAAGGAAAACAACCCTAACATAACAGGATGGGAGTTAATTCACATATTATATATTAACTCCCAAACAATACGCGCGACCGGAACAACCGGATTCCTCTCCATACATACATATACTTATTAGTTAGAGGTTCCCTTATGGAACTTATCACATACATACATCACATAGTGTTACTAACTCTGTTAGACACATAAGGGAAATCATATCCCATTTCAACAACGCGGATAACAGTATCCAACATCAACAACATATTAAGCAAGTCACATACATCACGCATTGTCACAAACATACAATAACGCACGGATAGCCGTAGTTAGAACGTTCCCATGGGTTGGGACGTTTATTCCGAATACCGATCACTTATGTGAACCTAAGGTCGGTTAACTATTATTTAACACATAACTAAGGTTAAGCGGTATCGGAATTAATTACGCCACAATAATGAATTAATGTAAACTCATTTCATGCTTTATCTTGCAAGGTGGCAAACACACAGAAAAACACATTGGCATACAAGCCGGTGTAATCCGGTAGGACACAGGTTGCAAGAAAACCATACCTGTCACCGAAGGTGCACTCTAGTGTGCCATCACATGTTCCTCGAAATTCTTTGAACCACTGGTAACATTATAACTATCTTTAATTAACATCGGGGTAACATAATTATTTAACGACTAATGCGCCCTTGATTAACCCCGTTCGGTAGTTTTATAACTTTACATCTTTGTTACAACTTCTCACCACTCAATTACCATTATAACTCACTTAATTTACCCTTAACGACCTTATAACATCATCACCTATTAATCCCTATCATTGGATATCAATTCCTACCCTTAAACAAAAATTTTGGGCCAACTTTACACTGTGTCCGGACATCTAAGGTCGGACACAAGTCGAAGCAAACTCTGGGGAAAATTTTCAACACGTCCGAACTTGTGTCCGGGCTTTGAAGTTCGGACACGTCGAGGCAAAACCAAAGAAAATTTTTAACCAGTCCGAACTTGTGTCTGGACTTCAAAGGTCGGACACAAGTCGAGAGCAAGTCTGATGAAAATTTTACAGGCGTCCGAACTTGTGTCCGGACATCGAAGGTCGGACACAAGTCGAAGCTAATTAGCCTGGGAAAAATTTTCGAGTGTCCGAACTTCCAAGTTCGGACGGAAGTTCGGACACCACTGAAACTCGGAAAATTTTATAGAACGACGGGGCATGTCCGAACTTCCAAGTCCGGACGGAAGTTCGGACGTACCCAAAAATTCAGCAAACAGAGGCAAGTTCTTCCCAAAATTGCACCTCTAATATACCTACACTAACTCCATGTTTCACAAGTCATAAACAACCATTCCTTCCCACATTAAACATCCCAAATCAACACCTAAATCCTCTCAACCATAACACCATCATCAAACACTCATTTCCATAGAAATTTTGACATAACTTTCCCATAATCTTTACATATTCATCCTCATCAATCATCATCAAAACTCAACCTCTTCATTCCTAATCTAGCCACACCCTTTCAAGGGTCCTAACAGCACACAATAAATCCTCAACTCATCAACATCAACAATATCACCATAACTCCATAAACACAATACCAATCTCCACCTTAAAACATTTGGCTCTTAAGGCCTTCAATTCAACTATTAATTCACAAATCTCTCCACACCAACTAAACACATTTTCAACACATATTTCAATCCACAATTTGGGTTCATTAAATTGTTTACCCAATCCCAAACACTAAAACAATTATAGCAAGGTTTAAGGTGGATTCCTTACCTTAATTTCACAAGTCTCTCACATTCTCCTCTTGCTCCTCATTTCTTCCAAAAATCAATTTAGAGGGTATGGAGTTTCCAACTCCATCCCAACATCCATGAACACAAAACATACACAATTAATTATCTAAACCCTTAGAAACTCAATTTAATCAAAGGGCTAGAATTAGGGTTTACCTTTTGACGCTTTTAAAGAGGGATTTCCTCCCTTGAATCAAGAAAGCATTTACTCCACCATTGGAGGGTTGAAACAAGGCTCCAAAACAAGAGGAAAACAAGGTAAGAGAGAGAGAGCAAAATCGGCTACCAAAGGAGGAAGAACAAAAACGAGTTTTTCAATGAAATTTTTACCTTGTTTGAAAGAGGAGGCTCCAAGCTACACATTGGTGTTATTTTCTCTTCAAATGGGGAAAACCCATGGAGATGAACTTCATTATTTTCGGATTTTGAAAAGAGAGGAAGATAGAGAATGATGAGGAGATGAAGAATATGTAATTATTTTCTCATTTGGAGTGGGGTAGCACCTTGGGCAGCTTGAGAAGAAGGAGAAGCCATGGAAAGGCCTCAAAAGTCGGTGGAACCAGAGGGGGGAGAAGGAGAACGGCTGGTGGAGGAGAAAGAGAGGAAAGAGAGGAAGAGAGGAAAAAAGAAAAATAAGGAAAGAGAGAGAGAGAGTGTGGGGATATATGTGCCCCTTTGTTATTTTAGCTCTCTTGACTTAATTAATTAGTTAACTAGTCTTGTGTGAGTGAGCTGTTTTCATAAATAAAACCGGCCCACTAATATGACATGCTGGAGCGTTTTTCGTTTTTTAACAGAAACGCTCGTTTAATTTACCCGGTTTAGCACTATTCGCTAACCGGAACCGTTTTTCGGAACCTTCTCATTCCCTTAATTTTACTGGTTATTAACCTCCCATTAATGTTTAATTATTGTTACAAAATCAATTATTATTTTTACAGGGTCGTTTAACTGTTTAAAGTCGCGTTTTCGGGTCTTCTCGAAAAACGCGTTTTAAGACTCCGTTAGCGTTTTAACGCATTGTTTGAATCTGTTTCCTTCCGGAATTTTCTTCCCACACGTTCTTAGTGTGTAATTAAGGTATAAAAATATATTTATAACCCTTATGAAGGTTATGTACCTCCTAAACTAATTAAATACGTATTTTCACGTTTTGTGGCGTTTACGCATTTTCTTTTTCTTTTTGGTTTTCGTTTCTTCACCAATGATCTTAAGGGCTTAATTAGCCTTAGGAAATTATAATTATACATTTAATTAACACATTAAGGTTTGGGGTATTTCAGCCATCTTACCAAGTACTCCTTCCCGGCCCAGAACTTCAGTCCCGTCCTCTTTTATTTTCTAATAGACGGCATTTTGAAAACAGGTAAACTGTCATCACAAGCATGGAGGGAAAAGGAAGGTCAGTTACAACAGAGGATAGAATGGTAGAGATAGAGCGTAGGCTGAAAGCCATGGAGGAAGCCGTAGAAGAGTTGAGAAACAAGATCAACTCTCGGGATGCGGACTTTCATAGAGCCGCTAGTGCAAGAGAATATGGCCAAACTGAACTAGGAGCCATGATGGCTGCCATGGAGCGGAGACATGGTGCTGTCAGGGATGCCATGGAATCCAACTATATTGCTGTAATTGAAGAATTGAAGGCAATGGTTCTCTCCCTGGAGGCCGAACGTCAAGCTCATGACGAACTAGCGGGCAGGCTTCTTAACTCTCTTCATGATCGTACAGAAGCTGGCCCCATCTGAGCCCAGAGTTCACAGGGAAATGTCGAGGAACTTGTTACAAAATTCCAGAAAGCTATTAAGCAGCCGGAAGTGGTTAACCAGGTAGCAACTTGTATTCAAGGTTGCACCCGAAAAAGGACTAGACAGCAGGAAGAAGGCACTAGTGGATGGATAGGAGGACCACGTTGGGACATTAGAGCAATAGAGTCACCACAGAAGAACTCTGATCTGAGACAATTTACTAATATCGGCCAGACGCTAAGTCAAGCGCTTGAGGAACTTCGAAGGAGAAGTCTGCTACAACCAAAGGCCCCGAAAGCAGGACTTGCTCGATTGGGGAAAGATCTGAACCAATTCTGTCACTACCATCAGCTTCCCGGTCATGACACTGACCATTGCAGGGCCTTGCAGCATAAGATCCAAGACTTTATTGACCAGGGATTTCAGTTCTCGAAGCGCGAGAACATTTTCGGAAGTTCCATGCCAGAGCATTGCTAGGAGTTATCTTTATTTTGGTTTCCCTACTTTCTTCCTTAGTCGTTCGGTGTAGTTTCTTTTTTTCCTTAATTAGCTTAGTTGGTCGTTGCTTTTCTTTTGAAATAGTCTAAACAATAAGGGATTTTGTTGTCGCACTTGTCTGCTATTAATAAGGGAAATCTTCGTTTTGCTTTCATGAAAAGTCCGAATTGGTACTTATATTCTCGCATCTTTCAAAAAAAACATGCTGTCTCATGGAACCCACCTGCAAATGTTATAAGGTAGAACCCTTGTTTTCACCAATTCCTCTATGCAAAGCCACCACTCTGCGTACGAACACCACTTTCATCGTATACATCCCATGTGTCTCACCACTCCACTTTCCCGACATTTCACCAAATACGTGAAGCCAAAAATTTGTTCTCACAAAATCACCCATCACCTCCCCACAGGATCACCTCGTCACCACTCACCATTACACACACAGCCATCCACCACAAATAATTTGGGTACCCAAAGGGCTCGTCAAAAACCCCACAACAATACTGAGGGCAATCTGAGTTAAGGGACGTTAATGTTTATTTATTTTGTTTAAATGTGCAAACAAGTCTCTGAGTGTACATTTCGCGAGAGTGCCTTGAGCAGTAAAACCAAGAGCGAAAGAGCGTGTCATTTTTACACGACTCCAGAGAGGCCACATTCAAAGGTGAGGTAAACGGCATGACTCCGACCGAAGGAGATAATTTGTAAATTTACGTTTAAACCTATGAAAAGTAACAAAGAACGGATGCACAACTATTAGGGATGACGAAGCACCTAGGTACAGCACCACACAGCCAAAAAGCTTGTGAACCCTGACATTAACCCTAGGCACCCCCGCTGAGCTTTTTGTGTACATCCTCTTTTACAACACTACAAACTCCACAAACGAGCCAGCCAGTGATGAATAACCGACCCGGTGACCAAAGGAAGCAAGGAGCCCGACTTCCGAACAGCAGCTTCACAAGTCTGAAGAAGCAAACTGCCACCAGCATGACGAAACGATCCGCAAATGGTCCCAAAGTGACACAGGATCCAAACGAGCTAACATCAAAAACAGCTCTCAAAGTTCAAAACTGGGAAACAGAAGAACCCCGATGGAAAGGAGATTCAAAGAAAGGCAAACCTGAAAAGCCTCAAAGAAACCCAGAATCGGAAAAAAGAAAGAAGATGCAAGGAACAATCCAAAAGTTCCAAGCCCCAAGTTCACAAGCGAAGTCATCACGAAGTAGCCAAATGACTTCAAGGCAAAGAAGATAAGTCCGAGAGACGGTGCAAGTTGCAGCTTTGGTCATCCTTAAAGCTCCACATATCCTAAACATTCCTCCATTATCCTGTTGTCATTCATCACACCTCATAGCCACGTTATAAGCTCAAAAGACTTCCGACTTAGTAGTTGTGTATCCAATTGAGTGAAAGTAGCAGGTTGAATGCGTAAATCTAACAAATGTCAAATTCAATGGTTGAGAAGTTGTGACCGTAAGTGAGAAACGAGTGCAAACACCAAACACGTCGAGTGTAGGTTGAGAAGCACCACATCAAAACATAAGCCTTGACCGTGTGAGGACGAGACTTGTTCGCACGTTTAGCCAAAGAAGATACTGGGGGCAATCGATCGTTCTGATCGATCGCCATGAACTCTAACTCAGATTGCCTTAAGAAAGAATGCTGGGGGCAATTGTTGGTTCCAACAATTGCAACAACAACACCGATGAAGGCCCAAAAGTTCAAAACCCAAAGGTTCAAACCATTCTCACATCCCACAGGCCCGTCCTAAGCCCTTCCTCCACATCAAATTCCCACAGGCCCGTCTTAAGCCCTACCTTCACACCCAAACATCCATAGGCCCATCTTGAGCCCTACCTTCTTCAGATTTGACATAAACCCCAATCCTTCTACATCCATTTAGACCCATCATACATTTTACTCACTTTCATTTAGAACAACCTTTAGGCTCGTCATAAGACCTAGTTGCATACCCTTAGGCTCGTCATAAGACCTAGATCCAACCCTTAGGCTCGTCATAAGACCTAGATCCAACCCTTAGGCTCGTCATAAGACCTAGATCCATCCTTAGGCTCGTAGTAAGACCTAGTCGCATTCCCTTAGGCTCGTCATAAGACCTAGATCCATCCTTAGGCTCGTCATAAGACCTAGATCCATCCTTAGGCTCGTCATAAGACCTAGAACCATCCTTTAGGCTCGTCATAAGACCTAGTTGCATTCCCTTAGGCTCGTAGTAAGACCTAGCGTTACCCTTTAGCTTACCCGCTCTTATCAAACACATTGCATTCATCACATTCATATAAACTCGTCATAAGACCTAGTTGCATTATCCAGGCGCGTCACAAGACCTGGCGACAGAAAAGTTGGCGAGGTGATGGCAATAAATCCTCCTTTTGCGATGTCAACTTATTTTCGGGATCAACGAATGGTGGGCAAAGGCAATAAGTCCCCAAGGTTTTTACCAGGAGTTATCCCTGCACACCGGCTTGGGGGGCGATGGCAATAAGTCCACATTGGGTCCAGCCAGGAGCATTGGCACGGGTTTCGGTCCCCAGAAGCATCCGAGCATCATCAGCATTATCATCAGCATCATCAACATCATCAACATCATCAACATCATCAACATCATCAGCATCATTAGCATCATCAACATTTCAGCATTCTTGCATTTGCATACCACCCAGTTATCATCATTATAGGTAGTCAACGCCTTAGAACCGCTTGACATTATTCCGTTTTCGTCACCTAGGTAGTCAGCGCCTTAGAATAGCTTGACACATTTTCACTTATAGGTAGTCAGCACCTTAGAATAGCTCGACAGCGTTTTTGTTGCTTAGGTAGTCAGCGCCTCCGAATAGCTGCACGCAATCAACGCGGTTTCGCACAACATGGAGAATTTCGTGAAGTCCAAAATTTTGGGGCATCACTCAAGCATCAACCAGACTTTTCATATCCACTACAAAGTCTAGTTGACGGGGGGCAATCTGTTATACCCAAAATTTTGACCCCCTGGGTTAGGGTCTACGGGGTGCTGGTGTTGTGAGAGGCATTTTAATCAAGTGGTGAGGGATCCCGGCTCGATCGGCGCATTCCATGGCATGAGGAGCAGCTTCGTCATTTTCAGAGGCGTTTTCGTAATTTTTTAAGGCTCCTAAGACCTCCTATAAGCTTTCTCTCTCCTCCAAAGGATGCCCAAACCAGCTTGAAATGCTTTGATATTTTAACCCATGATAGAGGATGACATTCTAAGCATAATGGCGTTGGAATTTTGATTTTTCGAGTTTCCAATAATTTTCTAGCAATTTCTGACTGAATCTGACAAGAAATTCGATTTAAAAATATTCCAACATTTAAAAAATTCGGTTCCACTTCAGAAAATAATTTCCATCCTTGACACGTGGTTAAAATTTCATAGCAAAATTCCTTTGGGAAGTCACTTAATTAAAATATCAAAAAATCTTACTTTTACTAGATTTTCTTTATCTTTAAGAAAGTCTATATAAGGGGATAGGTTTTTTTTGATAAAAAAAAGAACCGGATATGCTCAAGAACCCTAGAGAGTCAGAAAACTCAGCCTCCTCTCTCTCTCTCTCTCTCTCTCTCTCACGTTTTCCAACACCCGGCCACCCAAATCATACCAAAAATCCCCCGAAATCACCATCTAAACACGTTTTCCAATCCTCAAAGCGCCAATAATCATCAAAACCCCACAAAAACACCACCAAAACGTGAAGAACAGCAAGAACAACCAACAACCAGAAGCTTGGTTCAAAATCCTTTCGGGTCTGCCATCAACGAAGCACTCAACGAATCCCGGTGTGAAGAATCATCTTGAATTCAAAGGTAAAACAGGTTACAACTCTACTTTTCTAATTCCCCACGACCTTATTAACTCTCTGTCAAATTTTGGGTTCAAACTAACCTTCGTACGCTTCTGTATTGCTGTTTGCTTAAGCTTCTGTCCAATAACTTGTTTACCAAGTTTCGTGCTTAATTCGAATTCAAATTGAAAACTTTTAATCACTAACGTCTTGTACACCTTTCAGGCTACACACCCATAAAATTTGAGCCAAGAACACCTTCGGGAACAGCCTCAACGCCGCCATCCGAGGGCGGTCCGCACCCACGGACGTCATGTCCGGGGTCCCGGACTCCCTGTCCGTAAGCTCGGACGCCCACGGACGGCGGCGGGATTTTTAAATTTTAAAATTTAGGTTTTCTAATAATGTCCGGGCCCACGGACAGCCTGTCCGTGGCCCCGGACTTCACACTAGTAGAAAAAAGATTTTAAATGACGCACTTTAAACCACGGTTAAATAAATAACCGTCATTTATACTCTATAAACCACGGTTATTAACAGAACCGTCATTTATATTGCACGGCCCATCAAAATAAATGACGGTTTCTTATTAACCGTCGTATAAAGTATATATAAACCACGGTTCTGGACGGAACCGTCGTTTATGTTGCACGGCTCATCATAATAAAATGACGGTTTTATCCAAACCGTCGTATAAAGGGAGTTTAAACCACGGTTACTCTTGAACCGTCGTTTAAAATTTTCCGCCAAAACTTAAAAACCACGGTTTCTATGATAACCGTCGTTTATTGTGATCGTAACATAGGTTTTAAACGACGGTTTGTCTATCAACCGTCGTTTAAAGTCATTTAATTAAAGACCCTCGAGCCTCATTTCTTCTTCTTCCCCGCGACTCTCTTTCTCCTGTGCGATTCCGTCGTGCGATTTCCCCCGTCGACTCCCACTCCCCCGTCTTAAACCGTCGCCGTCGAGCTTTTCCCCCTTCCACCGTCGCCTTGCTTCACCCCAGCTCGCAGCTCGACACCGCCCAAACAGCGGCTGCGACCTGCGCAGCCTTCCAGTCTATTCCGGCCTCCTCCACTGCCCAGCGTCTGCTCCCGCCATCTTCTCCGTCCAAGTCCAGCTCGCCTCCGACCTGCGCACGGCCCAGTGAAGCACGCTCCACCGCCCCAACCTCCCCTCTCGCCTGAATCGCACGCGACGCCCCCCTATCTCTTCGGTAATTAAACTCCAAGTTTTAGCAATTTTTTGATTAGTGTGGCTGATTATGCGTACTGATATACATATAATATGTCTGCCTTTGAAGTTTGATATGTGTGGATGTGTATATCTATACCGACAATAAGATAGCAGCTAGGAAAAATAATAGGGAGTCACGAGCAGTTTGTCTGTGTGAATATATATAGACATGTTATTAGCGGTAGTGAATGTGTATTTATATATGCATGCGCATATTAAACTAGTAATAGCAGTGAATTGAAAATGTTTGTTGGCTACTAAACTTTCTAACGTGATGTTCTGTACAAATATGAATAGGTGGATCGGGTGTGAGTATATAATGCATATCAATAATCGAAAGATGGTAGCCAGTCACGCCTAGCTATATGTTGAGTGTAAATATATTTACATGCATATCAACAACCGGGTACAGCAGCCAAAGAAAAAAAAAAGAGATGATGGGACCGAGAGAGAATGTGTATATATTATATATATATATATATATGTATTGCTGAATGTAATTTGCTATCTTTTTTTTTCCTAGCTGCTATGTTACTGATATGCATATATATTTATACACACATGCCTGAAGGTCCTGGCTTGGTTTGGCGATTTGTAGGTTGCTTCAAAGGGAAATTGCATTGTTCTCCCGCTGCCTGAAGGTCGTGTTCATCCTCCACCATCGCTGCCCATCCACCGCCGGAGTCTCATCGCCACTCTGGTAATTAATTTGTAAAACTTTAGCATTTATTTGCAGCCCAACTCCATTATTATTGTTTGTTAATTGGTTAGTGTCTTGATCCCCGCCCTTAATATCCCTAAGTGTCTGTGCATTTTGCTGCGAATGATGCTTAAATGTCTGTGTGTTTTATTGAGAATCACTTGAACCTTGATCTGATGCTGCTATTGTGTTTGTTTTTGCCAAAAAAAGTGTGGGGTATCTAAAAATACGCAATGGTCATGCCAAATTTTTTCCAGAATTAAACCTTATTCTAAGTTCATTGGATAGGTGTTACTACCCACGGTTGGATTGTCCACTTGTCGCACTAATTGTTGTTGCCGCCCGTCAACCTGCCACCCGGTTTGCGTAATCAGAACCCACGGTAAAACACTTGCATTTCTGATTATGATTTTAGAAAGAAATACTTATGTATGTACATATATATAATATATTGTCACAAATAAACGTTATACTAAATTCTATTTGTATTCTGAAATCATTAGAATATATATTTGCATAATGTGGTGAAATGTGAGATTAATGTTGTTGCTACTATGTTTGTTTCTGCCTTAAAAAAATGTGGAGTATCTAAAAATACGCAAAGATCATGCCAAATTTTTTCCAGAATTTAACCTTATTTTAATTTTATTGAATAGGTGTTTCTACGGTTGAACAATCCCGCTTCCTTCCCATTTGTGACTTGATCATCCGTACTCATTGGGTTAGTTTTTTAAAAATGTTTCAATAACATGGTTTATTCAAAAATCTTCGTTTGTTTATTTTTCAATTCATATTTTTTTTCAAATTAAAACCTTATATTCTAATTTCATTTACTATATGCATACTTGTCTGTCTGATAATAATTCGTATGGTTTGCTGAGAATTAATTTTGCTGCTACTGTGTTTGTTTCTGCCTTTAAAAATGTGGAGTGTCTAAAAATACGCAAAGGTCATGCCAAATTTTTTCCAGAATTTAAGCTTTCTTCGTTTGTTTAATATGTTCAATTATTCAAGTTTTTTAAAATTAAAACCTTATTCTAATTTCATTGAATAGGTGTTATATACTGCGCGCAAGAGCATTTGCCTACTTCTCCTTCTTCTGTGCTGTTCGCGCTAGCTGACCATCCAGTACTCATCAGGTTGGTATTTAAAATGTTTCAATTTATTTTTGTTTTTCTATTAAACAATGGAAAATCAATTCAAACATAGAATTACCTGTCTGAGATATACCTGATAGAGGTATGTCTTAGATAGTCCCTGTTGGGACTATCCAATGACCTTTGCTCTCACCATCTAGGTTGTGAATGAGTTAATAATATACAGTAGTTCAGTGATAATTTCAGCAGCATTACCCTAGTGTTCTTCTAGTGTACATATATATATGTGAATTGAAACGATTCGTATATATATATCTACACTAGGAGAACTGTAGGGTTGCTGCCGAAATTATCACTGAACTACTGTATATTATTAACTTGTTCCTAGGTGAGATCGTAGGTGATTGGATAGGTTTAGGTTGTTAAATCTGTAAATAAAAAAAGAGGAGATCAATGGAACAAGTTCACGACATCTCTGGTGTGTGTTGAAAAAGAAGATGGAGCGCTCAGTGATGTACAGTGACAGATTGGACATCAAGTACCTACAAGGGGTCAATAAATTTTGCAAAGTCCTTGTTGACAATCTTAAACCAAGGGATAAGGGATATATTCGATGTCCTTGTGTCGATTGCAAGAACGACTTCAAATACCGAGGTGTGGACAAGATTAAGGATCATCTGATTCGCAGAGGGTTTACAGATGATTATGAAGCCATAACAATACTGCATGGTCAACATTCAGTACAAGTGTTTGAATGTGCTGATAACGTTGTTGCAGAACAATCAGAAATGGATGCTTCACACGATTTTGGGGATACTCAAGATGATTCACTAGGTAGTGATTCAGATGATCAGGAGGACCTTAATGCAATGATGGAAGATGTTGAACAACATTTTTCCAACAAACCCAAATCATTCAAAAATCTGATGGAAGCATCAAAGGAACCGTTGTACAGTGGATGTGAAACGCAAACACAAAACAAATTGAGCGTTGTCTTAAAACTATTCAATCTGAAGGCGAGACATGGATGGAGTGATGTCAGTTTTACAGATCTTTTACAACTGCTGAAGAATGTACTACCAAAGGACAATGTGATACCCACAACAACTTATGAGGCAAAGAAGTTAATGTGTCCGATGGGTATGGAATATAAAAAAATACATGCTTGTCCAAATGGGTGTATGTTGTATTGGAAGGAGAATGAGTTGGATGACCATTGCTCTGAATGTGGGGAATCACGCTATGTAAAAAAGGGTGACAGAAACCACATAAGCACTAAAGTGGGCTCTCCTGCGAAGGTGTTGTGGTATCTACCGATAATTCCCCGATTCAAACGTTTGTTTGCAGTTCAGAAAGATGCTGAGAACCTCCGATGGCATGTTACCCATAGAAAGGATGATGGTAAATTGAGACATCCAGCCGATTCACCACAATGGAGAAACATTGACAGAATATACCCTCAATTCGGTACAGACCCAAGGAACTTAAGACTTGGTTTATGATATTGTGAAAGGTCATGAGGACTCTCCCCTTCCGTTGGAGTGGAATCAGTGGAGTAAAATAGTTCAAGCAAAATCTTCAGTTGTTCCATGGCCATATTCTCTCATTGATGTCAGTGACAAGGTAAACTATTTACATGCTTACTGTTCAGTTTTTTACTTGACTGTTGACTGATATGTTAATTATTTAATTTTTGTATACTATTAGATTGATAAGGAATTAAGACCGGTTAAGAAGAGGAAAGTGGATAAGGGGAAGGAAGTTGTGAAATCAAATGAGGAGAGTCAGAGTGTGAGAAAGGAAGTGGTCAAGCCTTTCGATATGACTCCTAGGAGAGCCGCCATTCTGACACCCAAGTATCTGAAGAAGTTGACAGACAAACAAAAAATGCTATATGACTTTTTCATGACGAAGCCACAGTCTGTCACCAATTTCAACATGAAAGTGTCTAAGCATGTTTTCCACTCCCCCGAGCCCAGAGATCTGATGATTACCGTGAGCGATCTAAGAGAATTTTTGATGGGAGACCTGCTTAACATCTCTGTGATTCAGGCCTATTGTCTGTAAGTATCTTTTAAATTATTAAATTATCTTTCATTTTTTTAAGCTATTTAACATATCTTATTAAAAAATGTTGTTTAGGTGTTTGACTAGTAGACTGCTAGCGAGCAAGAGATTATGTGCCCTCTCTTTCTTGTGTCCGCAATTGATGTCAGCAAATCAGGCCGCATTGGATGAGCAAGGATGTGTACAGCATGTGAGGCAGGGATTTTGTTCTGCGGTGCGAAGAAAAAGCAAATATTTGCTGATCCCATATCATCAGATGTAAGTACACAATAACTGTAATTTTTTGCTTCCTAATTGTGATATTTAATAATTGTTGTACAAAACATTCTTTGTTTTATCTGTGGCAGCAATCATTGGATGTTGTTGGTGTTGTGTATCGACACCTCATGCTTATTGATACTAGACCCATTGGGCGGCCCTGATGACCTTCGAGAGATCGCTGTAGAGAAATGTTTGAAGGAGTGAGTATTCAAAAATTTTAATGCATTCTGTATTTATTTTAAGCTTGTCCTAGATTATTGACAATAAATGGCTTCATTTTAAAATGCTGTATTTATGCAGGGGTCATAAGCTTGGTTTGAGTGATGTGAAGAAACCATTCTCCATCTTGGACTTCCATTACATACGTGTAAGTAATCATTTAATTTATGCGTTTTTGTATTAAAGTTAAACGTTTAATTTTTTGATCTATCTAAAGTTGGTAATCCATGGATGGTGATGACAGTGTCCTCAGCAGCCTGATTCACAAAGCTGTGGCTATTATGTGATGCGGTACATGTTCGAGATTGTACAAAATATTGACACGCTTGCTGATGATGACAAGGTAAACCATACCAATCAAAGTTTTAGTTAAAGTTATTGCATTTGAAATAAAATTGTGTACTAATGATGATCAGTTTCTTTTTATGGACAGATCGTTTCTTTTTTCACACAAGCAGGGAGCACGTATTCCAAAATCGATCTCAACTTTGTAAGAGATCATCTATCGCAGTTTTGGTGTAAAAATTACTTGAGTGTTACTTAGATCTTATCCTAGTGTAGTTAGACTTACACTTTTGTTTGTGCTGAAGCAACGTAGACTCTCAAAGAGTTTGTAAAGTTCAACTCTCTCTTATTTTTGAAAGTTTGAATGGGTTTGTTTGCAATTCGTTTTCAATGTTGCAATTCAAACTCGCAACTTTGGTTTATGGTCATATAGTGTGGTGGTTATCAAAGGGCAATACCAGTTGGATGCCCTGTACAGGTTGTATATGCGATTGTAAATTGTGGAAAACATTTGTGGTAGAGGCTTAAAAAACAAAAAAAAAAAAAAAAAAAAGAAAAAAAAAACCACGGTTACTTAAAAACCGTGGTTTAAAATTCAGTGGAACGACATTTTAAACCACGGTTTTCTACAGAACCGTCGTATAAAACAGTCATATACCACGGTTTTACAGACGAACCGTCGTTTAAAAGCATGATATACCACGGTTACAAAGCCAAACCGTGGTATAAAATCGGTCTGACCCGCGACAAAAACAACAATTAAACGACGGTCATATAGAAACCGTGGTTTATAATCGAGATTTTAAACGACGGTTTTGAACCGTGGTTTATAGGCATTTTCGAATATACGACGCGCGTATTAACCACGGTTTGGAACCGTGGTATATAGGCTTTTTAACCGTGGTTTATAACATTTTCTGCACTAGTGTCACAATTTTCTGTTTTCTGTTTAATTCGACTTTTATTTTCATATAGGTTAACTGGGGTCCGTGGTCTCGGACATTAGGTCCGTGGCTACGGACGGAAACAAAATTTGACCTAATTCTGCCTCTGAAACCCTAGTTTAGGTAATTTTAATTTCCACTTTAATTTTCTGTCAAAAACGTTAAAAAAAATAAAAAAAAACAGAAGCGCGCACCTAGGTTAAAAACAACTTTGTAGAAAGCCGTAATTGAACCAAGTAGAGGAAAAGACCTAGGAAGGGTAATGAAAGTAATTTGAACCCTAATTAAGTCGAATATCAAGCCCCCGAACCCGAACTCTCCTTTCCTAATTTGATCTAGGTAAAAATTAGGTGGCGACTCATAATAGGTTCCAATGAGCTAGCTTAGGTTTTAATAATTATTGTTTTATGACATAGTTATTAATCTTAGGTTATAAGTGGACCTAAAACCTGACTAGATCCCAATCAATTTAATCAACATAGGATAGGGTTTAAAATCGAGGCTCACACTTAGTGAACCAATGTTCAATAATAACATATGGTAGATTACGTGGGCGTAATCCCTTTTAAGGGGGGTAGAGCGAAAAACCGCTTAGTGCAAGTGTCACGTATAAAACACGTAAACTAAAATGTGCAAGCACAAATGACAATTGATTTGATGATTGGTACTTATGTTAAATAAACATACGTATTCATTCATATTGTAATTGTGGTAATTAGGCATGAGAGATACGAATACCATAGGATGAATATACCTATCTTGTAACTCTAGTGTGAGAGTATTAGTAAAGAAGAGTAGAGAAACTCCTGAGGAATGATAATCCCTATAGTGTATGTCTATTTGAAGTTAGACATGGCATTACGATGCATGAGTCGGTATAAAACCGATGTAGAACCTAGAGGAAACTGAGTTCCCTAGGTTATTGTTTTGAGACAATTAAGAATGAGTAGTGGATGGAGCTCCACAAGTATTGTATCCCTTAAAGAAATAGTACGAAATGATGGAGAGTAATTCGATGAATGGAGTCCATAAGTAGTGTATTCCTAGGTAAGTCACTTGAAGTAAATTGAGGATGACTGAATTCCACAAGTATTGTATTCCTTAGTTAGATTATTTGAGATGATGGAGAGTAATGGATGAAAGTAGCAAAAGTCGATGAAATGAGCCCCATAGGCATTGAATCTCGAAGGAAAGTATTTGGAAGTAAATTGAGGATGATTGATGGACTGAATTCCATCCTTGGGAGATGTATGAACTTGTAATTATGACTAGGAAGAGTAAAAAGATAAAAAAAGGAAATAATTGAATTATTTGATTGTTTGAAACTGATATGGGAAGTTGAACTTGATCCTGATCAGATCAAGGGAAACTGAACACAAATTAGGGTGGAAAGATAGTTCAACACTGATGCTGATTACATCAGGGTCGAATGATTCTTGAAGCTCCCCTCAAGTGGTCACAAGTAATCACACATAGGATAGATGTAATGAACATAAATTGGAATTTGGAGTTGTGGTGTTTTAAAAAGATTTCTAACTAGTGGTTGTGAAAGGAATTTTCTTCAGACTTGAGAATGAGGATTAGGTTGAAGCCTATACCAGAGAACAGTGGTGGTGTATCATGTGTTATTACTCCAAGGGCAGCGGGACATAGAGAAATCCTGTGTCTAGATGACCTGAGTGCCTGTGGGATCGTAGTGTGTATTGCATTGCTTTGGGATAGCTTTGCATTGTATGTATGTATAAACCTTGTAATGTAAAACCAGATGGTTGGTTGTAATGCGGATCGGAGTGATTGTAGTATAATTGCATGGTATTGTATGTGGTGACCTTGAGTAACGGATTTAGGAAATTGTAAGGATGAGAAATGTACGATCTTAGGCATTAGATATGTCTGAATGAGCGAAAATAGTAATCCCTCAACTTTGAGGGCAAAGTTCCTTAAAGGGGGTAGATTGAAATACCCCAAACTTAAATATGGTGACTAAATCATCCTAATATGGTATTTAAGGGCCTAATAGTGCCTACGTAATTTTGGTAAGGAAAATAAATCCAAAAGAAATGAAGAAACGCTTAAAAAGTGAAAAACGCTAAAATAAGCGTTATATAACCATAGGAGGTACGAGACCTCGGTTAGAGTATTATGTGGATTTGTAAGGCTTATTCAAGCCTAATTAGTATACGGGAACGATTTCCGAAGAAAACGGATCCAAATAATGTGTTAAAACGCTAATAGAGCTTTAGCGCGCGTTTTTCGAGAAAACCCAAAACTTGACTTTGAGTGGTCAAACAAACCCGTGAAAATTATAGTTCATTAAATTACTATAATTAAGCATTAATGGAAGCTTAATAACCAATAAAATGAAAGAAACAAGAAAATTCCAGAAAATGGGCCCGGTTAGTGAATAGTGCTAAAACCGGGCAAATTAATGAGCGTTTTCTGTAAAAGACGAAAAACGCTCCAGCTAGTATACTATATGGGGGCCGGTTTTAATAAGTAAACAAGCCCTCACACACTCACACTTTACTAGTAAATTAATTCAAGGGTTGAAAAGTCAATAAAGCAAAAAGGTAAAAAGTAACAAATACTACTTTTCCTTCTCTCTCTCCTCTCATTCTCACATTTCTCCTCCTCTCTCTCGTGAGTTCCCTACTTTCTTCAGCAGCTCCCCACTTCTTCTTCCTCCTCCAGCCCCAAACAATTTTGAAGCTCCACACATGCCTTCCTTCACTTCCATTGCTTCCTCAACCACAATAATGCTCCTAATCAAAAACCAAAAGTAGATTTGTGCTAGTTATAGCAAGTGCTACACTTCCCTCTTTTTAGAATTTCAAAATGATGAACTTCCTTCCCATGGGTTTTGCCCATTTGAAGAGGAAATTGCATGTTCTTGGAGCTTGGAGTCTCCTTATTGTCCTAAGGTAAGAAAAATCATAAAATTTCACCTTCTCCACCATTTCCCTTTGTAGCCGATTTTTCCCCATTGTAATTCTCTATTTTTTCTCTCTTTTGAGCCCCATTCCAACCTTCCAATGGTGGTGGGATCACCTTCTTGAACCAAGGGCTAAAACCCCTCTTAAAAGGACTCCAAAGGTAAACCCTAGATTTGGTGTTTTAAGCATTACAATGAATTAGTATTATTCCAAAGGTACTTATTTTGTGTTCCTTGGGTGATGGGAATGGAGTTTGGCAAATCCATTGCCCACTTGACCGAATTTGAAAAGAAGAAGAGCAAGAGGAGATTGGAAAAGAAAAGAAAGAATTATGAGCTTAAGGTAATAAATCCCTTTTAATGCTAATTTTAATGCATTAGAATAATGGGAATGGGTAAAGTAATGAATGAACCCAAAATGTAGTACTAGGAATGTGGTTGATAGAAGTTTAAGAGAAATTATGAATTAATGTTTGGATTGAAGGCCTTAGAGCCAAATAATTTGAGTATGTGTATTGGTATTGTTGTTTTAGGAAGTATTGGTAAATATGATTGTGTTGATTGCTGGTAGGACCCTTGTATGGGTGTGGCTAGTTTCGGAATGATTTTGGTGAGAATGGATGAATGTGGATAAGTTAGATTTGTAGGAAAACTATGGCAAAATTTTAGTAGAAAATTAGCATTTTTGGATAACTTGGTGAATGGGAGAACCAAGGTGTGTATTGGGTTAAGTAGAGGTGTTTAGTAACCATGGGATGGTAATTGGAGGATGAGGATAAAGTGTGTAAAAATCTATAGCAAGGAGTCACTACAAAAAAAATGCCATTTACTAACACACGATTTTACTAACACATAACTTAGTGTCTCTATAGGTATAATTTACTAACACATTATATGTGTCGGTAAAAACTAAATCATCTTTACTGACTCATTTATTAAAGTGTTAGTAAACACCTAATATTTACTAACTCATTTATTAAAGTGTTAGTAAATACCTAAACTTTACTGACATAAAATCTTTATTTTACTAACTTATAAAATTTAAAGTGAGTATAGTACCTAAATTATCTATATTGATAAGTTATTTAAGTCACTAAAACTATCTACCTAAACCAAAAAAATTGGCGCCATGTTTACCGCCCACTAATCTGTCGCTATACCTCCCCTTCAATTGACATTACGCGTTGCGAACTGCACCAGGAGAAACAAAGCGGTAGAAGAAATCAAAGCTCCCAAATAAGCACGAGCGTACAGGAGGTTGAAGAACCCAGTAATTTCTCTACGTTTCCCCCAATTTCCACTCCAGCCCATTCAGAACTTTCACTCGAGCCGGTGACTTCTCCAGTGGGTGATTTGCTTCAATCGGTGGCTTGCTCCAGTCGAGTCGACGTTCAATCTCTTCTGCAATTTACGCTTTCTTCCACTGTTACGGTAAGTATTCTCCTCATATTATAAACCCTAGATGACAAGATACTTCTATTTGTGATTGTAAATTGATGAATGGGGTTAGCGCGTCACATAAATCTGTTATGAAATCATTCTTGATTTTTCGCAAAAAACCACCAAAAACTTACGATTTCTTTCTTGTAAATAGAATAGATCGTTGAAAAAACTGGTTCTCATCTTGAAATTGAATTATGGTGCTTCCAGTATAATTAAATCTTTCTTTTCTAGGTATCCGGTATGATTTAATAAGTTACCTGCACATAAGCGAAGGGTTTGGGTATCTGTTATGAAATCAAACGTTTGATTGGTTATATATGTTGCAATGGAGAAGAGATACTGAACCGTAACATAGATATTCCTGGTGACTGCATATTCCTCGTTTCAGAATCGGGTAATATATGTTGCTTTTGAGGGAGATATTGAACTGTAAATTAAATTGGTTATATAATCTGAGCTGGTGAGATGGATGGATCTTGTTCAGATGACCCATTATGAAAGTGAGGCTGATGAATAATATCCCAGAATCATTAAGACAGGGATGGATGAATCTTGTTCTGCTGAAATTTAACCGTTATTTTCTCCTTTGGATGGGTTATTCAATTTTTGAATTTTCTTTTCCTCTCTAGCTTTACCTCTGTTTTATCTAGTGTTTGCATGTTGTGTATTCTATTAATGTTTTGTCTATGCTTGTGTTGTTGGTTTCAAAATGAAACCGGTTTGCTACTTGTTGTAGTCGGTGCTTTTATGGTGACCCAAACGAAGCTGAGTGTGCTTTTGAAGGTTATTTTGATGATGAAAAATTGGAAAGATATCTTTTTCCTCTGGTGTATGCATGCCTTTTTTTAAACTGATATGAAGATAATAAATCATAGGTTTTTTTCTACACGCTTTGCCGACTAATACGAAATTATACTTATTCGCAGCTTTGTTATATGATGGATAGATCTTGGATGTATCTTCCGAATAGGTCATGTGATCGGTTCACAAATGGAATTATAGAATTTTTAAACTTTGCTTTTGAAAGAAAGGCTGTTAGGGGAAAAATTTTATGTCCTTGTGTTAATTGCTTGAATATGTATTATCGTACGAGACAAGAGGTTCTGGATCACGTTCAGTGGGTTGGTTTTGTAAAAGGATATACAAGATGGAAACATCATGGAGAAGAGTCTACAGAATCATCTAGCATTGCGATACTTAATGAAGAGGAAGAAGAAGAGGAAGGTTTAACCAGATATGCAGGGTTATCAATGATTTATTCCCCTCGGCTCTCAGAAGAATCTGAATTGAATATGAAGGATTCAACATAATGCAGACCAAACTGATTTGAACAATCAGCCTGAGTTGGGGATGATACAGGAAATTTTATCACTTGTTAAAGGATGTTGAAAAAAAGCTATTCCCAATTGCAAATACAACAAGTTATCCTGTTTAGTGCATTTATACCATTTAAAATGCCTAAATGGATGGAGCAACAACTCTTTCACGATGTTGTTAGAATTTCTGAAAGATTTACTACCAGAGGGTAATGAGCTTCCAGAAGCAGCTCACCACGGTTAAAAGGATAATCTCTGACTTGGGCTTAGGATATGAAAAGATTCATGCTGTCCCAATAATTGCATGCTTTTTTGGGGTGACAAAGAGAAAGAAGAAACTTGTTCCTGGGAGCTTCGAGATGGAAAGTTACCTCTAATAATGAAGATGAGGAGGTCATTGGTAACAAGAAAAAAACCAGCAAAAGTCTTGCGTGGTTTCCATTAAAGCCTAGACTTCAAAGACTTTATATGTGCTCAAAAACTGCTAGTCTTATGAGGTGGCACCATACTGATCGAAATAAAGATGGGAAACTGAGACATCCAGCGGATGCTGAAGCTTGGAAGGACTTTGATAGAAGATATCAACTCTTTGCGGATGAACCTCGAAATGTTCGCTTAGCCATGGCAAGCGATGGGTTCAACCCATTTAAAACAATGAATGTCACTTACAGTGTGTGGCCTGTATGTCTTAACCTTATACTTTGCCTCCATGGATGGTTATGAACAACCTAACATCATTCTTTCACTCATCATCCCTGGTCTCAAAGTCCTGGAGATAAGTTGATATCTACATGCAGCCATTAATCAAAGAGTTGAATGAGCTATGGGAAGTTGGTGTTAAAACCTATGATGCCTCGAGAAATGAATATTTTCAATTAAAGGCAGCAGTACTCGGCACAATCTCGGATTTCCCCGCCTATGCTAGTCTTTCTGGATGGAGCACTAGAGGAAGATTAGCTTGTCCTGCATGTGGTGTTAACACTACTTCTCAATGGCTCCGTAACAGTAGAAAATTCTGCTACATGTGTCATCGCAGATTTCTACCACCAGAGCATAGGTATCGATTTGAAGCTTCATCATTCGATGGTACCACAGAGTTGAGGGATCCCCCTCCAATTCCTGCTGAAGATGTAATCACACAACAATTAGAAGGTATTAATTTCTTTGAGCGTAATGAGAATGGCCCTTGGAAGAAGAAAAGCATTCTTTTCATGCTACCATATTGGAAACATTTGTTGTTGCGTCATAGTCTTGATGCTATGCACATGGAAAAAAATGTTGCTGAGAATGTTTATGGGACCATAATGGGACAAGACGGGAAGTCCAAAGATAACTACAAAGCAAGGCTTGACTTGCAAGAGTTGGGTTTAAGGAAAGAACTACATCCAACAAGACATCCTAGGAGGAAAACTATCTACTTGCCCAAAGCATGTTATCAAATGACCAAGTCTGAAAAGGAAAGGTTTTTAGAAGTACTCAAGAATATCAAACCTCCTGATGAGTATTCATCCAACATCTCCCGGTGTGTTCAAATGAAACAAAAAGCTAATAGGGCTGAAAAGTTATGATTGCCACTTGTTGATGCAGGAATTTTTACCCGTCGCCATCAGAGGAAACTTACCTGACAATGTATGCCTTATTTTGATTGACCTCTGTGAATACTTCAAAAGGATTTGCAGCAAAGTCCTAACTGAAGATGACCTAAAACAACTCGAGTCTCGTATTGCCATAATTTTATGCAATATGGAAAAGATATTTCCTCCCGCTTTTTTCACCATCATGGTGCATTTGGTAGTTCATTTGGCAAGAGAGATTAGGCTTGGAGGTCCTGTTACGTTTCGCTGGATGTATCCTATTGAAAGGTACATTTCTCATCATCAATGTGCATTGTATACTTGTGAAATTGCCAACCACTAATCTTCAATTTCATCATAGGTACCTTCTTACACTTAAGTCCTATGTGCACAACAGAGCTCATCCAGAAGGTTCAATAGCAGAAGGATACATGGCTCAAGAAAGTTTAACCTTTTGCTCTCGATATCTTTCGGGTGTAGAAACTAAGTTTACAAGACCAGTAAGAAATGATGACACTAGTGACCAAAATGAACTTGAACGTACAAACTCTCTTTGCCCCGGGCGACCACTAGGAGTATAAGCTACCAAGATCCCAAATGGAAAAAGAAAGAGAAGGTCCAATTGTGAGATAGATGCACAATCACTTGCACAAGCACACCGTTACGTGTTGTTCAATGTTGAATCAGTTGAGTTATGAGCCATATCGTGAGTAAGTGGTTGTACTTATCAAATGTGGATCTTTTTTCCCTTCAGATTTTTATGTACCTACTTAATATCATTCATAGGGAACATAAGAGGACCATTCGAGCACAAAACCGTTCACGGCGCCGGCCACAGTATGAGATTGAGAAAATTCATTCTCAACAATTTAGTGATTGGTTCCAAAGTCGGGTATAATTCATTCAACTTCTAAGTATGATATAGTTTTTGATCTTTCACTTTTTTTTAAATGATTACATTTTCATCATTTTAAAACTTCATAGGTAGCGCGCTTAGAAGAAGCGGGTACAAGTGTTCCAGAGGAAATTAAGTGGTTAGCTCGTGGACCAAATACTTCTGTTAAACGATTTTCTGGTTACATTGTTAATGGCTTCCGGTTTCATACCAAAGACCATGAGAAGTATTTGAAGTCACAAAATAGTGGTGTGGTTGTCAGTGTGAGGGGTGATAGTTATGCTAGTGCCCGAGATACTAGACCAACTGTCGGAGTTATCAAGTATTATGGATCATTGAAAGACATCATTCAGTTAAACTATTCTGGTAAGATACGAGTTGCACTATTCAGATGTGACTGGGTTGACATCAACAGAGGATGTAAACAGGATGCTCTTGGTGCTACACTTGTCAACTTCTCATATTTGGCTCACACTGGAGTCAATCTACTTGATGACCCCTTCATTCTGGCCTCACAAGCTGAGAAAGTGTTCTACATCAAAGATGCAAGATGTGATGGATGGTTAGTTGCTAAGCAAGTAAAGTTGAGGGATGTTTTTGACATGGGTGATGAGCCAGAACCTTATATGGACCAGAATGGCAATGATGACAGAATTGATGTAGTAGACTTGCATCGTGTTGGGGTTGATGGCGATGATGGAGAAGATGTGACATCAATAATGCAACTTGAGGATATGGAAGATCAAGATGAAGATGATCAAAATTAGTGGCTATATATAACTATTTTGAATTGTTTTTTGTCTTGTGAATTGAACCTAAATTTGTAACCCCACATACTCATCTTTAAACTTTTTTGTTCAAATATTAGATACATTATCTTTTTCTTGTAGTACATCTTAATACTTCATCATGTTCTTAAATACTAACTTCATTATATGTCTAAATGCATTTGATTTTCTTACCAACCGTGTTCTTTAATGTAAATTTAACATTTTTACAGTGATACTTTTAGCTTTTGTTCACACAGAATGGCTAAACGTAAGCTACGCGTGATATCTATCAACAATCAATCTCAAGGGTCAGCACAACAGGAAGATGGTTCGACTCAATCACAAGAAACTTTTCATACAATTGAAAATGGTGCAATGGATGATGGTGAATCAGATTTTGTGGATACACCTCATGAAGAAACCACTATGGATGATGATTCTCAGCCAGGTTGGTGCAAATATTAAAATTATAGAAACTGTCCTTGCAAATTATGCATTCTATTTCCCAACTATTATTATTGTTTGGTTATCATTTTCTAACTTGTATTATTTTTATGTGAACTGTAGTTGCAAAGAAAGTTCGTGGACATACCCGGATGCAAGATGTGTGGACTTTAGAGAGTCACCAGCGAGTTCAAGTTAACTTAAATGAGTTGGGCTTACCAGTTGGCGGAGAAGCTTGTACATTTACCCGATTCCTGGGTACTCTTGCAAGAATGCCTCAACATCTACCAATCAATTACTCGGACTGGAGAAAAGTCCCCCAAAGGCTGAAGGATGACTTATGGAGCATTGTGAAGGTTATAATTTTTGTAATATGAACTTTACTTTTGATTTAGTTGTCGAAGTATCATATGTATTACGCTCTAATATTCAACTATATGCAACTATTGTAGGAGAAGTTCACATTTTGTCCAGCTGAACCTGAATTTCTAAAGAGTTGGGTTATTTCTGATGTGGGAAAAAAGTGGAAAGGATGGAAATCTGAATTGAAACAATGCTACTACGATCCAAGTAAGACTGCTGATCAAATTCTTGCGAATGTGGTAGATGACAGAGTTGACAAAGATCAAATGAAAGATCTTGTGAATCTTTGGTTGAATCCAGAATACCAGGTATATATGATGATTTGATGTTTAATGTTGTTTTATATTTGTTGTGGCATTAGTTTCAAATTGTAATCAACTTTGTGGACTTTCAGATGTTATGTGAACAAAAAAAGAACAATCGTAATAAATCAGATGAGCCTCATTGCACAGGAACTAAATCTTTCGCCAGACTTGAGTATGAAGAGGTGAAAACTTTGCTTATTTCCTTTTGTATTTTATCCTTGACTTATTGTTTAGTAGTTTTTCATTTTCATACTCCACGATGTTGCAGGCTGCACAATGTGATAGCAACAAAATATGTGTTCCTTGACTTCTTTGCTTCTTATCATTATATTTTCTTAACTTCAACATGCCTTGCACTGTAGCATGTTTTTTCATTCATAGTAGTTTTGCTTGATGTAGGCTAAAAAAAATAACGGGGCTAGGCCTACACGTGCTCAACTTTATGTGAAGAGCAGAACTCGTAAAAATGGGAGCATAGTGAATGATAAAGCAGCTGAAGTTGTTGTAAGTAATTATTACGTAAACTTTTGGCCGATTTGAATATTGTCTAGTAAAATACTTATGATATATTTCTATCTATTAGGAAACTTTGAAAGGATACATGGATGGAGCAAGCTCTTCGAATGGCATAGTAGGGGTTGAGATCTGGAAGGATGATGAATTATCAAAAGCTAAAGGACCTGAAAAAAGAGGTCATGTTCGATGTGTTGGAAGAGTTCCACTTGTGAAAAAGAAAGTAGCTACATCTGGTGAAGATCAACTAACATGGCAAACAGCTGCTAATGAGCTAAGGGAGACCCTTACCCAGACACAAAAGGTCTTGGGTAGTGTCGTAGGATTCATGAAGGAACACATTCCAGAGGCCAGCATGTCAAACTTTTTCAACAGCCTTAATGTGCAGGTAATGTTATTCTTGTACTTGTGTTCTATACCTTATTGTCTTCATCTTTGGCATTTATAATTGAGTCTTTCTCAACATAAACTTTCCTCAAATGAATGACCTCTTTCTGTAATCTATCATACAAGACCCCAGATACACAATTCTCATCATCATCACCTTTGCTGTTTCTTTTTTCATTTGTTCAGAAGTGATGATGATCATTCCGAAACTCTTCTTCCAAAGTCTTTAGTCTCAACTTAAACTTATCCTGTACACAACAAACACAAACAAAGAATCATGCACAAAATTAACCAAACCAGTTAATTAATGAGATCAAGTACGTGCACGCATATATATCTGACTTGACATAACACCTTGAGTAGAGCTTCAGCTTTAGCAGTTCTTTCTGATGTAGACAATTTCAACTTAAGCGGTTACATCTGATAGCAGTTGCCACTCTATTTGCTGCTACTTTAGCTCTGGCTAGTTCCCTGTCAAGTGTCCTCTTCTCCTTCTGCACTATTACGTAGTATAAAATAAATACATACTACTAGAATTAATTAACATGTGATTAATTAAATAAAGTCTAGTTATAAGTAGTAGTACAAACATTTAATTCGGTAATTTGTCGTCGACAATCTCGAACAGCATTAGCAGCAGCACCACCATTGTGTAACGCTTCTTCAAGCTGATTAATTATTACTGTCATCTTTTCAAGTTCAATCACTCTTTGACGATTTATTTTGACTTGAACTTTATTCTCCTCTTGACATATCTCAATCTGTTTTTTTAACTCTATGTTATGATTCTGTATTTCTTCAACAACTAAAGTTCTTCCAAATGAGTAGTTTGGGCATATTCTCTGTGTTTGTGTGTGGTGAAGATTGAACTACCCAATGAAGATTGTGGTTTATTTATATATTTCAGGTTCCAAGTGATATTTCTAGCGGTACAAATCGCTCAGTTAATGAAAATCAACTTTCGTCGAGTGAAAGAAATACTAATGGTACTCCTTCTTGCTTATGAATATTTTCCATATATCTTGGATAACCATTTACTTATCTTCTATCTTTGTGACGATATTTTTATGTGTGCAGGTGCTGAGTAAAAGAATGTGGATGAAGTCAAGATTTTATTTTAGAAGTGAGAGAAGTATGAAGAAAGAGAGTGATATGTTACATTCTAATGATGAATATTGTATTTTTTGATTTAAACACAACTTACCTTGATGTTGATTACGATACTTTTGGAGGATAATGATGAATGTTAGTTTTCAACTTATGCTATTGTAAACTCTTAACATTTTTAATGGCATTGGAGCTTATTGAATACCTCATTTATTATTGGAGAATTCACAGGTCATTTTATGAATATTATTTGAATTATACTTTGTGTCAATAAAAGTTTTACTAACACTAGATTTTGTGTTTGTATAACTGTTACAAGATGGTTTATTCTGTTTGTATAATCAGCTTTTACTAACATAAATTATGTGTTAGTATATATGTATACCGACACTTACTTTTGTGTAAGTATAGCTATTGCAGGATGGTTTTTTCTGTTTGTATAAACAGCTTTTACCTACATAAAATATGTGTTAGTATATAGGTATACCGACACTTAGTTTTGTGTTAGTATAAATTCATGAGCTATTCTGTCACTTACATTAAGTGTTAGTATAGATCTTCTGCCTTTACTGACTAACAAAATAAGTGTCAGTAAAAGCTCAGAACCCTTTACCGACACGCACTATATGTGTCGGTATAGACCTATAGTATCTGAGGTTATACCGACACTTTTTAATGTGTCGGTAAAGGTCAACTGAGTCTATACTGACACTTTCAGGGGCTATACTGACACAAAAATGTGTCTGTAAATGGCATTTTTTTTGTAGTGAGGTGTTGTAATGCCTTGGAAAAATTAGGAATGAGATGGTGTGCAAGATTTAGGAAAATGAGAGTTGGACTTGGGTATAGATAGTGCAAGTATCTAGGGAGGAATTGGTATGGTAAAATGAAGTTAGGACAAGATGACAAGAGCAAAAGAAAGTGTAAAAATACACAAGTGTGCAAAATGTAAAAATGAGAATGGAAATTTGTAGAAATTGAGCAAGAAGTTGAGTAAGGATTGGACCAAGGATTTAAGGAGTGTTTTAGTGTGTTTAAGCATGTATAAAACATGTGGAAAGAATATGGAATGATTAGAGGTGGAGTAAGGGTTGATTTGGGGTTGAACAATCAACTAGGTAGTAGTTTTTAGCAGGGTCCGGGACCTAGGATATGTACCAAGTCCCAGACCGCATCAAAAATCATGTCGAGAGTGAAGTCTGCAGGTGGTCCGGGACCTAGGTCCAACCAAGTCCCGGACCAATAGATAAAACAGGCCGAGAGTATTGCAGAGTGATGGTCTGGGACCTTGGGTCCGGACCAAGTCCTGGACCACCCCCAAAATGTTGCCGAAAGTGGTTTTTAGGGTTTAAACCATAGGGGATTGAGTGGTAATGGTTTTAGAAGTTGTTAAGGTCTTGTTTGGTGGTAAGTAAAGGTCCTAAGAAGTGTAAACAAGTGTAGGAAGTGAGTGAGAAGTAAGAACATAATTTGACATAAGTAAGTAAAACTAAGCATAACGGGACAACGGGGTAAGTACGGGAGTAGTAAGTATTTACGTACCGTACGAACATAGTGTTAATAATAATGTTTGAAACATTATCAGTGGAACAAGTGTGAACCAAGGAACAAGGGAACACACGGTAAAGTTAACCCCGGTGAAAGGTATGATTTTCTCATGCCCTGTATCCTAACTTGGTTACTCTGATTTGTGTGCTTATGTGATCACCTAAATAAGATAAACACACGAATCGGACTCTTAATGCACTTACTTGTGCTTGTACTATTTTGTTCTTGTTATATTGTCTTGAACATTTAGTTTGTATAATTCATGAAATGAATGGATGAGGATGAAGTGTATGTGTAACTGGATGTGTATTTGTGTAGTGCATTAACCTTTGGTATGGAGGTAATGACTTCAACTAATTCCTAACCATCTAACTCCTAACTTGAGTATTAAGTAAAATGGAATGAGTAGAAGTCCGATATAGTTTCGGCCATGCGTGAGGATAAGGAGACACAAGAGGTTGGATCCGATTCCTGGCCTGAATCCTTTCTATGGACCAAACCCCTTATATAGGTAGCATCCTAGATTGGTGAGCCACCCTAAAGCCCGGTGGTGGGATGGTGTAGTCCCTGCCCGGAGGTCATACTGACTTGACTTGAGTAAGTAAGTGAGTAAGTAAAGAATTGTATGAGTAATGGTCTTGGCTAGTGTAAGCCATTGACCTTGAGTAAAAGAGTAATGTACACCCGATTAACCCGGGTGGGTAAAGAAGCTAACAAGTATTGTGTAAGTATTGGAGAAGTGTATCTCCGTATTCTGGTAAGTATTGATTGGTTGACTTGTAATGTCTTCCTTGTGTGCATTGAATGTATGTAAGTTTTGTGAGATGTATGTATTGTACTGTATAAGAGCATATATGTATGTATGAGTAACACGAACCGCATGTATTCGACCAAGTAGTTGGCGTACCCTCGCTTGTACACAGGGTATGCGAATTTCATATGCAGCGTTTCGCTGAGCCCCTTGGGGCACTGTTTTTATTTTACAGGTACCCGAACTGATATGGTCGTTGTAGGGACCGGCTGCTATGCTTAGTTGGCTAGGGATATTTGTGGATAGTAAGGACTTGTATAAGGCTTGTAGCCTTTGAAGTATAAGTGTACCAAGCGGTATTCCCTTTTTGTATTTTGAAAGGTATGTAGAATTGTGAAGAATGGGTAATATGATGACTCTTAAGGAGTATGTATAGACTGTGGGCAAGTTGAACTTTGTTAATGTACTTAGAAAACTCGGTATGTTTATGGTAAGTATTAAGTACGTATTGAATGGAGAATCGGTATTCGTTTTAATTGTAGTATGGATTGTAATTGTTTTTAGTACTCGGGTATTCTGGTCCATCAGACCGATGCTGTAGTGGTAGTAGGCCTTGTTAGTCACGTGGGTGGCTAACGACATTGTATCACCCACCGTTGTGTAAGGAAGTATCCACTGTGTAAGTGTCATATCCAAAATTTCAACCCCCCGGAAGAGAGTCTCTACTAATAGGCTAGTAGCGAGGGTTCCCAGTTTGATCGGCATATTTCAGAGTACTAGGAACAGCTTAGTCATCTCCAGGGGTGTTTTCGTAATTTTTCAAGGCTCCTAAGCCCTCTATAGGCTTTCTCTCTCCTCCAAATAAGGGTCAAATCAATTCAAAATGCTATGAAATTTTAACCCATGATAGAGGATGACATTTGAAGAATAATGGCGTTGAATTTTGATTTTTTGAATTTCCAATAATTTTCTAGCAATTTCTGATTGAATCTGACGAGAAATTGAATTTAAAAATATCCCAATGTCCAAAAAATTCGATTCCACTTTAGAAAAATCAGAAATATCATCCTTTACCCATGTGTAAAATTTTATATTCAAATTCCTTTTGGAAGTCCTTGAATTAAAACGTCGGTAAATCTCAGTTTTTACCGGATTTTTCTATCTTTAAGGAAGTCTATATAAGGAACCTTATCCCATGATCAAATCAGAACCTCAAGAACCCTAACACCCCCAAGAAACTCAGCTGTCACAACCTCTCCACGTTTTTACACATCCAAGCCCCGAAATTTCATCGAAATCTCACAAAATCAACACTAAAACTCCTTTTTCAACTCCCACAACATCATCCATCATCAAACCTTCACCAAAACAGCACCAAAACGTGAAGAACAGCAAGAACAACCAACAACCAGAAGCTTGGTTCGAAAACCTTTCGGGTCTGCCATCAACGGAGCACTCGACGAACCCCGACGTGAAGAATCATCGTAAATCCGTAGGTAAAACGGGTAGGAATCTCACTTTCCTAACTCCCAACGACTTTATCAGTCTTATATCGAAATTTGGGTTCAAACTAACCATTCGTGGCTTCTGAGTTGCTGTTTGTTTAAGCTTCTGCCCAATTACTTGTTTGTTAAGTTTCGCATTAAATTCGATTTCAAATTGAAAACTTTTAAGCACTGACGTATTGTAAATATTTCAGGCTACACACCCATAAAATTTGAGCTCAAAACACCGTCGGGAACCTCCCGGACGCCCCCGGACGGTGGCGGTATTTCAAAATTTTCAAAATTTAGGTTTTCTAAAATAATGTCCGAGCCCACGGACATACTGTCCGTGGCCCCGGACCTTTCAAAATTGTGTTTCTGTTTAATTCGACTTTTATGTTCACATAGGTTAACTAGGGTCCGTGGGTTCGGACATTAGGTCCGTAGCCACGGACGGAAACAAAATGTGACCTAATTCTGCCTCCGAAACCTTAGTTTAGGAATCTTTCATTTTATTTTAATTTTCTGTCAAAAAATGTTAAAAAATACAAAAAAAAAATAGAACGCACACTTAGGTTAAAAACGACTCGTAATAAGCCGTAATTAAACTAAGTAGAGGAAAAGCGACCTAGGCAGGGTAATGAAAGTAATTTGAACCCTAAATAAGTCGAATACCAAGCCCCCGAACCCGAACTCTCCTTTCCTAATTTACCCTAGGTCAAAATTAGGTGGCGACTCTAATTAGGTTCCAGTGAGCTAACTTAGGGTTTAATAATTTATGTTATATGACAAAGTTGTTAATCTTAGGTTATAAGTGGACCTAAAACCCGACTAGATCCTAATCAACTTAATCAACATAGGATCGGGTTTAAAATCGAGGCTCACAGACTGGCGACTCTGCTGGGGACAAAATTCTTAATTTTAACTTGTTTAACTTTAAGAAAGAGGGCTTAACTTGAAAAATGTTTATTTATGGCATTACTACATTGTTCGTTTACTTTTTGTGCGCAATTTAAATTTTTGTACCTTTGCATCATATGAGGGCGAGGGTCCACGTAAACCAATTTCACCCTGGGACCCGTTTGAGGGTCCCCTGTCAGGGACTCACACCTTTTAGGTGATGTGAATAAGTGGGGGAAAAGAGGAGGATGTCGTCTAACCACACCCCCTTAATACCTGGGCTTTAGCCCCTAGCATTTTCCTGGTAGTATCCTTACCTAGCCCATTGTTTGGTCAGTCAAAGACCCGTCCATAGACGCACACCTTCAGGTGATGTGAAAAAAGTGGGGAAGCCCGAGGAGAATAGCATGCAAGCCCTATTCCTTTGTGGCGACCTGGGCCCATGCCCCAAGCACCTCTCCGGATCGATCCATACCCGGTTTAATTTTAACGTCTATTGAGGACATATAGAATTTGTGTGGGCCTTGTTTACCTGCATGATCGGCCCACTACCTAGCCTAGAAATTGATAGGAACTTTTCCTACATCAACTCAGGCCAACCCGAATGGGCGGCTCTATTTGTTTACGGCCCAGAGGTCCGGTTTGGTTTAATATGTGAGTCATTCGGGCTTCGGCCCAAAAGCTTAGACTTAGGTGATTTCTCTTCTGGCCCAATTTGAATTATCCAACTAGTTCTAGGTCCATAAAAAAGAAATCCACCTGAACTTGAAATAACCCACAATTCCTGAAAATAAAATCTTTTTCGGCTTAGCCACCATCTTCTCTGGCCCAAAGGAAGTTAGGCCCATTTGTGATTTAGGGACCATTCCAGCCCATGTGCTTTACTCCAGGCCCAAACACATTCCGGCCCAAGGGCGCATTCTAGTCCAGGTAGACTTCTTATTCGGGCCCTAGCCCAAAACCCTAGATCTAGGTGTCACCTCTCAGGCCCAATCAAAGCCATCTGTTTAGATTTCAGTCCAAATTCCAGTTCATAGTCGAAAAGATACTCCAGCCCAAACACCTCATTCCCTGGGTATCCTGGCCCACTTGCTTTCAGCCTAAGTCTGTTTCGATCTATCTTATGAAGCGTCATCCTCACCTTAGTATCTTTCAGCCTACTTCCTTTTGTTAGCTAATAATGGACACCTTGGAAACAGGTAGACCCAAGTCCTAAGTGCGGTCCAATCAACATGGAAGCCCAGCTCGCAATTTTGGAACAAAAGCACCTGGCCACCATTGATGCCATGGAGCAGAGGCATAGTGCTGCCATGGATGTCGTGGAATCTAACTACGTTGTTGTTATTGAAGAGTTGAAAGCAAAGGCTCTTTCCCTCGAGTCCGAACGTCAAGCTCGGGATGAGTTAGTGGACAGGCTTCTCAACACCCTTTATGACTGCATTGAAGTTGGCTCCATTAGGGTCCGAGGATCGGAGGGGAATGTCAAAGAAATTGCTACGGAATTCAGGAAAGTGATCAGACAACCGGGAACAGCAACTTGCATCCAAAGCTGCACCCGTAAGAGAACCAGGCAACATGAGGAAGATAGTGATCGACAGTTAAGAGGACCTGGTTGGAGCGTTGGGACAGTAGAACCATCCCGACGGAGTTCTCGACAGAGAGAGTTTACAAACATCGGCCGAACACCAAGACAAGCACTTGAAGAGCTTCGAGGAAGATATCCGATGCAACCGCTTGCCCTGAGGCCAAGAACTACTCATTTGGGGAAGGATCTTAATCAATTTTGTCACTTCCATCAGCTGCCCGGTCACGACACTGACCACTGCAGGGCCCTACAACACAGAATCCAGGATCTAATTGACCAAGGGCTTCAATTCTAAGAACGTGGCGGAGAGCGCAGAGCACGCGTGCCCAAGCATCATCAGAAATGTTATTTTTTAGTGTTTTTCTCATTAAATGCATTTCTTTTCTTGATTAGTCATCTTTCAACTTTTGTAGTAGTTAGTTTCCTTGATCATTTTCGGTAGTTTTCCTGAGTTTGTAATTTCCAACATTATGCTTTTTTTGAATAAAACATAGTTCCATTTTTGTACAAAGCATTATTCATTAATTTGAAAAACTTAAAAAAAAGAGAGCACTCACGTCTTTCAAGGATCACGAAGTAATCATTTTCTGACTATACAATGGAATGACTTGTCTCTTGTTTCTAAAAATTTGAACATGCCTAACCAAACACCACAACTCACCCCACAATATCCAAACAACCCACAAAGAGGTTCAAGGTCCACATCTATCGAATTGTTGTCACAAACCCAAAATCAATACTGGGGGCAATCTAAGTTTAAGTTCGTCATCTTTTATCTTTTGTTTAAATGTGTGAACGAGTTTCCGAGTGAAAATCTCGCGAGAGTGTCTTGAGTGGAAAAACCATGAGCGAACAAGCGTGTCATTTTTACACGACTCTGGTGAGACCACATTCAAAGGTGAGGTAAATGGCATAACCCCGACCGAAGGAGATAATTTGTAAATTTACTCTTAGACCTGCGAAAAGTAACAAAGAACGGATACACAACTATTAGGGATGACGAAGCACCTAGGTACAACACCACATAGCCAAAAGCTTGTGAACCCTGACATTAAACCCTAGGCACCCCCGTTGAGCCTTTCATATATCCCTTTTCGATATTACAAAGCTCCACAGAACAAGCCAGCCCGTGATGAATAACCGACCCGGTGACCAAAGGAAGCGAGGAGCCTGACTCTCAGATAATGTTTTCATCAGTCCAGAGAAGCAAAGCCACTATCAGCATGACGAGGTGATCCGCAAATGGTCCCAAAGTGACACAGGATCCAAAGAGCTCACATCAAAACAGCTCTCAAAACTCAAAACCGGGAGACACAAGAACCCCGAAGGCGAAGTCAAGAAAGGATAAAACAAAGAGGCAAACCCGAAGTGCCTCGAAGAAATCCAAATGACAAAGAGAAGAGAAATGGTGTAAAGGACAACTTCAAAAGTCCAAGTCCAGAAGCTCGAAAACAACGTCAACACAAAGCAACTAGACGACTTCAAGACAAGGAAGATGAATCTGAGAGAAGACACAAGGTGCAGCTTCGGTCACCCACTTAAGCTCCACATACCTCAAATATCCTCCATGGTCCCGTTGTCCTTCATCACGCCCCATGGCCACGTTATAAGCTTTAAAGACTTCCGACTTGATAGTTGTGTGTCCAATCACGTGAAAGTAACAGATCAAATGCGTAAATCCATCAAATATCAAATTCAATGGTCTAGAAGTTGTTACCGTAGGTGAGGAATGAGTGCAAGCACCAAACACGCCAAGTGTAGGTTAGGAAGCACCACATAAAAACATAAGCCTTGACCCTGTGAGGACGAGACTCGTTCGCACGTTTAATAAAAGAAAATATTGGGGGCAATCGATCGGAACGATCGATTACCATGAACTCTAGCTCAGATTGTCATAAGGGGGAAATACTAGGGGCAATTGTTGGTTCCAACAATTGCCATGACAACACCAATTGGAACCCAGAGCTCAAACATCACCACCACCATTCCACCACAGGCACACATAAGCCCTTACCTCCATACCACCACTACATGGGCCCACATAAGCCCTTACCTCCACACCACCACTACACAGGCACACATAAGCCCTTACCTCCACACCACCACTACACAGGCCCACATAAGCCCTTACCTCCACATCAAACACCACAGGCCCACATAAGCCCTTACCTTTACATCAGACACCATACCCCACCGGTGGCATGTTCATCTAATAGGAGATAAACTACAAGTTTGAAGTCTATAGTTAGGAAATGATAATTTCACTTTCCTTTTCACTAAACAGAACTTTCTTCAAACACTGCCACGTTTGGCACCTCTTTCAACAATTTCTTGTTTTGAACAAATTCCCTTCAAACGCTTCAGTTTCATAGACCTCATCATGGCCACATTTGGCACACTTTCTAGCAATGTCTTGCCCTGGACAATTTTCAATCCTTAGCATTGCCATGATTTCCAACGATTTCTTGTTTTGAACAAGTATCTTTCATACATTTTGATTGCATACACCTTATCATCATTGCCATGTTCGGCACTCCAGCGATCAGTTTTCATCACAATCGTTTACATGAGACCGTTATCATTCCATCACCTGAAGATACAGATTCTTCAGAGATACAGATTCTCAGCCGAAGATACAGATTCTTCAGAGATACAGATTCTCAGCCGAAGATACAGATTCTTCAGGGATACAGATTCTCAACCAAAGATACAGATTCTTCAGAGATACAGATTCTCAGCCGAAGATACAGATTCTTTAGAGATACAAATTCTCAGCCGAAGATACAGATTCTTCGGAGATACAGATTCTCAGCCGAAGATACAGATTCTTCAGAGATACAGATTCTCAGCCGAAGATACAGAGATGAAGATTCTCAGCCAAAGATACAGGGATACAGATTCTCAGCCAAAGATTCAGATTCACCAGAGCAGCAGAACTCACCAGAGCAGCAGAACTCACCAGAGTAGAAGAACTCACCCGAATAGAAGAACTCGACCCAACACCAATTTTCAATCACTGATAGGTAGTTGGCGCCTTAGAATATCTTGACATTATCTCATTCATTATAGGTAGTCAACGCCTTAGAATAGCTTGACATCATATCATCCTTATAGGTAGTCGGCGCCTTAGAATAGTCTGACATTTTCATTATTACCTTTAGGTGGTCGACGCCTTAGAACCGCTCGACACCCTTCCACTTTACTCATAGGTAGTCGGCGCCTTAGAATAGCTCGACACAACTTGCCGGATTTCAATTACACGTGGGGTCTTTTAAGATCCAAAATTTTGGGGTATCACTCAAGCATCAACTTGCCTTTTCATTTCCATTACAAAGTCTAGTTGACGGGGGGCAATCTGTCATACCCAAAATTTCAACCCCCCGGAAGAGAGTCTCAACTAATAGGCTAGTAGCGAGGGTTCCCAGTTTGATCGGCATATTTCAGAGTACTAGGAACAGCTTAGTCATCTCCAGGTGCGTTTTCATAATTTTTCAAGGCTCCTAAGCCCTCTATAGGCTTTCTCTCTCCTCCAAATAAGGGTCAAATCAATTCAAAATGCTATGAAATTTTAACCCATGATAGAGGATGACATTTGAAGAATAATGGCGTTGGAATTTTGATTTTTTGATATTCCAATAATTTTCTAGCAATTTCTGATTGAATCTGACGAGAAATAGAATTTTAAAATATCACAATATCCAAAAAATTCGATTCCACTTTCGAAAAATCAGAAATATCATCCTTTACCCATGTGTAAAATGTTATAATCAAATTCCTTTTGGAAGCCCTTGAGTTAAAACGTCGGTAAATCTCGGTTTTTACCGGATTTTTCTATCTTTAAGGAAGTCTATATAAGGAACCTTATCCCATGATCAAATCAGAATCTCAAGAACCCTAACACCCCAAGAAACTCAGCCGTCACAACCTCTCCACGTTTTTACACATCCAAGCCCCGAAATTTCATCGAAATCTCACAAAATCAACACTAAAACACCTTTTCATCTCCCACAACATCATCCATCATCAAACCTTCACCAAAATAGCACCAAAACGTGAAGAACAACAAGAACAACCAACAACCAGAAGCTTGGTTCGAAAACCTTTCGGGTCTGCCATCAACGGAGCACTTGACGAACCCCAACGTGAAGAATCATCATAAATCCGAAGGTAAAACGGGTAGGAATCTCACTTTCCTAACTCCCTACGACTTTATCAGTCTTATATCGAAATTTGGATTCAAACTAACCGTTCGTGGCTTCTGAGTTGCTGTTTGTTTAAGCTTCTGCCCAATTACTTGTTTGTTAAGTTTTGCATTAAATTCGATTTCAAATTGAAAACTTTTAAGCACTGACGTATTGTAAATCTTTCAGGCTACACACCCATAAAATTTGAGCTCAAAACACCGTCAGGAACCTCCCAAACGTCGTCATCCGAGGGCGGTCCGCACCCACAGACGCTATGTCTGGGGTCCCGGACGCCTTGTCCGTAAGCCCGGACGCCCTCGGACGGTGGCGGTATTTCAAAATTTTCAAAATTTAGGTTTTCTAAAATAATGTCCGAGCCCACGAACATCCTGTCCGTGGCCCCGGACCTTTCAAAATTGCGTTTTCTGTTTAATTCGACTTTTATGTTCACATAGGTTAACTAGGGTCCGTGGGTTCGGACATTAGGTCCGTAGCCACGGACGGAAACAAAATTTGATCTAATTCTGCCTCCGAAACCCTAGTTTAGGAATCATTAATTTTATTTTAATTTTCTGTCAAAAAATGTTAAAAAATACAAAAAAAAAACCAGAACGCGCACTTAGGTTTAAAACGACTCGTAATAAGCCGTAATTAAACTAAGTAGAGGAAAAGCGACCTAGGCAGGGTAATGAAAGTAATTTGAACCCTAAATAAGTCGAATACCAAGCCCCCGAACCCGAACTCTCATTTCCTAATTTACCCTAGGTCAAAATTAGGTGGCGACTCTAATTAGGTTCCAGTGAGCTAACTTAGGGTTTAATAATTTATGTTATATGACATAGTTGTTAATCTTAGGTTATAAGTGGACCTAAAACCCGACTAGATCCTAATCAACTTAATCAGCATAGGATATGGTTTAAAATCGAGGCTCACAGTAAGTATGGAAGTATGAGGAGATTAGACGGTAATGACGGTATTAGCGATAGGGGTGTTACACATCCCTATATCTCGTACAAGCATTAAAGATGTGCTATATTACAAGAAATGTTCCCCAAAATTCACATGGCATTCATGATATAAAGTCATACAAGTTCTGCAGATAACACATACCCAAAAACTGATAAGAATACAAACATGATTCTCATACAATCACACATATTCAAACTCTTAGCAAAGGTAAGTAAAACTTACCTCATTAATCTTATCAATCTTGAAGATTAGTCAAAACAAAACATAAAGGAAAAAAATGTTCCTCGCTCTCAAACCCTTTATCCCCTCCTAAGTTCATTTTAGGTCCTAATTTCAATCTTAAAAATTGTTGGTCGATTGGTACTCCTTGACACGTCTCCGACTGGTAATGGACGTGTCTTGCGGTGTTAGCCTGAGATTACTTTAGAGGTGGAAGACTTAAGTACTTCAAGATGGAAACTATATTCGATTGAGATTTACACCCTAGTAATTTACTTAACCCCATCTCGGCCACCTATGGACTTGGGATAGCCTAGGACTTCATCAAGCCCTTTCTACCTACAATGAACCCTTTCGGTCTCTAGTCTCCCATCATTCCCCTGACTGCTCCCCACTAGTCCTCAACACACTCTTGCTGACACTTACACAAAGTGTTTTTGTTTCACTCCACTCTCTCACTTCTACCACTCTATTATAGAACTGAACAAACTCATAATAAAACTAAAATCTAAGTTTGCAAGCCTAAGCTCTCTAGAAAAAGATTCACTAGTTTCAGCAATTCAGCCTTATGCACACCTGGTTTGGTTAAAGCTGGTTGATCATTATAGACAATGTTTAATTAGCTCTCATTAGTGGATCTTAGAGCTTGTTCTTGAGTTCTTTGAAATCCACACTTCTTAGTGGCTTATCCATTTTCGCGCAAGTTTAAGACCACAGACAGGAATTACTTAGCTCAACACAAAACATAAAAAAGTAGAAAGCGGCAGCTGCTTTTTCTGCACTGCCGTTTGTCTTCTACCTTCCTTGTCTCCCACGCGTCTAAAAATTTGATCTTAGAAGATCAAATTGTGTAGGTTGATGTTGGGAGGCACGGTGGAGAAAGTGGTTGACTTCGGCATTTGTATTCGGCTTTGTTTCCAAGTGAGTGTTCTCGTTGGCTGTAGTTGAGCCTTGCTCGGAGCGACCGTGGACAGGTGCCCGACTGTTGGACACCAGTCAGAAAGGTAGAATCCTCTTGTAACCTTGCATACAAGTGATCCTGAATCCTTGTTTTCTTAAACACTTAAACAAATACATTTAACCACAAGGACGGGTTACTATCATAAAAACCATAAGGAACTTGACTTAACCGATATCATTCTAGAGCATCCTTACTCTAATACCACTTTGTAACACCCCGTATTTCTAATCCATTTACCTAGCCAATGGTTAATAATTTAGCCTAATTATTTTGTAGTGGGCATCATTGCACCTATTGGGTGTTACAACCACATTCACAATCTCTAATTGCTAAGGCTATATTCCTTTTCTTACATAAAATTATAGGAATATTACAAAGGTTACTAACATATTACATCATTCTTCTTATATACAAAAGTTTAAAAGCAAAAAATGATTACCATGTGGAAGTCTCTATCCCTATTCCCAAGCTCTCGTTGTCATCAGCACTTTAAGGAGAAATTTCACTTCCATGTGTACATGTGGTCATGGTTTAAAACAGCATACAAAAATGACCACATGGCACAATGCCTGGAAAATCAGCAAAGCTGAATAAAACAAAGCTGCCATAAAAAATAGATTATCAAAATACTTTTTTGTAAGTACATACACCACAACGAACCATTCCAAGTCTATCAAGATATCTAATCATTCATATACATTATATCCACAATGAGGAAGTTTATAAGGATTTACCCTTAAGATATAAAAAACATCAAAAAGAGAAAGTATGTAAACTTAAAAAATCCTAGTGTGGCCTTAAGCAAGCATCAAGACAATGACATGAACAATTGAGTAGTTTTTTAAAGACTATATTTTTCGATGATAGGAAAATTTTTTATTAATAATAGTTGAGTACATACCTAGTTTTCCATTTTCTAATTTTAAGAAGAAAAGCAAAATAAGAAGATAACTTAGTATACAGTCTTGAAGACCAGCTTGATGAGAGCTTCAAAGTGATCATACTAGCATAATACCATAAGATGAAACGGGAATGTAGTGGGTCTTCTGGTACATAGCCGCATTCCTGGCTAATCCAAAGAGGGGCAACAGAGGTCAGTCCTATCCTACAGGGTGACTTCCTATCTAGAAGCCAATATGTGCATCCTTTTGTGAGGAGTGCATAAAGAGGATAATAGTTCCGGGCTAGGCACCACCTGAAACACCGAGAGGATCCACCATTGATTCCATCCATTATTGTCGTCGGGTTGGTCGACATTAACTTCGGGATAAACATAGTAAATAAGATACTAAAACGAGTGAAAAACAAGTTATAATACTAAAACAAGTGGAATGTAATAATATAAAGATTTTACAATGGATGATAGTTCATCCTTATTAGCAAAAAGGAAAAAATAGGGAGGGCTGGATCTTGGATCTGACAATCCAAACTTGTCATGTAACTCTGAATCTGCACCGGATCTAGACGGGGCAAGTCGAAGGAAGTTAGATTTGAGAAACTGGATCTGAGAAGTGGTGGTGTCTCTGGCCAAGCGGCAAATACGGTGGTGAGGGGCATCGTTCGAACGGCAAAGAAGGTAGAGCAAGGTTGGAAACGAGGTACCCACTTCTGACTTTACACTGAAAGCACAAAATTATGCTCAACGTGGAGCTCTTGACGAGATCTACGTGTTGGTAGTAAAAACTAAATTATTTGAGGAGGATTCTAGAGAAATTTGGAGGATAAAGTTGATGAGGTGAACTAGAAATCAAAAGAAAGTGAGGAAGGGGAAGAGAGGGAAAAGAGCTTTCTATCTCCCCTTCTCAACGGAAGCGCAACCTAATAATAAAGACTCTAGGTTTTGTACAATCATTGAATGATTACTCTCTTTTTGTGATAAAAGATAATAGTGGTTCTATTTTCTTGGTTGAGTAAGATGACAATATCTTATTGATAAGAGACAGTAAGATAACTATAGATTTTGTTAAAATGAAAGTAGACCAAGAGTTTAGAAGCCAAGACATAGGACACGTAGGAAGATTCTTGGGAATGGAGTTGTTAAGAACAGCTAAAGGGATGATTCTTATTCAAATGACCTACTTAGAGCAGTTAGTGCAAGAATTTGGCTGTGACAAGTTCAGACACTCAGTGGGACCATTAGAAATAAATGTTAAACTGTTTACAGAAAAAGGTGAACCTTTAAAGGAGCCGATGGTTTATAGAAGATAGGTTGGAAAACTAAGCTTCTTAACCCATCATAGGCCTGATCTTTCTTTCTCTGTACAACTACTAAGTTAATTTTTACAGAAACCTACTGAAGATCATTTGGATGCTGCCTTACACACATTGAGATATGTCAAAGGAACGAGAAAGTAAGGATTGTTTCTAAATAAGGATATGAGTTTTGAATTAACTAGTTTTTGTGACTCTGATTGGGCAGGTTGTCCCAATACAATGAGGTTGATTAGTGGTTTCTATGTGGAGCTGGGTGGTTGCGCTCTGTCTTGGAAATCCAAGAAGTTGTCCAGCGTAGCATTGTCTATAACAGAGGCTAATATAGAGCACTGTGACAACTTACAGCGGGACTCAACTGGTTGACTAGGATATTGCATGAACTTGGTGTACCAAACATCGCTCCTATATACCCCTCAACTCCGCAGTCAGGCCGCGATACATATAGCCAAAAATCCAGTGTTCCATGAAAGAACCATACACATGGAGCTGGATAAGGGATGGCAGTGGGTTGGGTTTGGGTCGGGTGGATCATCACCCACACTCATCACCCGACTTCATCCGCTCCACCCGTTACCCGTTATGTACGGGTGAAATGGTTATCCCGTTTACCGGTTTCATTTTTTCCTTCTCTTTGTTTGCCAGCTAGGTTTGGAAATTACTGAGAGTGGAGAGAAAATAGAGGCGCAGAGCATGTATGTTCCTTGTTCGCCGGTTAGGGTTGCAAAATTTACTGCAAAGAAAAGAATGAAAAACTACGCAGAGCATGTACGTTCCATGTTCGCCGGTTAAGAGTCGCTAGTTACATTGTAATTACCTTCAGTGAAGAGAATTATAAACCGTGCAAAGCATTTTTGTTAGGGTTGTAAAATTACCGAGAGTGATGAGAATGAAGAATGGCGCAGCAGAGCTTGAATGTTCCTTGTTCACTAGTTAGGGTTGCAAAATTACCGTGAGTAAAGGAGAATGAAGACTAGTTAACAACTTAACATAATATATATATTATATTTATGCTGGTGAGCGGGTCGAGTGAACGGTTCGGGTGACGGGTGGAAAATATCTACCGATCACCCGACCCACACCCGTCTCACCCGTCACCCGTTTTCATCCGTTTTTTAGAGATTTTTCACGCAGTTTAGTGGGTCAGATGATCGGGTGAAACGGGACCCACAGACCCATTGTCATCCCTAATGGATTGTCATTTCGTGGGGTAGAAAATACAGAAAGGATTGGTCCGGTTGGAATTTATTGGTTCAAATGAGCAGAAGGCCGACATCCTGTCTGGGCTTGTCTATCCTCTCGTTTGCCCAGATTAGGATAATATATCGATATAGTTTTGTAGTATTGCTAGTACCAGTATCTATTCTACTATTATGTACTGGGCTCCGATAAGAGGGTGAAGAGGTTGTGGAATAGGGGCCCAGGCCCAATCTATTTCTTTCGTTTACTTAGGCTTTTTTTTTTTTACAAATACTTAGGATCTTATATAGGCTAGTTATTACTCATTCTTTGTTGGTCAGTCAAGATTGTGAGTATTGTACATCATTCATTTTCAAAAAAAAAAGATTATTGAGTATTGCATATTTATACGTTTGTTTCATTTTCTTTCCACTTTCTTAATATGAAGAACTCAAACTTCCCGACAATGGGGGCTTGATTTCCTTTTCAATTCAATGGTAAGAAATATTCTTCAACGATCAAAAACACACACATGCAGGTAAGCACACACTTCTAGGGATGTTTATTATCGGTTAATCTGTTATTCAGTAAACTGATAACGGTTAGTAACTTTACTAATCGAAACTGGTTTTTAAAAGTGATTATACGAGAGTGGTTTTTTTTTTTTTGATAAGTGGCTGAAAGTTCAGCTTAAGAGCGATACTGAGGTTCTAAATGAACCTTTCTCGCAATACAGTAGCAGTGAGTTTCGAACCCAGGACCAATCGTTATTTCCAGTGTAACTTTACTAGCTTTATTAGTATTAATTAAAATTATGTAAATTTAGATTAAAAAATGTTATAATTAGTGACCAAGATACAATTTTGCCTACACGGAGCGCTGCGCCGATCCATGTGTCTGGCGTTGCAACGCCTGCATGACCTTGCGCGTGTCAGCGCACGCTGGTTGTGTCTTATACTCGCTGCCCACACCACACATCAGATCTCCCATAAGAACCTATACATACTCGGTGCACCTGTAGAAACATGCGTGTTTGATCGATTTTTGGCGATACCCTATACCAGTGGCGGACCCAGACTTTAAAATCTGTGAGGGCCAGTTGTGGACCCAAAAATTTTGTTTACGGGAGTAAAATTTTTTTGACACTATCACACTTTAAAATATTATGTTATTTTATATTTTTCAAAAATTTATAAGGTCATTTAACTAATTTTCAAAAGTTTCGTGGGATTCGAGCCTCATCCGCCTTTGATGGGGGCACTTTTTATCGAATAACAATCTGTCAGACAAAATATTAAAAATTAAATAAAAAACTATCACTACTAGAAAAAAACAAATTACCTACGGACAATTCCGTAGGTAATCAGAATTACCGACGGATTACCGACAACATTTCACTCAAAACATCCGTCGGTATTTAATTGGTCGGTAATTAGATTACCGACGGAAAAATGAGTCCGTCGGTAAATTACCTACGGATTACCTACGAAAATGTCAGCCGTAATTACCAACGAATTACCTACGGAATTGTCCGAAGGTAAATTACCTACGGAATTGTCCGAAGGTAAATTACCTACGGAAAATCCGTAGGTAACCCGACGCCACGTCATCGTTTCCCCACTGCATAATATCCGTTGGTAATCCGTAGGTAAAATATTACCTACGGCTATAATCCATAGGTAATATTTTACCTACGGATTACCGATGGAATCCTACACAGTCATTTTTATTAGACATTCCGTAGGTAATCCGTAGGTAAAATATTACCTTCGAAAATAATCCGTAGGTATTTATATTTTTTTTGTATTTTACATTTAATTGATCATATTTAGTTTATATTGTGATTTATTCTTTATTTTTTTATATATTTAAATTATAAAGCTATTTCAAAATTAAAATTGTTAAACAATAAAATATTAAAATATTCAATAGACATGAAACTATATATATTAAGCACAATACTTAGAATATTTAATTCATTTTATTAATCCAAAAACTTATATTCAACATCGTAAACAATTACAATAATCATACATACACCAAATCACCACTTATGATGACACAGTATTTTGTTTCATGATAACTGTTAACCACATATCGGAAGGATCAATATACATGTCTATATTACTGGAAAAGTTGAGCTTGTATGCATGAAATATGGCACCAGAAGATAAGATTTCCCTCTCCACGTCCCAGACAATGAACAGATCTGAATAGTCCAGTGCAACTCTTTTCTCTTTGTAGTTCCTTGCAACCAAAGAATTATTAGATGGGCAAATAGAAACCTAAAATTGGAACAAGCAAATGGTGTACACATTTTTCAGAAGTCACCAGTGGCGCCACAATCTGATTTGTTATTTTGCATTTCTATCTCTGTTGTTACATCTGTGTCAAACGAAGAAACAAATTTATCATCAAGGGCACCCAGATTGTGTAATTTCTTGCAGGCTTTCAAGCAAGCAAGCTGCTTGGAAAATAGAAAATCATAATGCGGGGGGTCCAACTATTGCTTGGATAGCTGCATTTGGAGGTAGAATGACTTCAAACTCATACAAACCTCCAGACTGTGACATTTTGAAGCTGGGTTTTAGACTGGAGAATCTGCGTGAAACCAATAATAACTTCTCAATTACGTGCTAGATGGATATTAGTTTAATCACATATTCAAAGACATACTTATTCATATGTAGCTTTTAACAGTAATGATGCAGAACATCAATACTAGAGTCAGGAGTTATGGATGCTCCGAAGATTCAAGGTCGAGAGTGCATAATTCTTGAAGGATGGAAACATCATGTTATCAATCGTAGCAGCATCTCCAGAAGAGTACATACTTATTATTATACCAAACAACTAGTCCTGCTGTTTTTCGCTATCCCTGAAAACTAGTCATACAAAAATATTAAAAGATAGTTCAACATGGCCAACTAAAATTATGCACAGCCACTGTACGAGAGTAGTAACTAAAAGTGTGAGTGGAACAATGAAATTGCTGCACTTAAAACAAATAGTCATAAATAACATCAGCAGAGTCTGACCAGATGAGGGAAAAATGTGACACCTTTGGAGCATTATAAAAAGCAGTTGCTTTGACAAGCTAGGCCATGAACGACTCATAGCTTACATGAAAGAATATCAGACGTAACAATTAGTCAGCTAACGAAGAAGAAATATGACCACCATCAAAATGATAAAAATGTCATTCTAGCAGCAAGTGAGGAGCTTTAAGTAGAGAAAAGGGTAAAAAAATCACAGCCCTGGATTAAACAAGCAAAAAATTTGAAAAAGATACATGGCCATGCACTATAATATTAGTTGGTGTCAGATAACGAAGAAGAATTACTGACCATCATCAAAATGTAATTCTAGCTGCAAGTGAGGAGCTTTGAGTAAAGCAAAGGGTAAAAGAATCACATCCCGGGTTTAAACAAGCAAAACAATGAAGAATTGTCTGAACAGACAACTTAAGTACGAAACATTCATTTTTACACGTGCCCATGAGCCTTTCTACTAAACTACATTCCATTAAACCATGTTCCTCTGAATCAACGATGGCCTACGACAGAAGTAAGCATTCCAGTGACTAAATTAAAGAGAAGAAGACAAGTTAGAGTATATTACCGTGACTGAATAGGAATGTTTTCAACCCTAGCTTAAATTTGGTGTGCGAGAAGCAGTGAGTCCTACACAGCACAAACACAAGAAGAGGATTAAGACAGGCAAACACACAGCAGGATTCATAAGAAGAGGATTACAACTGCTCCTCAATTAAGAAAATTTTCCCTATTTCTCTTTCACTGCTCCTCAATTAAGCAATACTCTGCAAACAAATAATATTGACTATAACACTTCAATAGTAATAAATAAAATAGAGTAAAATTGGTGGATAGATGAAAGAATGTTTAAAGTGAGAACTCACTATTGCAGACGATGAGTACATTATTATAGTTTATTATATACTAGTACTAAATATTTTGCTTGGTAGTAGCTTCTTCGAAGCTCACCCTAAATCTAAGCACTAGTTTATTCAACTGTTACCGTCACACATAATTCTAGAACTACCTAGGCTTTCTAAAACACAGTTTCCATATAGGCAGAGGACCCAGTTAGATTACATGTCAAGGGTCTAAGAAAGAAACAGCTTACCATACCGACTTAAAATTAGAGTTATCCCATCTATAAGTACAGACAAGGTTCCATCACCGAGTCATTCGAAACCAGAAAGGACTGACCCCAAGCATCACTCAGTCATCTTTTTTCATTTGCACTTCCTTGTCTCTTCCCTATTCAAGGAGTCAAAGACAGCCACCATCGTTCTTCTGATTCAGAGATATGCGCTTCCAGTCAAAAAGATTTAGCTACCTGCCAACCCAACACTATCTTTAGTTCATTCATATGCCGTCTAGAGCAGACCATGAACATAAATCATCCTACTCAGAGACAATTTAAAGCTGTAAATGAGAAAAAAAATTATGTAGCTTTGCAAGAAAAACATTTTGCTATTAGCAAATGTTATAAATGATGAGCACAAGAGATCCCATAGAATCCATTTACATTTTTCCCGCATTCTTGTGGTTAGAGTCATTGTCCATCTCCATCTGAGCAACATATTTCTCACGCACAAAATCAAGCAACTCCTCAAACTCATTCAGACTTGCCCAATGGACCTCAAAATTTAAAGTTATGAAGAGGCACTACTAAATATGTCTAGGCAGGGTCACCCAAAAAAAAGTAAAGTAGAAACTATTGAAGACTTGGAAGTCAAAAAGTAGAAATTAATCTGACGCATATATGTGATCATCTTACTACCGGTTCTGCATTTTATTCACCTTTATGAATGAAGATTAGCAAAAATCACCTTTTTAGTCGTGGTAATTAGGATGATCTTTTACACAAAATATGATGAAATCTAATCTTCTGTACTTTAAAAAGTTACTTCAATATTTTTTATTTCTAAATTGTTGGTATGGGCGAGCCTATAATACTACTAATTGACAACACACGATACAGAGAATGGGTGCACGATGGCTTAAGCAATGAACATACAGTTATTCTTGTCAATAATGCGACACCTACATGATTAGTATAGTATTCAGTTGGTTTGAATAGCCACAGAGTTTTAGAAGGATGAATTAAAAATACATGGAAGACAGAAAACTCATTGAGAATTAGAACATGTATGAGCAGGTACTATTCCCCGGAAACTAGATATTCTTCTTTAGAACATGTATGAGCAGGTACTATTCCCAGGAAACTATGATAAGTGTGGTCCAGTTAATTACACTAATTTTTAGAACATAGTTCAAGTACAGTGAAATGTATATGAGGTGAATTCTGAGATAGTAGTACTATTTAAATATTTGCGTAAATTATGAGGTAAATTGACACAAAATAACCTTATTAATAGGAACATCAAGACAAACCCATGGAGTAACAGAGAGAACCATCTCATCTGAGATGTCATAAATACAACAATACGTACAAAACCAGTTAACTTCTCAACACTGCAAACCATGAGGAGGCGGATAAATCTAAGAAAGTAAATGAACTAATAAAGTCTATGTTAACTACATAAGCTTACAACCATGAATTGCCTACCGAACGGATTGTTTGAACACATGAAATCCATGTAGACCATAGTGAATTTTGAAAAAACTTTTCACCCAAACTACGAATTCTAACAAACCCCACAAGGGATTCCTTTTGAGCATCTAAATACCAAAAGTGCTCATTATAGCAAAGTTATCTGAGGCACATCAAACCACATCTAGTAAATCAAGGGATATCTTGGCCTATTGCAGACAAAGAAAATGGGAAAAAAGCATATTCAAAATCTCAGTCCCAAATGGAGATTGAAATACACAGAAGAGATTGAAAAGAAATATAGGATAAGAGTGAAGAAACAGGGAAATACACTTTACTTGGAAGATAGATTACTAGGTATAAGTAACGGGTATTTTGTGATGTTTTTCCTTTTGATCTACAATATATATGGATCCAGACTGAGGCCATTAATTCTTAAAAAAATCAAACACCAGCACGAAATAAATGAACTATAGGATGATTGCAATTATGAAACAAGACGAAGGTGATTGTATGCGATTATGCGCTAGACGTTTAAGCTGTTCTCCGCAACTCACTAGTAGTAGTATCGGAATTAGTGATTTAACAGAGCATAACCTAGCTAAATTATGCTAAAACAACCCTAATTTCAGTACACAATTATGAACACAAAAAGAACCCTAGCTTAAATTGTTCAAATAAAAGAGATCGATCGAGCTTAACCTTAATTAGATTGTTGCTGTATTGGCGTGAGACATGAATCGCTTCAAAACTAAGCTGGCGTGAGCATTATCACCGTAGAATGTCTGTGTAGGTTATCGAGAGAGGAAATTGACGAACAATGTTCAGTTGGAGATAGAATTCTTCGACACCAGGTTAAAAACGAAGGTAGACAGGAAACAATTGAGTTTGGGAGGAAAGGATTGACGAAGATAGACATGAAACGATTCAGTTTGGGAGGAAAGGATTGACGAAGATAGACAGGAAACGATTGAGTTTGGTGTGAGGCAAGAAAGAAAGTGCAAGCTAGGGATTGTTTTGTAAAAATCGATCGAGATAGAGGGTAAAGGACTGAGGAAGAAAAGACCAAGCGGGGTTTTAATTTAGCCAAACTTACCGACGGATATGTTATCCATCGGTAACTATAACCATTAAACGACATCATTCAGCTAATAACTAATCTCACCCGCTTATTTATAAAGAGTCATTACCGATGGAACTGTGTCTGTAGGTAATTACCGACGGAACTCTCCGTAGGTAAACCTTGTATAAAAACGAATTCGGTTTTATAGGATCTCTTGCCGGCTTATATATAAATCAGTAATTACCGACGGAACCAGTCCGTAGGTAATTACCGACGGACGATATCCGTAGGTAATTTGATGGCATTATACGCGCCATTACCAATTAGTCCTCCCGCACATTTCCCTTCAAATTTACCTACGGAATATTCCGTTGGTAAATTTTTTGTTGGTATTTCGTCGGTATTCCGTAGGTAACAACTTAACCAAGGGCTGGTATTATAAACCGTAGGTATTCCGTCGGTAATTACCTACGGAATATTTTCCGTAGGTAATTTCCGTAGGTAAAATACTGTTTGCTAGTAGTGTATATTAAATATTTATATTACAATTACTTTATATGAGTCTTTTATCATTTAAAAATGATACATAATAATATTATTGTTTATGGGTTAATAATATATTTGATTCTACATTAGTGTTTAGATTATCATCAATCAGTTCATTTCTCATTCTAATATATTTCATGAGCGAGATGCTCTTTCAATTGGAGTTGTAGTAACTGATAACATCAACCCACATTTTGAACATGCATTATTTTGAATGTCAAAACATCATATTTTGGTTACACTATTTAATTATCTTTTAACATTTATTATTTATTTTTGTTATACATAGACACATATTGTGATACCCAGTGTAGGGGTCACCTCCCACATCGACCGGGAGAGCGCACGAACCACACCTTATAGGTGTGGGGACACTCTCCCCTTGAGAGAGGCCTCTGGAGGGGTGTAAAGAGTTTGACCTCTCCGGAACAAAACCCTTGGTATGGGACAATATCACCTATGGGCTGGACTCCCGCTTCCGCTGGGCCACTCTGGGAGAGGCCTTTTGAGTGGTGTGAGTACATCACCCTCAGAAACAAAACCGTGCGGGCTGCGGCCCAAAGCGGACAATATCTCACATGTGGGTTAAGACTGGGCTGTTACATATGGCGATTAAATTACTCTAATATGATTATAAAAGGCCTAATGGTGCCTAGAGAGTATTGGTAAAAAGAATAAAACCAAAAGAAAAGAGAAAACGCTTGAAAAGCGAAAAACGCTAAAATGCGCGTTAAATGAGTATAAGAGATATATGATCTCGAGAGGGTCCGAGATGGATTCCTAAGGCTTAGTTAGGCCTAATAAGTATACGGGAATGATTCCCGAAGAAAACGGATCCAAATAATGGATTAAAACGCTAACGGAGTTTAAAGCACGTTTTTCGAGAAAACCCGAAAACGTGACTTTAAGTGGTCAAATGGACCCGTAAAAATTATAGTTGATTATATAACTATAATTAAGTATTAATGGAAGCTTAATAGCCATTAAAAATAAAGAAACGAGAAAAATCCGAAAAACGGGCCCGGTTAGTGAATAGTGCCAAACCGGGTAAAATAACGAGCGTTTTCTGTAAGAAAACGAAAAAACGCTCCAACTTACTAATATAGTGGGGCCGGTTTTATTAGTGAGTCATCCCCCTCACTCACACACAAATAAAGAAAGAAAGAAAGAAAAAGGAAAGAGAAACAATAGTAAAAAAATGTAAAGTAATAAGTTACTTTCCTCTCTCCTCCCTTCTCACTTTCTTTCTTCTCATTTGACTTCCTCACCTCTCTCATCCGTAGCTCCCCTCCTCCTTCCTCCTTGAGCGATTTTGAGCTGCAACAACAACAACAATGGAGCTCCCTCTTTCTCTTCATGCTCAAGCTTTGTTTAAGCTCCAAACTCAAAAATAAGTACATATTTGTGATCCTCTCCTCACCCTCTATCATTCTCTCTTTTCAAAACTCGAAAATGGTGAGTTTCATTTTCGTGGGTGTTGCCCATTTGAGGAGAAAAGCACACCATTAGGTAGCTTGAAGCTCCCTCTTCCATCCGAGGTAAAAATATCCAAAGAAAATGGCATTTTTCTTCATCTCCTTTTGTTGGCCGATTTTGGCATGTGTTAATGCCTTGCTTCTCTTTGTTTTGAGCTACTCTCCAAGTCTCCAATGGTGGGTTGGAGCTCCTCCTTTGATTTGTGGGCAAAACCAATTCTAGGGTTTCTTAAGGTAATGTCCAATTCTATGCCTTAAGCCTTTCTTTGAATTCATGAGTGGTTGCCACAACTAAAAGAGCTAACTAGTACTCCTCATGTCCAATGGTATGTTGGTCTAGAGAATGGGCCAAGTGAGTTGCCTAGACCGATTTTGGATGAAGAGAAGATGAGAAGAGGAGAAGTGTATTAACAAGGAAATTTAAGAGAATGCAAGGTAAGAAACCAACCCTAAAGTATATTCTATATGTATTAGAATTTGGGAAGGGTAATTAAAATGAATGAACCCCACTTGAGTTGTGGTGATAAGGTGCTTGCTTAGAAATAATGCAAGTGAGAAAGCCTTTGTGAGTTAATGCTTGTTTTGGGAGCTATGTATATGATGAATTATGCTTTATGGTGCTTAATGAGTTTTGCTTGATTAATGAGGAAAATATTGAGTGCTGATAGAACCCTTGTGGTTTGGCTAGTTTTAGGATGATTTAAATGGTGGCATGAGTTTTGGGAAATGTTAGAGAAGTAGCCAAGTTATGGCAAAATTTGTGTAGAAACCTAAGTGGTTTAAGTGATGTTTTGTGTGGAGAATAACCTAGGGTTAGCTAGGTGTTGTTGGAGTTTGAATTGGGTAAATGATCACCCAAGAACATGAGAGGATGATTGTGGTGAGATGTGCAAAAATCTGTAGCAAAAGAGGTGGTGTGAGTGCCTTAGGAGTTTTTAGAAAACAGAGAAGATATTAGGTTTTAAGAGTGAGTCTTGGAACTTGGTATGAGGTGTGCATTATCTTGGAAGTTTGGGTTGGTCAAATTAAGAGAGAACAAGATGCAAGTGCCAAGAGAGGTTTGAGAATGCACAAGTGTGCATTAGTGTAGAAATGAGAATGAAAGAAATTGTGACTTGGAGCAAGAAATTGTGTAAGGGTTTAACCCATGATTTGAAGAGGTTTAGAGCATGTTTTAAGGTGATTAAATATGTAGTAATCTTGTGGAAAGATTAGGGAAAGATTGGGTGTGGATTAAGGATTGAATTGGGGTTGAAAAATGATGTATGTTGCAGGTTTTAGCAGGGTCCGGGACCTAGTCCATGGACAAGGACCCGGACCACCCCATTTATTTAGGCCGAGAGTGCAAATGCTTGTTTGGTCCGGGACTATACTCCAGGACAAGGTCCCGGACCAGTGTTGAAATTCCACCCGAGAGTAGTGACGAGTATTGGTCCGGGACTTAGGGTAAGGACCAAGTCCCGGACCACCCCCAGAAACCCACAGAGAGTGTTTTAAAGGTTTTAGATGATGGGGGTTTGAATGTTAATGATGTTATAAGATGTTAAGGCCTTGTTTGGTGACATGTAAAGGCCCTAAGGAGTGTAAGAAAGTGTTAGAAGAGAGTGAGAAATGAGAACTCAAATTAACAAGTGTAAAACCGAGATAACGGGATAAACGGGGTTAAGTACGGGAGTATTAATTTTACATACCGTAATGCTTTGATGTTAATAAAACATTTGAATGTTATCAGTGGATCGTGTGTGAACCAAGCATGGTGAGATGACACGGTAAAAGTAAAAACCCCGGTGAAAGGTATGATTTTCTCATGCCCCGTATGCTAACCGAGTTACTCTGATTTGTGTGTTTGTGTGCCGGCTTAATCAAGATTAAAGCATGAAAATAATCCCTTGTTTGATTATGCATGCATTGTTGTATGTTGTGTGAGCTAACATACTTGTATGCCGGTGTGGTCTAACGTAGTGCATAGACCGACTCTTAGTGAGTATTGATTGACTAGAAACCCGTTGAGCGGGTAGTCACATAACCAATGGAAGTATGCGAACACACATAAGCTATCGATTAAAGTATAACGATATCGTAAACATATGAACTCCCTAGAATGTGAGGAGATGTACGGGTTGAGTAAATACCCGATAACGGTTAGAAAACCTTATTGAAACAATCCACGAAATAAATATGAGTGGAGAGATAAATGAACCTCCATCGAGAGGATTGAAGTTAGTCCAATAATGTTAACATATAAGAAAGGTAAAAGAGACCTAAGGGACTATGTGACTCCCTTGAGATACGGTCGACCTCTTATATGAGGATTTTACCCGGTATAAGAAAATATCCGAATGTACAAACATATGATTGTGAGGGTAACACTTAAACCTAAGATTACCCGAATTTAAGTAAAGTTCCCAAAGTCATTAGAAACATCGAGAATGATGCTTCTAGACTAATATACATGATATTACTATAACTCCGAGAGAGGAGTGTATGGGAACGAGAGCAGTCCGAGAGTAGTCGGACCTAAGTAAAAGAGATAGGAACTAAGAGAGAGTTCCGTGAGCTAGTTGAACCTTCCCACCATGCTAGACCCAGAGTAGGGTCGAAACCGGGGAAGTAAGACTATGCTAGAGAGCCATGAGTTTTGGCTTAAGTATGTAAAGAGAGTAACAAGCGTGACGTAGGAGACCTGTAGTGTCTCGAGAATCTACAAGAGCTTGAGTATAATAACCCGAGAGAAAGGGGTGAGAATATGTATGAGTAACCCGAGAGAAAGGGGTGAGAATATGTATGAGTAACCCGAGAGAATGGGTAAGTATAAGAATGAGTAGCCCAAGAGAATGGGTGTGTATACGAATAAGTAACCCGAGAGAGCGGGTGAGGTATTGAATAAGTAAACAAGGCATAGTGAGGAATAACCCTCAATGCCTAAGAGTAACCAGTTACCACTAACAACATTGTTATGTTAGTTAGGAATCATGTTCCGTGATTGGATGTAGATTCCTTGTGTGATATACATATATATCGTATTGCCATGATGCATGTTGTTTGATTAAAATGAACTCCATGTATATCCGACCCAAAGTAGTCGGCGTACCGCGGTTAGCACGCGGTATATGCGAATTTCATGCGCAGCGTAAGCTGACCCCCTAGGGGGAACGTTTTTAGTGTGCAGGTACTTGAAGCTGGCCACCGTTCGAGAGAGTAGGACGGGGACTGCTGTGAGCATGGGTAGTTAAATTGTAATTACTTATGCGTTTGAATGAGGTGTAAGTCCGAGTATGTTATCGGCATCCGTATATTGTAGACTCGGTATAGTAGAGATATGAATTGAGTATTGTATTTGTATGAAGTACTCGGTTGTTCCAGTTCATCAGACCGTTACGGTATGTAAGAAAGGCCTGGTTAGCCACATGGGTGGCTAACGGCGTTGTTTCACCCCTCGTTGTAATTAGAGTTCCGCTGCGTGAGTAGGAGTAATTAGTAACAGTTTAAGAGGTAATGACGAGATTAACGGTTGGGGTGTTACACATATATACTTGTATTTTTCCAAAAACCTGTGGGGCACGTGCCCCCACAGGTTATAACCTTGGTCCGCCTTTGCCCTATACCATGTCACTAACCGAGTTAGGGCTTACTCGCTTCACAGAGATGACTCTGCATAATTTTTTCAAAACACGAGTAATAATTTATACTACTAGTATAAAAGGTCCTATATATATAAAGGTATGAAAAGAATATCTTGCCTTAAAGTAGAAAATATATCTTTTGCACCACAACTCTTGTAAATGATACTAATTAAAGTCATTTTAAAGATAAATTTAGACTGAAAATAGTTGAGTATATCGTAAAAAAAAAAAACTTTCAAAAACTGAGAACACATATATACAAACTCTTCGTTATTCAACACACAATTGAATAACATTAAATAAAAACTTGTATTAATGAATGAAAAATACACAAATTCAATCACTGTATATAAAAGATGAGTGAATTAAAGTATGTGTTGATTAGAATCCAGTAATATTAACTTTTTAAAAGTATATCTATAACTAAATTTTTTTTAAATGAAACTTATAATTTAGGGGCTTTACTAGGGCATTGCCCAACGCGGTATAAAGGTGGAACACTAGGTGTCTCCACGTGGGTCTTACGTTCTACTCCAATAATATATTGTTACATATAAAATAACCATAAAATAATGAGACTAAAACAACCACAAAACAGACAGACTGTGGTTAAAAAAAACAACACTAGACCGTCTATAATTAAATCATCATTCTGCCTCTCCTCTACCCATATTTTTTCTTCCTCTCTCACCTTTTTTTGGCGTGAGAGGTAAGATCGAAAGGTTTCATGCAAACGCGGAATTTGTTGGGGGAAAATCAAAGAAGACAATGTAAGGTACGTAAGATAATTCGATGGGACTGGCCCGTTACAGCTTGATTCCAAGTTCGTGCGGAAGGGTAGGTCAAGGATGTTCAAAATTGTCTACAGTATATTTGCTAGAGTACTTTATATCGAAGTGACCTTAGATCAAGTGAATAGATCCAAATTGGGCCGCTACATACCTACGGACGCGGAGTGGCATGCGGCTTGCTGCCGGTGTATAAAAACAAACCTTACTCTACGGTACAGTTATCACCACCCGCTCTTCGCGGTTTCTGCAGGTGCTAGTCGAGAAATTACAATTTGTACTATAAACAGTCACGGTTGAAGATACATACAAGAAATTTGTAGTAAAACAAATTTAAGTCAACACTATTTTCAAAAAAAAATAAATTAAGCCAACACTATTTTCAAAAAAAAAAAAAATTTAAGCCAACACAAAATATTGTTTGACAGTGTAACATTTTTAACTTAACCTCTGGTGCCTTTACTATTTTAAGTACAATTGTTATAAATATTAATGTATATAACGATATTAGCTACAAAATAAACAAAGTAATTACTACCAAATGTTATAAGATAAGTAGTATGTTGTCATCAAATGTTTATACCTACTCAAATCTTGATAACTTAGTATAATATGACAAAATAAGTTATCTGAGCATGTTTTGTTCAATATCATGTAGTTCTGCAACATGAAACATGCTCTAACCTGGTGTGCAAGCCCCACCCAAACAAAACGGTATTAACCCGAGCAGAAGTGTGTATAATTAGCAGAAGAAAATGAAGATCAATAGAGGAGAATTGAGAGCGAAGAAGAATGACACGGGACCCATGCTAGAACCTTATATATTTTTATGTGGTAATATATTGTTAAATATGAATGCAAGACTCACGTTATACCCATATAGGGACCCAGTGATGGATCCAAATATAAAATCGTATGAGATTCAAAAAAGTTTATATCAACATATATATATTAAATCTTAAAATTAATATCATATTAGTTTATAATTATGTAGCCTTATAAAAGTTAAACACATATATATATATATTAAAGTTTAAATTATTTATAATATTCTTTGTAAAATTTTATTATTTTTATTATTAACAAAGTTATGCGGTCTGAGCTCCCACGGATCCTACGTGGGTCCGTCATTATAAAGATTATTTTTTATGTAATAAATGTCATCGAATATACCAAAAAATATCAAAATAAAAATGTTTTATCCAACTATAATGACAAATATACTAATTAAAGATGCCCTATTTATACCAAACATAAATACTACCCCAATATACCACATGTATACCATACACCCACGAAGTGGGGCTTCTTTCTAAGTTATTTAATAATAAACTTTCTATTGCTTCCGTAAAAAAAACCATGGCTCTTTTTCCACTCTGTTTATATTTTACTTTATCTTAAAACTGGAATGTGATAAGTGATAACATATACTTTTTGAGACGGATAATATCAGTACAAGTGAGTAGTATAAAACTCAAACCTGGTTAATCATGTAAAGGGAATATGTTTAAGAATGCAACCAAAAAAAAATGTACCGTCATATCACACAATTCAAAGAATATTTTTATCCTAAAAAAGTTCAAACATTTGTTGTCTTTTTTCGTGCGATCATATAAATGAAAGAGGTATTCTTATGAATAGTACTCCTATATTGTTTCATCTTTATGGACTTCAGTATAAAAATATTGATCCATTATGTTCTCCTCTGCAACACCTGGTCATCTACTCAAATCGACTCATCCAAGTTCTTGGAAGCCACCTGATTCATTTCGCACACTTCCACCCCAAGTGATAGTGAATCTGCTCATTCCTCTTGCTTTGACTTGTCTCTTGAGCTCATCTTCTTTGCGTATTGGTTAAAGCTTGCTCTCCCACTTGATCCGAGCTGTGAACTCACCTTCTTCATAGGATATTCGTTGTGTTAGTTAGTGGAGATTCTTTCCTCCCAATGTGAAGACTTGTCACTCACAGAGGACGAGAAGCAACCCATCTTCATTAACGGTTTGATGGAGCATAATCAAACAACCTTATATGATCGTTGCTTGCAATTGCTAGTCAAACTTCTAACCAATCACACTGCTGATATCGGAGTCATGGAGAAAATGCTTGCAAAGATTTTGCAGCTCAATAGCCTCAAGATCCGACAAACAAGAAGACGGATCTTCTTACTTGAGTTTGATAGGATCAACTCCAAGCATGCAATGCTTAAACGAGGTCCATGGTCATTTGTCGGTGCTCTTCTCATTCTTTAGAGCATAGACAAAGCAAGTACCCCATCGGAACATGAGTTCTTCCACTTCCATATCTGGATCTGAGTCCATGATGCACCCTTGATCATTCACAACAAGGATTCAACTCATAATCTTGTTGGCCGTTTTGAGACATTCATGGAATTCGAGGAGGAAGAATCTTGTCTGGGGCTGGGTGGAGACTATGTCAGGTTCAAATCCATGATATCAGTCAATAAGCCTATTCTTCATTGCCTTAAGATAGCGCTGGAGGGTGTCAAATCCATCTTGTGAGTCACGTGTGAGAGGGTACCTCCATTTTTATATTGGTGCTGCCTTTTCTCCTATTCTACTAAGGACTGCCCTAGTCAACTTGTCATTCACACAGGGATTTATTCCTATAGCCCTTGCCTTCGAGCCTCTGGGCTTCGCATTGGGCGTAGATCTTCGGTGGAATAGAGCGCAGATATCTGGATAGTTGCATGTGATCTAGTGGGAAACCCTCATAAGCTCCAATCTAAGACGCTCCCATTAGGCACCTGGGACCTCTCGGTAAGTAGAGCACCAGCAGTTGAAAACCCGGCATGCAACTCTTCCTCTCAGGCTGGAGAAGTAGGCCTTGAAGAAGCAGGTGAAACCCCATGATGGTGCTGGTAGTAGAAAAAAGTGAAATTTTGAATGGACTTTTAAAAGTAAGGACCGGGTGGAGCCACCAGCCACTCCATCAACCAAGCTCTCCAATTGTAAGAAAGGTAAGATGGACTCGGTTAATGAACTGATTCTAGTGATTGACTTGGTTCACATGAGAGATCCACGTATATCTATTCTGGTTCCCTCACTTGAGGTAATCCTTCCCTCGACCAAGGGCTGCCAAGAGTAATGAGTCGCTAGTGCTGTGACTTCCAAGGATGGTGTAGATTACTAGAAGTCACTCTTGGGCTGCAGGGTACCCACTCTGCCTCTACAATAAGTTTGAGCACTAGATTGGCTCACGTTCCATGGGCTCAATTTCATAGGTGAATCTTGCAAACAGAGAAAATTGATATGCTAGAACTAATAAATTAACCTAGAAAATAACAAATCAAAAAGCCTGTCAGGTTGTAAAATCCGGTCGCAATAGTATAGCAAAAGCCCCAGGTATCAATCCACGGGACCTTGAAGCCAATAGCTAATCCTAAGAAAACTGGAAATCAAAGGGTTGTTTGTTGTTTTAAGATTAAATAAAATAATATGAAAATAAACTAACAGTATAATAAAACTGATAAATGATATGGTTGAGCGGAACCCTGGGTTCAGGTTATTCTTTGCTAGTTAGATTATGCAAGCTTCTATAATTTAACAAGATATATGAATTGGCTAAATTCTTTATATCTTACCTACATTAAATCCTAATCACAGAAGCTCATCTAGCAAACCGCAATATCTAATCAGATTCTAGCGAAACACACTTAGATGGATTAAGCGCAAAGAATTATTCAAACTTGAAGGAAAACCTAACTAATCCAATTCGGTTCTCCACAAGAATTAAAGCATGTGAAGGACAACGTAATCAATCAGATCTAGTTTCCACAGACAATAGATTATTACGACCATCTTGTTAATCACTTATCTGATCATAACAAGATTCGAAAGCTAATTAACAAATCCATGAAATTTTTTAATAAGCACAACTTGAACTTTAATCCGAACAATCCAGAAATAAAATCCTTATCAAATCAATAAAAGTAATTGCAGAATCGACTTGCTACAAATAACCATTTCCTAGAGTAAATCCTTCCTAGCCTATCATATTACAAGAAATAACAAACAAAGACAAAAGAGAAATCATCTGGTAGTGAAGACTCTTGCTCTTGCTGTGATGGTTAGATCTGGAGATTCGTCAGCTGGAGGTTGAAGATGATGAAGGTGATGGTGATGAATGAAGCTGAAGTGTGGCGTGAGAGCCTCTTTGAGGGATCTGGTGTGAATCGGTGATGTTCCCCCAACCCTATGTGTCTTTTTATAACAAAAATGGGCATTTTTAACTCTTAAAATGCATATTTTCAGATTCTGTACGTGGCGTCCGAACTTGGAAGTTTGGACATATGTTAAAACAAATTTTCAGGAAGTTTCGACCTATATCCGAACATACAAGTTCGAATGTATGTTCGGACATGTCGGCATCCTGACTAGTCAGACGAGTGAAACTTGTTTCGGGCCTATATTCTTCGTTTGGACTCCGTTTTACTCCCCATTTGTTGCGTTGCAAAACTTATGAAATTAAGAATGTAATTCCATGACTTTACATGCATTTGACACATAAAATACATCAATTATTATCTAAACACAAATCATAGGAAAAACACATGATAAGTGAGAAATATGGCCAAACCACTACGAAAAAACAAGCAAATTAAACCCTTCAAATGCTCTATATTTCACACTTATAAAACTTCCTCGCACTTAGCTTTTGCTTGTTCTCAAGCAAATAAAAAACAAAACTCACTCCAAGGTCATAGTATCAAACCTCAGGATCAAACAAGTGTAAAAGAAAATCAAGCAAAATGGCAATCAAAAGAATAATCCTGCTCTCGGTTGTAAGTTTTCACAAACAGTGAAAAAGAAAATTTTATAAAAGCGTGGAGAAGTTAGATTGCAAAAACTAAACCTAGAATAGCTCATGATCTTCCACCAATTTCATTCCTCAACCTATGGATGACAAGGGGTGTGAAGTAATGCCCTATTCCACAGTACCTTTCAACACCACGCACTCATAATCAAAATAGGAAAATTGCAATAAAGATTCAGCTTTTAAGGGCTTTCCTATCTTAACATAATTATTTTTCTTATTTTCCGCTCAATTGTTTTCTTTCCCCAGACTTTTCTCTTTATCCCTGTAACGGTGTTGGGTATTCTATCCTAGATCATGAGACCTTAGGTAGATAGGTGATGAAGCACCCCAAGGACTTAATAACCGGATAAACGAGGCCTATTTTGGTTCAGAAAATTCATGATCAGAGGAGTATCTTACCTTAACCTTCATATCATACTTCCATATCATTCCTAAAGTCACCAAGCCAAACTAATTTAGTTTGAGAAATCAGCTAATCCATTAAATTTTAGAAAAAATAGAGTTAATTTGAAGAAAACAATACATACGAACAACTTTAAGCAAATTGATTCTTGAGGTTGTCTTCAGGCTCGATTTAAAAAACTTCCACAAAAATTATCACCCAAAAATTTAACATTTATTGGCACTATGAGAAGCTTATTTTTCATAGCAAGAGAACAATCAAAAACTAGTATGGCATTAAGTACAGCTGGCATATTTTCAGGGAAAGGTTTCCACTTCCTCACACTTAAGAGGAGCAATCTCCTCATTGTTCACAAAATAAAATCAAGAAAAAGACCTTTCAAAATATGCCAAACTCATGAAGGATTTCATTCAAGACTCCACATATATTAAACATTAAAAGCATGATAGGCTAAACACAAGCAATAAAATAGAGAAACTACAACTCCCCTGATATCTTTAGATTGAGGAAGGTTCCCTTCCTCACACTTATGCTAGAACAGTGATAAGTGGTGAAATAATGCTATTTTAAGAGCTTCATTTACTTTTATTCTATTGGATGCATAACTTGTTTCACCACTTAATAGAGTGTTTTAGTGATTAATAGTTAACTAATGGAGTTTAATCTCTTGATAGGTACAAGCTCATTTTGAACATACTTTTGAGCTTCCTTTGAGTTAGTAGCATGCATCAACGGATCCCTCATCCTTCAAGCTTTCCAATACCGCAAACGGGGAGCAATTCCGAGCCACAATGAAGATTCTAGCCCTAGAGGAAGTTAGAGCCAATCTTTGGAGCAGGTCCGACCCACAGGTCCGACCCACTCTGGGTCGGACAACCTGGTTCCCCAGACACCCAAGTTACTGGAATCGTCCGACCCATAAGCCTGGGTCGGATATGGGTCGGACATGCTTAAATTTTCTCATGTGCTGTCTTCTTCGGAGACCGTCTGACCCAGTCTGGGTCGGACGGACGGAAATTCTGCCCAGATCTGCGTTTTTAAAAGCTGATTTTGGGGACTCTTATCTCATTATCAAATACACCCAACTCCAACCCTAAATAGACGAGAGAGAGGCGAAAATAGAGGAGAAAAGAAGAGGAGAAAAGAAGAGAAGAAAGGAGGAAGAAGAAAGTGAAGATCTCTACCTCCATTGAAGCTTTGGAGCTCCTCTAATGGCTAATTCTTCCTTTTCTTTGCTCTTTCCTTTAGCTATGTCTGAGTAGTTCCATTTGTATCCTAGGATGAGGGTTTGAACCCATTTTGCTCATTGAATGCTAGAAACCTAACTCATTTATTACTCTTGTTTTATTTCCTTCAATATCAATGAATGCACTAAATTGATCTCTTATTGCATTTATGGTGGTTCCATTCAATATTTGAGCTTGAGTTTGGAACTAGACCAAGAAGGAGTAAACCCTAACTTTTGCTTTCTTGATTTTGGGAGTAAATGCTTAGGGCTGTTAATTAAGAGTGCTTGCTTATTGCTATTTGATGACTTGAACCTCCTTTAATTAAGGGGTTTGATTATTTGGGTAAGAATTGGATTTCCCATGATTTGGGGATCCATGAGCTAAACTCTATCAGGCACTGAGATGATGAGTTATGGTTTTGAGGTTCTTTGAGTGAATTGGGTGATTCCCACTATCCTAGGGTACTCTCCCCTTCCATTCCATACACAAACATTTTACTGTTTTTGTTGCATTTCAATTAACAAACAACCAAGCTTGCCTCTGGCTAAACCCCCATTTTACTATTTATTCGCACTTAACTATTATACCGAAGCTCGGGATTTAGAAACCAATTTCCTTGTGGATACGACACTTGTTTTATTGCAACGAATTGGGTGCACTTGCCCATTTTAGCTAGGTTTAATTACTATGTATGTAATTTACCCAACAAGTTTATGGCGCCGTTGCCAGGGAAATTGATTATTCAATTTCCCTTGGTTCGGTACTTTAGTTTTTGTGCATTTGGTACTTTTATCTATTTTATTTCATTTGTGGTATTTGTGTTTTTAGCTGTTGTCTATATTTTTACATAACCGTCTACTTAAGAGCATTTGGTGTTGGTGCAGTTTAGGTACCTTCTGTTTTCTCGGTGTATGCCAAACACTCGAGCCAAAGGATCTCCACTTGTTAGTCCGAGACCCGAGCTCAAGCGCTCATTGTTGAGAGCTATCCGAACTGTGAAAAATTCAATCATGGCTGATCTAGACCAACACGGGGGTTTAGAAGATAACGAAAACCAACAACAAATGGCTCTCAAAGACTACAACCAGCCGGACACCGAAGGGAGACCTTCGGCCATAGTCCTACCGGAGTTGACGCCTCAAGAGGCCGGACAATGGGTATTCAAGACTCACTACATCACTGCTGTTCGGGACTTAGGAAAATTCAGTGGAGCAAATCCCGATGACGCTCCGAACCACCTAAGTCTCTTCCTTGATTTTTGCAATTCCTTCGGGAAAGACGGTACGGTAAAGGAGAGAATCCGGTTGCAGCTTTTCCCCCATTCCTTATCTGACTCCGCATCAAGATGGTTTAGAAGCTTACCGCTGTAACACCCCTACCATTAATACATGCTTACCGTCCAATCTCCTTACACATCAGATACACGCAGCGGTTACTTACTTACATACAATGGGTGATACAATGCCGTTAACCACCCACGTGGCTAACAAGGCTACTACTACTGCTTACAGCATCGGTCTAATGGACCGGAATCCCGAGTACTACACATCTAAAATACAAACTCCATTCATCAACAAATACAACAATGCTCCATTCAATACTTACTCCTCCATAATCCATACAATACAATATACTTAACCGAGTCTACTAGGATCCTTGTACAATTATAATATCTCTTCCAGGTTCATACATACTCACTAAGAGTCTACATCTACCCACCTTCCTCACAGCTACTTACTTTCTAAGTACAAGGGTGTGCCGCCGGTCTCTTACCTTGACCACATCCGCTTCGGGTACCTGCACACTAAAAACGTTCCCCCTAGGGGGTCAGCTTTCGCTGCGCATGATAACCGCATACCCCGCGTACTAGTGAGGGTACGCCGACCACTAGGTCGAATACATGCGGTTCGTTTTCATACAAACATACATGCATACATGCTCTTATACACAATATTACAATACATTACGCAAGGCATACACACATACATACACTTCATTGCATACAAGAAGTACAACATAAACCATCCAATACATACTTACCTTTTTCCGAATTCCACATACACATTACATACACAACATACAATACTTGTTAGCTTCATTGGTCCACCCGGGTTAATCGGGTGGAGATTACTCTTTTACTCGTTACTTCATACATACGCATACATACTTATACTCATACATACTTACGGATCCATACTTACTTACTCTTACTCTTACTCAAGTTAAGTCGTCGGGACCTTCGGCCCTGGGGACTACTCCATCCCACCTCCGGGATTTACTTGACTCACCAATCCGGGATGCTACCCATTTAAGGGATTTGGGCCGCGGACCAGTTTAAGAGTCAGGAATTGCAGCCAACCTCTTGTGACTCCGCATCCTCACGCGTGGCCGAAGCTATATTGGACTTCTACTCATTCCGGTTTACTCACTTAAGTTAGGAGTTAGGTAGTTAGGAATTAGCAGAAGTCATTCATACAAGCCACAATAATACAATACAAGACTCATATACACATCCATACAAAATACATTACAATATACAAGTACACTACAAAATACAATACACTTCATCATCATTCATATGTTTCATGAATTATACAAACTATTGTTGAAGACAAATATCAATAACAATGTAAACAAGCACAAGTAAGTGCAATATAGTCCGATTCATGCATTTATCTTATTAGTTGATCAAATAAGCACACAAATCGGGGTAACCAGATTAGGATACAGGGCATGAAGAAATCATACCTTTCACCGTTGTACTTGTATCCCAACGTTCCTCCGGTGTTCACAATTCAAATCCTATTATTTACATACAATCGAACAATTAATCTAACTATCATTAATTTAATTCGGTTACCCTTACGCTTCCTAACTCATACTTACTAAGTCTTCACATTCCTATACTTGCATTTTATTTACTTACTTTTCATTGCCTAACAATGGTATACTTACATATATGTGCACGTATGTATAGGTGGGTATACATATACATACATACATATACTAACCATGGTCTTACAGTTTTTTTTTGTAAGTTTTGACCCGACCGAACCTGCGATCGATCTTGCAAGTTCGGTCCAAGTCAGTAGGCTACATCGGGTGAAAATTCCAGGGCCAACCGACCTTGTAAGTCCGGTCCCAAGGTCGGTCCATTCCAGTGAGTTACTTAACGGAAAATTTTAGCCCGACCGACCTTGCAAGTCCGGTCACAAGGTCGGTCCATTCCAGTAGCTTACAAGACGGAAAATTTTAGCCCGACCGACCTTGCAAGTCCGGTCGCAAGGTCGGTCCATTCCAGTAGCTTACTCGACGGAAATTTTTCTAGCCGACCGAACTTGCAAGTCCGGTCGCAAGTTCGGTCCATTCCAGAAGGTTACTGATGGGAGAATTTTTCTAGTCCGACCGAACTTGCAAGTCCGGTCGCAAGTTCGGTCCATTCCAGAAGCATTCCCGTCTTTGTAAATCTGGGCTCGACCGAACTTGCAAGTCCGGTCGCAAGTTCGGTCCGGCCCAGTATTTGCATTTTTATTTCTGTTTTCAGTTCTATACTTTACCCATTGTTTCTCCAATCTTCTTACATGTAATCCCACATGTTTAAACACTACCTAGGCCCTCCAAATTGCCTTAGTTCATCCACCAAATTCTTTACTAAATCCATCAATCAACTTACGCAATTTCATCACTTCCTTTCCACACTTACCACAGATTTTCATCCTTCCATGCTACAGATTTTTGTTCTAACTTTTTACACTCAATACTCCTACTACCAATACCATCCTTTGCATCCCAAATACACTTCCAAGCCATTGCAGTACCTATACCCAAGTCCAACACTCTTTTTACCAATTCTTGCACACTAATCCTTCCTAACTTCTCCAATGCATATTAATACACTTTGCTACAGATTTTGACACTTACTCTCCCCTTCTCTAACTACCTCTTCTAATGTCATTTCTAGAGTTCCTAGTACATCACAATACATTATCTATCTCTCCCAATCTACCCCCTTACCTTTCTCCAAAATCTGTTACAACACCTATTAGCCACCTAGTTTCTAGCTCACTAAGTGTTCTAATCCTAGGCAAATTTTGCCATAGTCTCCCCTATATTTTATACACTCTCACCACAATGTTTCCTCCCACATTAACATCATCTCACCTGTTTATACACAACATCAATATACAAGCTCCCATACACAATTACCAATACTAAAACGCTACTGAAAATTCCTACACTCAACAACCCAATACCCAACTAAGTTTCAATACCCTTTTACATGTCTTTCAATGGTTTTAAACACTTAGATTCTCCTACACAATATATTGCTACACAATACCATTTTCATTACTCATTTCAAACTTCTAAAAATCTGTTACATCCATATATATACAAGGCTACACAAAGGAGCATTCTTACCTTGTTTCCCCTCTAGATTTTCTTTCTCCTTCTTTCTTCTTCCTTCCTCTCTTTCTCCACCGGTTTAGCAAACACAAATTCTCTACTCTACAATCCACATACATACACATTGTTATACCCAAAATTTCAACCCCCCCCCCCCCGGAGTAGTCTCTAAGGCATACGTGTTACAAAGGGCGAAGTGGTCAAAATGCACCAATGCATGATTTTTCAAGGACATTCTCGGGATTTTCTATTTTTATATGACTCGTTCATTTTCTCCAAACACTTCCAAATATCATAGTCATTATGAAAGGTATTTCATGATTTTCTTATTCTGTAAATTTAGCTTTTAATTCATATTATAAGCTAATTTCTTTAATAATTAACACATGAAATAGCCTCAAAATAGAAATTAAAAGGTTTCCAAAATTAAAATAAAATTGTCACATGGTTAGCATGACTACATACAGTCATAAACCTGAATTTATTTTATTTGGAACCTTAACCCAAAATTTAAAAGAGAAATTCAATCATTTTTTGCAATTTTCTCTCTCCTATGGAAAGTACCGAAATCAAAACAAAACGTCATGAAATTTTAACACAAGAGAGAGGATGATTATTAGAGACTAATGCCGTTGGAATTTCGTTATTTCGACTTTCCAATAATAAGTTATGAATTATGGGAGATTCCGGATTGTGAGATTTTTATCTAATCGGTTATTTATCGAAATAACCCGATTCCAACTCTCAAAATTCTTAAAATCATCCTTTATCTTCAGTTAAAATTTCATAATTTTTATCGGCCTGCAACATATTTTAATAAATCAGATTCCCTTAGAGCACAAAATCAGTGTTTTAGATAAAGATCTTGTTCTATCAACATGGCCTTGCTTCTTCTATAAAAGGACCTTCCAAGAACGACCTAGGGCAGAGAAGAACACCTCCAAAGTCAGAGAACACAGCCACAAACCTTCTTCCCACGTTTTTACACTTCCAAGCCTCAAATCAATACCGAAACACTGCAGAAATCACCCCAAAATCAGCAAAAACTCATCCTTTCTTCTCCTATTGAACTTCCAAGCACCAAAATACCACAAAAACAGAAGAGACACGTCCTTAACAGCATAAAGAAGAAGGATTCAGAAGCTCAATTCGAAGTCAATCCAGAACCGGCATCAACGAAGCACCAAAAGACCCCCGATGTGAAGATTCTCATTAAACCCGAAGGTAAAACAGGTTGAAATAAAATTTTTCTGACTTTGCTCGACTTTAACTATTCTGTGTTAAATTTTGGAGTCGAATTGACTTTTTACCGCTCCTGAATTAACGTTTGCTTTCGCTTCTGCCCAATAACTTGTTTGCTAAGTTTCGTGTTTAATTTGAATTCAAAATGTAAACTTCTGATCACTGACGTGTTTAGAATCTTTCAGGCTACGTACCCATGAAATTTGAGCTCAAAACACCCTCGGGAACCTTATGAAAACCCCTGTCCGTGGGTGGTCCGTGACCTCGGACCTATGGTCCGGGACCACGGACGCGTTGTCCGAGACCACGGACACCCACGGACGGCGGCGGGATTTTAAAAATTCAAAATTTAGGTTTTTCTAATGATGTCCGGGCCCACGGACAGCCTGTCCGTGGCCCCGGACTTTGCAAATTTTTGTTTTCCTTTAATTTCGACTCTTCTGTGTATTTAGGTTAACTCGGGTCCGAGGTTTCGGACATTAGGTCCGTGGCTACGGACGGAAATGAAATTTGACCTAATTCTGCCTCCGAAACCCTAGTTTAGGTAATTTCACTTTTCACTTTTATTTTCTGTCAAAAAATGCTAAAAAATACAAAAAAACAGAAGGTTGCGCACTTAGGTTAAAACGACTCGTAATAAGCCGTAAATGAACCAAGTAGAGGAGAAACGACCTAGGAAGGGTAATGAAAGTAATTTGAACCCTAAATAAGTCGAATACCAAGCCCCCAAACCCGAACTCTCCTTTCCTAATTTGATTTAGGTTAAAATTAGGTGGCGACTCATAATAGGTTCCAGTGAGCTAGCTTAGGTTTTAATAATTATTGTTTTATGACATAGTTATTAATCTTAGGTTATAAGTGGACCTAAAACCCGATTAGATCCTAATCAACTTCATCAACATAGGATAGGGTTTAAAATCGAGGCTCACACACATCTCAATACACTAAAACTAACCCTAGCTATTATTAAGCTTTAAGTAGGTTTTAGGGTTTAGAATTCTCATTACCTTGCAAGGGTGTAAGTGAAGCTTGGGGTGGCTCAAGAACAAAATTCCAACTCCACTAAAATGCCAAAATCGGCTAGCATAAAGAAGCAAGCAAGGGTTTTAGTTTACATTTTCGTTTTGCCCTTGAGGCTAGAAAAAGATGGAGTTTTTAGGAATATTTTTACCTCAATAGAACAAGGAGAAGGAGGGCCTTCTAATGGTGGTCTTGAAGCTCCAAATGCTCCATACCCATGGAGATGAAAGTTGTTGTTTTCGATTTTTGAAAAGATAGGAATGTAGCTCTTGATGAGAGGATTCCAATGGTGTAGTTTTTATAATTTTTGGAAGAGATCCAAGGGGGTTACAAGAGGAGAGAAGTAGAGTTTTGTGTGGGTGTTTTCATTTCTCCATGGAATCGCTGGAGGAGGAAGAAGAAGAGAAAAGAGAGAGTGAGGGTGGGGGATTTACGTGAGAGAGGGAGATAGAGATAGGAGAGAGAGTGTGAGAGTGTGGGGTAATAAAGTAGTGAGTGTTTACTTTATTAGTTTTGTAGTTTTGTAAATAAGGGAGTGAGTGTGAGAGGGTGTGAGTGAGGGGTCCAAATCGGACATACACACAGCACAGCACATACATTTTACTTTTTATTTTAAAAGTGGACACATAAGTTTGTGTTATTTATGTTTCTACCCCACAACTTCCCGTTTTTGACAGTTTTTACTAATTTCTCGTTTTACTGATTTTATTGGTTCTAAAGCTTCACTAATATTTATTAATGATTATTTAGTTGACCAAAGTTGTTACGAGTCTATTTGACCCGCTTAAAGTCACGTTTTCTCGGTTACCTCGAAAAACGCGCTTTAAGGTTCGTTAGTGATTTTAATCCGTTTTAAGGATCCGTTTTCTTCAGGATTTGTTCCCATATATTATTTAGGTCTTATTAACCCTTCAAAATCCATATAATACTCTAACCGAGGTCTCATACCTCCTATGGTTATTTAACGCTTATTTAGCGTTTTCCGCTTTTTAAGCGTTTCTTTATTTCTTTTGGATTTATTTTTCCTTTCTAGTATTAATTAGGTACCATTAGGCCCTTAAATACGTATTAGATTAATTTTAAATCCCTATATTTAAGTTCGGGGTATTTCAATCTACCCCCCTTAAGAACTTTGTCCTCAAAGTTGTTCGAGGTTATAGGTTTACAATGCTTACTCATTCTTACGCGTCTAATACCAAAGCCATACCTTCTTCCTCCTTACAATTCCTAAATCTGTTACTCACGGTTTTTCCTTTCATCTCATACCAATGCGCCATAATTACTCCAATCCATATTACTATCAACCATCCCGTTCCTTATTACAAGATTTATACATACATACAGTGCAAAGCTATTCCCAAAGCAATGCAATACATACAATCCCGCAGGCACTCCGGTCATCTAGACACGGGACTCCTCTATGTCCCGCTGCCCTTGGAATAATACATACTACCTTACTATCTTCTTCGGTACACACTTCTAGCAGATCCTCATTCTCCATACTAAAGGAAATTCTTTCACTACTACCAATTAAAAATTTTCTAAAACACACAACTTCAAATTCCAATTTATATTCATTACTTCTATCCTATGTGATTCTTGTGACCACTTAAGGGGAGCTTCAAGAATCGTTCAACCCTGATGTGATCAGCATCAGTGTTGAACTATCTTTCCACCCCAATTTGTGTTCGGTTTCCCTCGATCTGATCAGGATCAAGTTCGACTTCCCACATCAGTTTCAACCAAACAAATAATTTAATTGTTTTCATTTTCTATCTTTTTATTCTTCCTAGTCGTGATTACGAATTCATACATCTCCAAAGGATGGAATCCGTCCATCAATCGTCCTCACTCTACTTCCCAAATGCTTTACTCCATGGTTCAATCCTAATGCTCATTTCATCAACCTTCACTACTTCCATCCATTACTCACCATCATCTCATATTCTAACTAAGGAATACTACTTATAAGATTTAGTTGGCTTCAATTGTTTCAAATATTTTACTTACGATTCCACTACTCATAAACTTCATTCATCTACTATCCTCATTCATTTCGTACTACTTCTTCAAAGGTTACAATACTTGTGGAGCTCCGTCCACTACTCATTACTTTTCTTTTACTAATACTCTTACATTGGTGTTACAAGATGGGTGTATTCCTCCTATGGTATTTGCATGTCTAATGCTAGTTACCATAATTACAATATGAATGAGTACTTATGTTTATTTAACATAGTATCAATCATCCATTTGGTTCTCATTGTGCTATGCACATCATGGTTTATGTGTTTTATTCACAAAACTTACATTAAGCGGTTTTCGCTCTACCCCCCTTAAAAGGGATTACGCCCACGTAATCTACCATATTTTATTATTATTAAACTTTGGTTTAATCAGTCTGGGCAAACTGAAGCGTTTAGCTTCACTACCGTATACTATACAATATGCTCTGGTCAAAGGGATCTTCACCATACCAATGGTTTAGTCTTTGCACCAAGAACTTCTATATGAGTTTATTTAACTCATCATTAATTCGGTTCTAGCCTATTAGGCTTCAAGGCATTAATAGCCATTTTGCTATTCTTACTAGGTATATTATCTCCTAGCTAGGGCCCACTAGCTTCTGCTGCGCGACCCTGATAACTTGGGTTATTCACCCTTCTTGTTATCCTTAACGTGTTATACATCACCTTTTATCCGTCTATTATGGGAATAAGGTTTACTAAACAATTGCGGTAATCTTTTACCGTGTTTGAACTATAATTAGTTTTAGATTGTAACCAGCTCTCTGGTAATCTAGCGCACATGCTATTCGTGCTTCCATGATTATTCACTAGGTTCCTCCGACTTATTGTTGGGCGAGGTTAAGTCACTACTTGGTTGTAGTGCTTCCTCTGGTGTCCATAGTTTCTGAATCATACCAGTTCCTCTGGTTCAGTACAAGTGTTCTTTACTTGTATGACCTTGCATTGATATGCGTCGGTCCTAGTGACTTTCTTAAGTCTCTTTTCACTCTTTATTCCACTGGAATTCACATCTTGTGATTGTTAGTGTGTTTACACTCTTCGTGCTTCTTTGGCCTTAGGCCACACGGTTTGTTGCTAAGCTTCCTTAGCTGGCTTACGCCATGTTCGTTGGTGAAAAGAAGGATTTACTACGGTTTACATTTTCTATATCCCTAGCCATCCCATTAGATCATTAGCTGCACAAGTGCAATACCAAAACACTCAGTCATACAGAGTGCAGAGGCGTAAACGCTTGACAGTAAGTCACTTATGTAATAGGAAGGAATATTTCTGTGTGTCATCTCGTGCTTATACTCCGTGTCATTGCTTAACTACTTCCTCATAGCAGTCGCCTGTTGCGCACCGTATTCTTACTCATTGTACAACATTGTTTTTACTGACTCCGTTACTGTGGTAGTTTCTCTTTAGTCACTGTTACTATCATTGGCACCATTTCCTTATGGTGTAAATACACTATGAGTTTCCTGTGTTTGTGTGTATGGCGGTTGTCGTAGCATACGGCAATCTTATTATCTTCCCAATGTGGAGATGTCTTATTCCACTTAGGTTTTATGTGTAGGTTAACTTACCTCACATTCTATCATCATTTGTGATACAATTTACCAAGTATCTTGGTTGACCAAGGATGAGATAACTTATCGGGTCATAAGCTCTCTTGAGCGTTAGTCATTCATGGTGTGCAATGTGCACTCACATTGATTGTTTTTGACAATTACTGTCCTCCCAAAGCTGAGCATTGATTATAGGCTCTAGCTGTGCGGTTTTATTCTTGTATGTACATCACCGGGACATCCCAAGAAACTTCAAGGGTTTTCTGGTCCCGTTCTATCATTGATAAATGAGGTTCTTGTTGAGAGGCTTGTTTCCACTCATAGATCTTATGACTAGGTTTACCATAGTGGTGTTCACACAATGGTCCGCTATATGTTTGGGTGCATATGGAGTATGCTTACTCCTTTAAGTCGTAATGGTTTGGAAATCTCATTTCCTTATTCCGTCGCCCCTTGGCGATCTCCATTGTGTGGGCTTTATCGTTATAGTAGATGGAAGCCTTTTCTAAGGGTTCACATCATCACCGCATTGGTGGTCTTCGGTTAACGAGGGTACCTTCCCTTGGGTTTCTCGTAGTGTCCAAATGTGGACTAGGCCAATGTTGGCATTATCCTGATTTTTATGCCTCTGTGTTATGATTGCTACAGCAGGCATGAAGGGTAATTAAAAGCTTGTCAACTATATACTAGACTGGTGCTCTAGTGACAGTGATACTGAGGTGGCCATTACTCCATGACACTCATAAGGTTGGGTTTGGATCGATGGTCCAGTTGTTGATTTCTTGTCGTACGAGGCAATATCTTTTGCAGGTCTTGTTAACAATTGGTGCCGGTTTTGCGACCGTTTAAGTTTATATAACGTATTTGATTTATGACTTCTGAGCCGTATTGCTGCATGCTATGCTCTTTGCAAGCTGCTTACACTTGTTTCCACTCTATGTATACCGTCATAGGTTGGAGATATTATTGGGCTCCATGGTAAGTCGTGGCATCACGCTTCCGTTCATAGGAGACCCTTAGGCAATCCGGTGTTGATCAGTGCCTTTGTAGACTAGGGTATTTCCTGTCAAGTGAAATCCCTTCGGCGTCCTAACCGAGTGTTCGTTTAGCTTCCGTGCTCATATCATTACACTTGTTCAACTGTTGTTAACTCAGACACCCTTCAAGGATCGCTCCTGGGTGTTGTTAGATTATGCCGTTACTTCCGGCTAATGTTTACGATATGTTATCATTATACCGCCTTGCGGTATTGTAGTTAAGTTATTCCCCTTTTTGGGTTATAACGTCTCCTGTCGTTGGGTAGACCGTCTGTACTTGCTCCCAGTGCTTGAGACTAGGTTTAAATATCCCCTCCGATTATGGATTGTGCTTCGTAGTAATCTTGTGATTGCTCTTAGGAGTTCTGTCCCGTTTGTTGAGCATTGTGGTGTTCACGTTAAGCAACTGCCTTACTGTGTTTAGGCTGGGTATACCTTCCAGCTATCACGTATTTGTTTGGTGTCCTTGAGACATATCCAATGTCTATACTTACTATTCTGTGCTTTTTGCACTTCTTAGTCTTCATTCCTTATCTTCAGATGGATTCTCTGAGCTCCTTACACTTGTTCCTTAACTGAGTTTCCTTCTCCTTGATTGTCTGCGGTGTCCAGTCGTTCTGATTAAAATTTACTCATGGTCCGTAGAACGGAGTTGACTATTTCCCGTGTTTCGTACACCACATGTATACATACGTGGGGTACCATGTTGATACGTTACCACTTACCCAACTACATGTCGGGCCCGCAAGCTCCTTCGGAGTGCGGTTGTCCCACATCCCGTAACGGGTACACTCGTAGTGTTCGTCACACGCCTAGGTGAAGTATTCTGTTGCCAACTCCTCTTGTATCATTCTATGATACTCACCGTAATCATGTTGGTTCGGTTTTTAAAAATCCAGGGTTTTAAAAGAAGGTTTGTGGTTTTGAAAGAAAACTTGGTTTGAAAACTATAGTTCGGTGTTAAAAGAAGTTCTTCATGGCATATCCATGTCCGAAATCTTGACCAAGTCCAGCTTCCCGCTGACTGGTATGTCCTAAATACAGCGGTCGGGCCGTTAGGCCTTTCCAAGGTTCCATTCCTTCAGTTTCAGGATTTGTGATCCCATAGTTGCTTCATTGTAGTCACGGTACATTACTATGTACCTGTGGTGTGTTAGTGCCCCTTCACCTATTCATGTTCTTACTGCACTTGCCATGGCAAGTGCGTGGTACTGGTGGTTTTTGAGTAATCCGATACCGGTCACGGTATGGTTTTCACTGGTCCTCGATAGTCTTGTTGACTCTTCTCTCGATCTTATTGATCGATAATTGGTATACTCGATCCCTTAGGTAGCTTCTTGGTGGTCTAGACATGGATGTCGTAGATCTGGGTACTTCTCCAATCCTTGGAGATTCCCACTCTATGGTTTAGTGTCGTTCCTTGTGGCTCGTTCCCACACATCTGTGGTGGTTACTGAGCCTTCCCTGTTTAGGCACTACTCCGGTAGTCCTATTGGATTATATCTCATGCTTGTTCTTGCAGTTGTCTGAGCTATATTGGCCAGGTACTGCGACCTTAATGGCGTCGTAATTCTAGAGTTAACCGCTTCCGACTATGTCCTTAGTCAGTAAGCATACCGTTGGTGGTATTATTCAAGTATTACTATCCCGTAGACTTGTGTCTCGGGTTCCGCTACTGCTCCCTTTTTCATTCCGTTGCACGGTTAGTGCTTCTGTCCTGCTGTTGGTTGACTAGCTAGGTTTCGCGACTGCTAAGCACGTCGCCCCATGCTGTTGTAAGTTGCAGTCTCCTCGTGGTTTGAGTGTTCATCCTACCGCTATTACGTGCGGTGTTGTGGTTCAACCGAGATCCATCTACGGGACTTCCAGTTCTTGGAATCTACTACGAGTCGGTTCTTGTTTCCCGGGTGATTGCTTCACAACTGCCAGATCGGGTTTTCCCGAGTGTGAGAGGGCTTTTCCTCTCTCTGGCGTCCTTTCCCAGGTTATATAATAGGGTATGTGGAGGGCGGGTCTGGTATTGTTGGTATCCGGTACTCACCGGTAGTTCCTAACTAGCATATCTCTAATGCTAACACTCAGCCCTTAGCCCTAAGCTTCTAATTCCTAACTCGGTGTTTCCTAAACTCGGTATTTCCAGTCATCAGAGCGACACTTCGCTCTGATACAACTTTTTGTAACACCCCTACCATTAATACATGCTTACCGTCCAATCTCCTTACACATCAGATACACGCAGCGGTTACTTACTTACATACAATGGGTGATACAATGCTGTTAACCACCCACGTGGCTAACAAGGCTACTACTACTGCTTACACCATCGGTCTGATGGACCGGAATCCCGAGTACTACACATCTAAAATACATACTCCATTCATCAACAAATACAACAATGCTCCATTCAATACTTACTCCTCCATAATCCATACAATACAATATACTTAACCGAGTCTACTAGGATCCTTGTACAATTATAATATCTCTTCCAGATTCATACATACTCACTAAGAGTCTACATCTACCCATTCCTCACAGCTACTTGCTTTCTAAGTACAAGGGTGTGCCGCCGGTCTCTTACCTTGACCACATCCGCTTCGGGTACCTGCACACTAAAAACGTTCCCCCTAGGGGGTCAGCTTTCGCTGCGCATGATAACCGCATACCCCGCGTACTAGTGAGGGTACGCCGACCACTTGGTCGAATACATTCGGTTCGTTTTCATACAAACATACATGCATACATGCTCTTATACACAATATTACAATACATTACGCAAGGCATACACACATACATACACTTCATTGCATACAAGAAGTACAACATAAACCATCCAATACATACTTACCTTTTTCCGAATTCCACATACACATTACATACACAACATACAATACTTGTTAGCTTCATTGGTCCACCCGGGTTAATCGGGTGGAGATTACTCTTTTACTCGTTACTTCATACATACGCATACATACTCATACTCTTACATACTTACGGATCCATACTTACTTACTCTTACTCTTACTCAAGTTAAGTCGTCGGGACCTCCGGCCCTGGGGACTACTCCGTCCCACCTCCGGGATTTACTTGACTCACCAATCCGGGATGCTACCCATTTAAGGGATTTGGGCCGCGGACCAGTTTAAGAGTCAGGAATTGCAGCCAACCTCTTGTGACTCCGCATCCTCACGCGTGGCCGAAGCTATATCGGACTTCTACTCATTCCGGTTTACTCACTTAAGTTAGGAGTTAGGTAGTTAGGAATTAGCAGAAGTCATTCATACAAGCCACAATAATACAATACAAGACTCATATACACATCCATACAAAATACATTACAATATACAAGTACACTACAAAATACAATACACTTCATCATCATTCATATGTTTCATGAATTATACAAACTATTGTTCAAGACAAATATCAAGAACAATGTAAACAAGCATAAGTAAGTGCAATATAGTCCGATTCATGCATTTATCTTATTAGGTGATCAAATAAGCACACAAATCGGGTTAACCAGATTAGGATACAGGGCATGAAGAAATCATACCTTTCACTGTTGTACTTGTATCCCAACGTTCCTCCGGTGTTCACAATTCAAATCCTATTATTTACATACAATCGAACAATTAATCTAACTATCATTAATTTAATTCGGTTACCCTTACGCTTCCTAACTCAGACTTACTAAGTCTTCACATTCCTATACTTGCATTTTATTTACTTACTTTTCATTGCCTAACAATGGTATACTTACATATATGTGCACGTATGTATAGGTGGGTATACATATACATACATACATATACTAACCATGGTCTTATAGTTTTTTTTTTTGTAAGTTTTGACCCGACCGAACTTGCGACCGATCTTGCAAGTTCGGTCCAAGTCAGTAGGCTACATCGGGTGAAAATTCCAGGGCCGACCGACCTTGTAAGTCCGGTCCCAAGGTCGGTCCATTCCAGTGAGTTACTTAACGGAAAATTTTAGCCCGACCGACCTTGCAAGTCCGGTCGCAAGGTCGGTCCATTCCAGTAGCTTACAAGACCGAAAATTTTAGCCCGACCGACCTTGCAAGTCTGGTCGCAAGGTCGGTCCATTCCAGTAGCTTACTCGACAGAAATTTTTCTGGCCGACCGAACTTGCAAGTTCGGTCCATTCCAGAAGGTTACTGATGGGAGAATTTTTCTGGTCCGACCGAACTTGCAAGTCCGGTCGCAAGTTCGGTCCGTTCCAGAAGCATTCCCGTCTTTGTAAATCTGGGCTCGACCGAACTTGCAAGTCCGGTCGCAAGTTCGGTCCGGCCCAGTATTTGCATTTTTATTTCTGTTTTCAGTTCTATACTTTACCCATTGTTTCTCCAATCTTCTTACATGTAATCCCACATGTTTAAACACTACCTAGGCCCTCCAAATTGCCTTAGTTCATCCACCAAATTCTTTACTAAATCCATCAATCAACTTACGCAATTTCATCACTTCCTTTCCACACTTACCACAGATTTTCATCCTTCCATGCTACAGATTTTTGTTCTAACTTTTTACACTCAATACTCCTACTACCAATACCATCCTTTGCATCCCAAATACATTTCCAAGCCATTGTAGTACCTATACCCAAGTCCAACACTCTTTTTACCAATTCTTGCACACTAATCCTTCCTAACTTCTCCAATGCATATTAATACACTTTGCTACAGATTTTGACACTTACTCTCCCCTTCTCTAACTACCTCTTCTAATGTCATTTCTAGAGTTCCTAGTACATCACAATACATTATCTATCTCTCCCAATCTACCCCCTTACCTTTCTCCATCAAAATCTGTTACAACACCTATTAGCCACCTAGTTTCTAGCTCACTAAGTGTTCTAATCCTAGGCAAATTTTGCCATAGTCTCCCGTATATTTTATACACTCTCACCACAATGTTTCCTCCCACTTTAACATCATCTCACCTGTTTATACACAACATCAATATACAAGCTCCCATACACAATTACCAATACTAAAACGCTACTGAAAATTCCTGCACTCAACAACCCAATACCCAACTAAGTTTCAATACCCTTTTACATGTCTTTCAACGGTTTTAAACACTTAGATTCTCCTACACAATATATTGCTACACAATACCATTTTCATTACTCATTTCAAACTTCTAAAAATCTGTTACATCCATATATATACAAGGCTACACAAAGGAGCATTCTTACCTTGTTTCCCCTCTAGATTTTCTTTCTCCTTCTTTCTTCTTCCTTCCTCTCTTTCTCCACCGGTTTAGCAAACACAAATTCTCTACTCTACAATCCACATACATACACATCTCAATACACTAAAACTAACCCTAGCTATTATTAAGCTTTAAGTAGGTTTTAGGGTTTAGAATTCTCATTACCTTGCAAGGGTGTAAGTGAAGCTTGGGGTGGCTCAAGAACAAAATTCCAACTCCACTAAAATGCCAAAATCGGCTAGCATAAAGAAGCAAGCAAGGGTTTTAGTTTACATTTTCGTTTTGCCCTTGAGGCTAGAAAAAGATGGAGTTTTTAGGAATATTTTTTACCTCTATATAACAAGGAGAAGGAGGGCCTTCTAATGGTGGTCTTGAAGCTCCAAATGCTCCATACCCATGGAGATGAAAGTTGTTGTTTTTGATTTTTGAAAAGATAGGAATGTAGCTCTTGATGAGAGGATTCCAATGGTGTAGTTTTTATAATTTTTGGAAGAGATCCAAAGGGGTTACAAGAGGAGAGAAGTAGAGTTTTGTGTGGATGTTTTCATTTCTCCATGGAATCGCTGGAGGAGGAAGAAGAAGAGAAAAGAGAGAGTGAGGGTGAGGGATTTACGTGAGAGAGGGAGATAGAGATAGGAGAGAGAGTGTGAGAGTGTGGGGTAATAAAGTAGTGAGTGTTTACTTTATTAGTTTTGTAGTTTTGTAAATAAGGGAGTGAGTGTGTGAGAGGGTGTGAGTGAGGGGTCCAAATCGGACATACACACAGCACACACATACATTTTACTTTTTATTTTAAAAGTGGACACATAAGTTTGTGTTATTTATGTTTCTACCCCACAACTTCCCGTTTTTTACAGTTTTTACTAATTTCTCGTTTTACTGATTTTAGTGGTTCTAAAACTTCACTAATATTTATTAATGATTATTTAGTTGACCAAAGTTGTTACGAGTCTATTTGACCCGCTTAAAGTCACGTTTTCTCGGTTACCTCGAAAAACGCGCTTTAAGGTTCGTTAGTGATTTTAATCCGTTTTAAGGATCCGTTTTCTTCGGGATTTGTTCCCATATATTATTTAGGTCTTATTAACCCTTCAAAATCCATATAATACTCTAACCGAGGTCTCATACCTCCTATGGTTATTTAACGCTTATTTAGCGTTTTCCGCTTTTTAAGCGTTTCTTTATTTCTTTTGGATTTATTTTTCCTTACTAGTATTAATTAGGTACCATTAGGCCCTTAAATACGTATTAGATTAATTTTAAATCCCTATATTTAAGTTCGGGGTATTTCAACCGCCCCAATCAATCCAAACATGGGTACAAATGGCCCAAAAGTTCCTTGCCAAATACTACCCGACTAGTAGGACGAGGCAACTGATTGGAGAGATTAATACATTCTGCCAAGAGCCCGGAGAAACCTTGTACGATACATGGGACCGGTTCAAGGAGATGTTGATGAATTGCTCCCACCATGGGTTGGATGATCAATCGTTATGCCTATCTTTCTTTAATGGGCTTGACGATGTGAACCGTTTGCTTGTGAATTCATCCTCGGGAGGTAGCTTCATGACCAAAAACCCTCAACAAGGAATGGCACTTCTTGAGACAATGACTAGCAACACGAGGCAATGGGCTAGAAATAAGGGAAGAACTCCAAGAGCGGCCGGTCTACTTCATGTCGAACCATCCGATCATCTTTCCGCCCAAATATCCTCACTCACAAAGATGGTGGAGAAGCTTGCTATAGCCCAAAAAGAGAATGCAAAATCTGTAGCTTCATCATCTTCTGCTTCAGCCACAGAGGGGTGTGCTATATGTGCGGGTCCCCATGAGACCCATTTTTGTGAAGGAAAAAGTTACATCGAGGGACAAGAAGATGTCAACTTTGTTAGCAGCCGCCCCAACTACAACTATAACAACAACAATGCCCCCTGGAGAAACCATCCCAATTTCTCATGGAGGAACAACGATTCCACCCAAGGAGGACCGAGTAATATTTCCAACAACTCGATGGGTTATAAACCTCAAGGGCTACACCAAGCAAACAATTCTCAAATGAGGTATATACCTCAAGGTGGCCCGCCGGGATTCAGACCACAACAACAACAACAACAACAACCATCATCCTCCTCCTCTTCTGATGGTAACTTGGCTCGAATGGAAGCCATGATGCAAAACATGCAAAATATGACGATGAACTTCATGACTACCGCCCAAACTAAGTTCACCGAGCAGGAGGCCTGCAATGCCAACCAGATGACATTTAACCAGAGCCTTAAAACTCAAGTTGATCAAATCTCAGAACAACTTGCTCAGAGACAGCCTGGCATCTTACCAAGTCAAACGAAGCCTAATCCAAGAGAGCAAGCAAAAGTGGTAACACTAAGGAGTAGGAAACTCCTTGATCCGTCATGCTCACATGAGGACATGGAGTCCCAGGAAGATGTAGCTCAAGAGGGAGAGCAAGAGATTGTTGAGGAACCACCACCTCCACCTAAGGAAGTTTCCAAGGAGAAGGAGTCTCCTGAACCTTCTACTTCTACTACTCTCGCAAAACATCTTCCCCCTCTTCCTTTTCCCAATAGACTCAAAAAGAAAAACTTGGATGAACAATTTGGGAAGTTTCTAAGCATTTTCAAGAAATTAACGATTAACATTCCTTTCTCTGATGCTTTGAAACAGATGCCGATCTATGCTAAGTTCATGAAGGACATCATAGCCAACAAGAGATCGCTGGAGGAAGCGGAAACTGTTCACCTCACCAAAGAAGTTTCGGCGGTTCTACAGAGAAGCCTACCTCCAAAGCTTGGAGATCCCGGTCTACCTATTGTTCCTTGCTTTGTTGGTGAAATTGACTGCGGTAGTGGGTTATGTGATCTAGGTGCTACTATAAATCTTATGCCTCTCTCCACTTTTAATAAGCTTGGAATTGGTAAATTCACTCCCACTCCCATGCAATTGCAATTAGCGGATCGATCTTTGGTTATCCCTAAAGGGAAGGTAGAGGACTTGGTAGTAACTGTTGGTACATTTGTTTTCCCAGCTGATTTCATTGTGATAGATATGGAAGAAGACCAGAGAGTGCCACTAATTTTGGGCAGACCTTTCATGAGAACTGCTAGAGCCCTTATAGATGTGGAGAAAGGCAAAATAATTCTGCGACTTCATGATGAAAAATTAGAATTTGACATGTCTAAAGTAGTGAAGAGCCATCACAGGCTGAGGCTGTTTTTGCTATTGATGTCATAGATTCAATTGTGCAGGATCACTCTCTCTCTCTTGTTAAATCTGATGCTCTTGAGTTAGCTTTGTTTGAGTCTTGTTTTGAACAGGAATTCCACCCAGATATGATTGAAACGGTGGCTGAGTTGAACAGCAGATTTTCTGGCTATAGACCACGCTATCCGCCACCCGAACCATTGGAACGAGCTGCTCAGAAGCCGTTGCCTTCGGTTGAGAAGCCTCCCACTGTGGAGATGAAACCTCTACCCTCTCATCTTAAATATGCTTATTTGACTGATCCGTGCGTTCTACCTGTTATTATTTCTTCTTCCTTGACAGGTGCGCAAGAGGAAAGTCTGATGAGGGTGCTTCGAAACCATAAACGGGCTATCGGGTGGACTATAGCCGACATCAAAGGGATCAGCCCTCATTTCTGCACCCACCGGATATTCATGGAAGATGACTACAAGCCGTTGGTCCAACCTCAGAGGAGGTTAAATCCAAATATGAAGGAGGTTGTAAAAAAGGAAGTTCTTAAACTCTTAGATGCGGGGATCATCTATGCCATCTCCGACAGTAAATGGGTCAGCCCCGTGCAAGTGGTCCCAAAGAAAGGAGGTGTTACCGTCGTCCCCAACAAAAAAGGTGAGCTGGTGTCTCAGAGGACTACCAATGGTTGGAGAGTTTGTATCGATTACCGGAAACTGAACACCGCCACCAGAAAAGACCACTTCCCTCTCTCGTTCATTGATCAAATGCTCGAGAGGTTGGCGGGACAAGACTATTACTGCTTTTTGGATGGATATTCGGGGTATCTCCAAATCCCCATAGCTCCTGAGGACCAGGAGAAGACGACATTTACATGCCCTTATGGGACATTTGCCTACACCCGGATGCCTTTCGGGCTTTGCAACGCCCCCGCCACTTTTCAGAGGTGCATGATGGCAATCTTCTCCGACTTCTTAGAAAAAAGTATTGAAGTCTTTATGGACGACTTCTCCGTCTTCGGCACCTCCTTCGACACTTGCTTGGACAACCTCGACGCTATCTTGATCCGGTGTGAGGAGACAAATCTTGTGCTCAATTGGGAAAAATGCCATTTTATGGTGAAAGAAGGAATTGTCTTGGGGCACAAGATCTCTTCAGAAGGTATTGAGGTAGACAAAGCTAAAATTGAAGTAATTGAAAAGCTACCTCCTCCAACATCAGTGAAAGACATTCGAAGCTTCTTGGGTCATGCCGGTTTCTACAGAAGGTTCATAAAAGATTTCTCCAAAATCTCAAAACCCCTCTGCGACCTCTTGGCCAAGGATGTTAAATTTGAATTCACCGAAGAGTGCTTTAGTGCCTTCAACACCCTCAAGCAGTGCCTTATATCTGCACCTATCGTGGTTTCCCCCGATTGGAGTTTACCTTTTGAGATCATGTGCGACGCCAGCGACTATGCGGTGGGGCGGTCCTTTGTCAAAGAAGGAAAAGATATTGAGGAGTATCTACTACGCTAGTAGAACCTCAATGATGCTCAAAAGAATTACGCCACCACGAAGGAGCTGTTGGCTGTGGTTTTCGCCCTCGACAAATTCCGATCCTACCTCTTGGGCAGCAAGGTTGTGGTGCACACAGACCACTCGGCACTGAATACTTGTTCAACAAAGGTGATGCAAAACCTAGACTTCTCCGATGGATTCTGCTCCTGCAAGAATTTGAGATAGAGATCCGGGATAAACCGGGTGCAAAATGTAGGCTGATCATCTTCACGAATGGAGGTCCCTGATGATGGTGTGCCAATCAATGAATTTTCCCAGAGAGAGCATCTACATGATTGCAGAGACCGGAGACCCATGGTATGCGGACTTTGCAAATTATTTGGCAAGGGGAGTGGTCCCACCGGAGATGACCTACCAACAAAGAAAGAAATTCTTCTCCGATGTCAAGAGGTATTTCTGGGAGGACCCTTTTCTTTTCAAAGTTTGTGCTGATGGGGTGATCCGGAGATGTGTGCCCATGAGTGAAGTGCAGGAAATTCTGATTCACTGTCACTCGGGTGAAGCCGGAGGACACCACGGTCCGGCACGAACAGCATCCAAGGTTCTTCAAGCCGGTTTTTCTGGAAAACCCTTCATAAGGACTGCCACTCGTTCGTTGCCTCCTGTGACCAATGTCAGAGCTTGGGAACACCTCGAAGCATGAGATGCCGCTCAACATAATGATAGAGGTTGAGCCGTTTGATTTGTGGGGTATCGATTTCATGGGCCCTTTCCCATCTTCTTGTTCCAACTTGTTTATTCTTGTGGCGGTCGACTATGTGACCAAGTGGGTTGAAGCAATTGCAACCCCGACTAATGACGCCAAGGTTGTGATAAAATTTCTGAAGAAAAACATTTTCACCCGGTTCGAGGTACCAAGAGCCATATTGAGTGATGGCGGGTCCCATTTTTGTAACAAACAGTTTGAAGCACTGATGACTAAATATGGTGTGAGACACAAGGTTGCCCTTCCTTATCACCCACAATGCAATGGCCAAGCTGAGGTCACCAACAGAGAGCTCAAATGGATCCTTCAAAAGACAGTGAGCTCCTCAAGGAAGGATTGGTCCATGAAGCTCGATGATGCATTGTGGGCATATAGGACCGCCTACAAAACTCCAATCGGTATGTCCCCGTTCCGGCTTGTTTATGGGAAGTCTTGTCACTTGCCGGTTGAACTAGCGCATAAGTCATATTGGGCGGTGAAGGCCCTCAACTATGACCTCAAGAGCGCCGGTGACAAGAGACGGTTCCAATTGACCGAGTTAGAAGAGATTCGGGAGGAAGCCTACGAGAATAACCGCATCTATAAAGAAAAGGCCAAGAAATGGCATGATAAGATGATTATGAAACGGGAGTTTCACGAAGGTGACCGGGTTCTCCTCTACAACTCAAGGTTGAAGTTATTCCCCGGGAAGTTAAAGTCTCATTGGGCTGGCCCTTTTACTGTCACGAAGGCCACCCCCTATGGAGCTTATGAGCTGAAGAACGTCAAGGGGGAGACTTTCATGGTCAACGGTTCTCGGCTAAAGCATTATCATGGAGGAGACATTCAAAAGGTTGAAGCTCGGGCTCTTTACTTAAGAGACCCTCCAGGTTCCATCTAACCTTACTACGGTCTAGCCAAAGACCTTAAAAAGACGGGCAGCTTTTCGGGAGGCAACCCGGACTCCTTTCCATCTCTTTAAGCAATTCTTTTGTATTAATGTTTGTAGTTTTTTTTTGGTGTGTGGTTGTTTATTTTAGCTGTTTTGGTTTGTTTTTCTGGTTTCTATGGTCTTGTGATTACTGATAATGTTTTGAGGAGTAAAACAAAAGGATTTGGGGAATTTTTGAACCGTCCGACCCACGGTGGGTCGGACATGCTTGATGCTTTGAAACCCGACTTTCTGGAATGGTCCGACCCACAGTTCTGGGTTGGATCTGGGTCGGACCGGCTAACAATTTTGAAACCCGACTTTCTTGAATGGTCCGACCCACAGTCCTGGGTCGGAGCTGGGTCGGACCGGCTAAAAAATTTGAAAAAAATAAGAGAAAACGGTGCGTTTTGACCACACCCATCTCAACGGACGAAAAATTTGAAAAAAAACCCACAGAAAAACAGGCGTGCGAACAAGCACTCCACCCCCCAACACCACGACCGCCACCACCGGGCCTGCCCCGCCGACGTCGCGCACAACCACCGCCCACCCCCACTGAACCCGACGCCACAGCCTTCATTCCCCCAATCCCTAAACACTTCAAATTTCCCCCAAATCGCCCCCTTTCCTAACTCCATCGACATTGCGTCAAAACCTTGTCCTTTTTGCTCTATTTCATCTACCACTTATCAAGGTATGCATTTCAAGCCTTCACATGTTCATTTAGAGAATTTCTACCATAGTTACACTTTGGGGTTTATTACTTGCGAACCAAACAGAGCTTATACTGACAGTTTTGACTTTTTGGGAATTGACAATTTGGTGCATACCTAGACATTGATTCTAGGGTCTGTGTGGAAATTTTGGGTGAAATATTGGGACTTTGGTGGTTCTTAGCTTAATTTAGTGCTCTCTGACTTAATTTGAATGCTCTGTGTTTAGCACTTATGCAATGCAGTTTACAATTATGCTAATTGATCTGTGGATGTTGTTGGATACCCCTCATAATTGCACCTTCCTTTATTACATTTGGTGGTTATCGGTTGTAGTTGCCTTTAAGTGTAAAACGTGGATGACTTGGTAATGTGCTTGGTGGGCTCGTTCTCAGTTTGCTTGCAGTTGCTCGTGGTATGCTTAGTGTGTTGCATGGCAAACCTTTTGCATGAATTTGTGGAGGTTCTTAGAACCGGGAAAAGTGTAGAAAAACGGGGGAGACTCTGCCCAAATTTTCAATTTCCGTTGCACTTTTCTCTTTAAATTCTCTGATTTTTAACCTTTCATCTAACTCCTTCTCTGTTGTTTGTTATTTCTTTGTGTTGTGTGTTCCTTTGTTTGCTTTTGTTGTTTCAGAACAATGAGTGGACGACCCCGACGCACCCAGAAGCGCAAGGGTAGCGCCAGTTCATCTCAGGCGATCGAGCTCGCCCCTGTGCCTTCCGGTCCACCAGAGGGCCTTCTTGACGGCCGCTTCATCAGTGAGGAGGCGTGGAGCTGGTACAACAACCCGCGCGCACGGGAATTTGTGCGAGAGCGCACGGTCGACCCCGAGCTGATTTCTGACCTCAGCCTCCAGGAGGTGATGGAGCGCACCAGCTGGGGGTGTGTCTTGAGCATGGGCGGCCAGTACTGCCCTCGGTTGGTCAAATAGTTCTACGCAAATGCGACCATCGAGATGGAGTACGAGACCTCTACCGTTATCTCGCATGTTGCGGGCCGCCGCATCCGGATCACCACGGAGACATTCCTACGCTTCTTCCGACTACCGATCGAGGATCTCCAGTACACCACCTGCATCTCCGTCGGCGACCTCACAGCTCACCGGAGGCACTACCTCAGCACCCTCCCTGTCCAGCGCCGCAAGAAGAATCAGGCTGGGACAGAGGTTCGACTCATGATGACCCTGAACATGGTCACTGACCCCGTGAGGAGGGTTATGCTCGCACTCCTTCGCCACAACATCCTCCCACGAGACAGCAAAGATCTGAACTCGATGGACTGCTACATGATGGACTACATGGTCCAGCCGGACCCAGACCATCTCCTCTCTCTCTCCGGCCTGATGTTCCGCCACCTACAGCATATCGTGAAGCAGCGGAACACTCACCATCTGGGCTTCCCACATTTCCTGCACAGCCAGATTGTCCACCAGGGCGTCTCGGCTGCTGGTGAGCCGGTGTCCGACCCTAAGGACTGCATTCATGGCTATGCCATGCAGAGGATGGGATTCTCTTGGGACGGGACGACCTGGGTGAAGGGCTGTGTCGACGACGAGCAGCAGAGTGCCGGTTCCTCCTCCTCCGGAGCAGCAGCCACTAGCGCCCCACTCCTTGCTCTGCCCCCGCCACCGCCAGACACTATCTCTAGGCAGGAGTTCGAGGAGCGCATGGCCGCTTATCAGCGTCAGATGTAGGCCGAGATGGAGGCCCGGATGCAGCGCATGCGGGACGAGTTCCGCTCTGGTGCCCCCCTCCTCCGTAGCCGGTTGTTGGTGCCCCCCTCCCCGAGACGTGTATTTTCAAATACTGTTGTGTTGCATGTGAAGTATTGTTCTGTTTTGTTATTGCACCTCTTTTCAAACTTTAGCATCTCGTACTTTCTTGTTCCTTACACTCTTATTTTGTACGTGACCTTTCCGGATATTATGCTGTTAGACTCATCAATGAGTCTCTTTTTTTTATCTAACCATGGGCTATTAGTGTATTCTTCGGAATCCTGTTGCACATCGTTTATTTTTGTCTATGTATTGTAGAAACATACACCCTGTATGCAAGCACTTTCAACGCAGCATACGACACTTGCAAGAGGATATCTTGCACAATTTTCCACAGTCTCCGGCCACTCTCAAGTGTGGGGGAAACCTTTACCCACTCCACGTCGAATCAGGGGAGTACTAGTTCGATATATACTTAACAGATGCTTTACAATTTATGTACAATATTTTTCAGGAATTGAAAAGGTCCTCTGTTTATTTCCTCTTGAGTTTCGCGTTGACAAATGAGGACATTGTCCTACTCAAGTGTGGGGGAAGTGACCTTTTTGTTTTGATGCACTTCGCAATCTCCTTATACATACTTATTGCTTCCATAAAGTAGTTCCATTTGTAGTAAGCAAGTCTTTCCATGAATGCTTCGAACTTTCCACCTAATTTTTCAAAAATACTCTCTTGAGGAGCAATTAATTGCGGTGCTTCCATAAATCCCTTTCTTGGTGAATTTTAATTGCTTAGGGGTCCATTCTAATCTTCTCATCTAGGGATTGCTAAGGGGTGTTTCCTCGTGGACATTTTTACAAGGACTTGAGAGGCACCATCGGTAACCAACAAATGAGAGTTGAGTACTCTGTAAAGCAAGGCAAAATGCCAAAATTATTTATTCTCATCTCTTGTTGCAAAAGAAAATCAAATGCAAATCTCTATTTTTCCTTTTGTTTTTCCTCAATGCCCATTCTTGAGAGAAGTTGGCCATGGTAAAAGTTCTCCAAGTCCAAAGATCTTTAAGCACTTGGAAACACTCTAGATCATACCCCGAAGCTCTATATTTTTATTTACCCTAATCACACCCATGTCACCATGAGAAGGTTGGTTGCACTCCTCTTGAGATTCTTCCACAATTTTGCTCACCAAAGTTCAATAATTCATCTAAATACTTGCTTGCTGTAAATGTTCCTTCTTGTTATGGGCTCCTAGCAAATTTTGCTTGATGACAAGCAAATAGATAAGTGTGGGGGAGTTGATAAGTGGTGAAATAATGCTATTTTAAGAGCTTCATTTACTTTTATTCTATTGGATGCATAACTTGTTTCACCACTTAATAGAGTGCTTTAGTGATTAATAGTTAACTAATGGAGTTTAATCTCTTGATAGGTACAAGCTCATTTTGAACATACTTTTGAGCTTCCTTTGAGTTAGTAGCATGCATCAACGGATCCCTCATCCTTCAAGCTTTCCAATGCCGCAAACGGGGAGCAATTCTGAGCCACAATGAAGATTCTAGGCCCAGAGGAAGTTAGAGCCAATCTCTGGAGCAGGTCCGACCCACTCTGGGTCGGACAACCTGGTTCCCCAGACACCCAAGTTACTGGAATCGTCTGACCCATAAGCCTGGGTCAGATATGGGTCGGACATACTTAAATTTTCTCACGTGCTGTCTTCTTCGGAGACCGTCCGACCCACGGGTCCGACCCAGTCTGGGTCGGACGGACAGAAATTCTGCCCAGATCTGCGTTTTTAAAAGCTGATTCTGGGGACTCTTATCTCATTATCAAATACACCCGACTCCAACCCTAAACAGATGAGAGAGAGGCGAAAATAGAGGAGAAAAGAAGAGGAGAAAAGAAGAGAAGAAATGAGGAAGAAGAAAGTGAAGATCTCTACCTCCATTGAAGCTTTGGAGCTCCTCTAATGGCTAATTCTTCCTTTTCTTTGCTCTTTCCTTTAGCTATGTCTGAGTAGTTCCATTTGTATCCTAGGATGAGGGTTTGAATCCATTTTGCTCATTGAATGCTAGAAACCTAACTCATTTGTTACTCTTGTTTTATTTCCTTCAATATCAATGAATGCACTAAATTGATCTCTTATTGCATTTATGGTGGTTCCATTCAATATTTGAGCTTGAGTTTGGAACTAGACCAAGAAGGGAGTAAACCCTAACTTTTGCTTTCTTGATTTTGGGAGTAAATGCTTAGGGCTGTTAATTAAGAGTGCTTGCTTATTGCTATTTGATGACTTGAACCTCCTTTAATTAAGGGGTTTGATTATTTGGGCAAGAATTGGATTTCCCATGATTTGGGGATCCATGAGCTAAACTTTAACAGGCACTGAGATGATGAGTTATGGTTTTGAGGTTCTTTGAGTGAATTGGGTGATTCCCACTATCCTAGGGTACTCTCCCCTTCCATTCCATACACAAACATTTTACTGTTTTTATTGCATTTCAATTAACAAACAACCAACCTTGCCTCTGGCTAAACCCCCATTTTACTGTTTATTCGCACTTAACTATTATACCGAAGCTCGGGATTTAGAAACCAATTTCCTTGTGGATACGACACTTGTTTTATTGCAGCGAATTGGGTGCACTTGCCCATTTTAGCTAGGTTTAATTACTATGTATGTAATTTACCCAACAAACAGCGGGGTAGAAGTGTTCCTCACACTTGCGCCCAAGCAAGTGTCCATCCTTGGAGAGATAGAATACAAAAAAAAAATTCACCTGCACACACTTTATAAAACACTAAATAACGCTAGAAGCATTGCATTAGTAGCACGGGCACCACCGCCACTTCTGAATGAAATACAACTAAAATAATTCTAGAAATAAAATAAAAATTTTAAAATGCAAAACAAAAGCTTTACCACGGGTTGTGTTCCTGTCAGCTGCCCAGATTTAAAGTCCATGGTTGGACTTTCTCTTCGTTACCTCGGACCAAAAATAAAAGTCGATAGTGGCGTCAACGTGAATGCGAAGTGGCCTAAAATCAGGATTAAATCACCTGGATCAAAACAAAATGTTACATCAACAGATAAAATAGGAAAAAAGTACTCCATAAAACTTAGTGTTTGAGGAGGTATTGAAGATAACGATCTTCCAGGTGAAAATGGGGTGACAAAGGCTCTTTTTCCTCAAACGTAAGGATATAAACATCTTCATCTATCTGGTAAGGCTCAAAGAGACCATCACAATGGCAGAGTGGTGGTGGCTCGTCCCTCTCAAACTCTAGGATGTAAACATCCTCTTTGACTGGGTGAGGCTCAAGGAAAAATCCACACCGATGGTCAAATGGAGGGAAGGTAATTTCAATCTTCATTAGGTTGCTCCTCCTCAAACTCTAAACAATCTTCCACAAACACAACATCTGAAACCATCACAACCTGTAATTCTTCCTTAGGATCCGAATATACTTGAGAAGGAAGTGAACCAGGAGTTCCCTGCTACAATGAAAATTGAGTCAATTGACTCATCCGCCCCTGCATATTCTGAACATCATGCTCCAGGTTCTGATCAATAAACGGTTGGTGCTCATATTGACTCTCCTGGGTGGCCACCAGCTTGTTTATCATCTCCCGGAGCTTAGCATTATTTGAGATAATGACTTGTTGTAGAGGAGAAAGTTGTTCCTGACAAAGATTTTTCTCTTGCTAATATTCAAATTGCTCATCATTCTGCCTCATCTCCTCTATCTCTGGACAAGCTTTAGACTCATGGGGTCCCTCACACTGAGAGAAAAATGGATCAAAAGAATCTGAAGACACTTCATATTCAGCCCACATAGAAGTATGGTACGTCACCTCAAACATCATCTTTATTTCGCATAGCGACCTAACAAACTCATGCACCATTATTAAAATTGAATAGAAAACTAAAAAATAAATAAAGTAAAATGTAAAAATAAAATAAAAGTGATTGCCCTTCTAGTTCTCTATGCTTAATAAAAAGTGTTGTCAATCTCCGATCAAAAACAAGTACTCTGCATTCAATAGACATCTGCAACAGCTAAGAAGGGTAAACACATAATCCAAATTAAAACTAAAATAAATGAAACTGGAAATAAACTGTCAAAAATAATAAAATAATTAAAAACAAAATAAACTAGAAATAAAAATAAAAATAAATAAAGATAAAATGAATTGAACAAAAAATAAAGCAAAACAAGTGACAATAAACTATGAAATAAAACAAAATATCCAAAATAAGCTAAAAGTAAAATTAAAATTAAAATTAAAATTAATATCAGATGAATCAAAACAATAAAACAAAATATGATATAGTATAATAAAATAAAATAAAAACAAAATATAATAAACAAACAAAACTAAAATTAAATGAAAAATAAAAACAAAGTAAAAAACAATTGACAACCAAGGCTAACGACTAGACAAAGTCAAGTCCCCGACAACAGCGCCATTTTACAAACAGGGAAAATTGATATGCTAGAACTCATAAATTAACCTAGAAAATAACAAATCAAAAAGCCTGTCAGGTTGTAAAAATCCCAGTCGCAATAGTATAGCAAATAGAAGCAACCAGGTATCAATCCACGGGACTTGAAGAAAATAAGCCTAATCCTAAGAAAACTGGAAATCAAAGGGTTGTTTGTTGTTTTTAAGATTAAATAAATAATACGAAAATAAACTAACAGATATAATAAAACTGATAAAATGATATGGGTGAGCGGAACCCTGGGTTCAGGTTATTCTTTGCTAGTTAGATTATGCAAGCTTCTATAATTTAACAAGATATATGAATTGGCTAAATTCTTTAATATCTTACCTGCATTAAATCCTAATCACAGGAAGCTCATCTAGCAGAACACGCAATATCTAATCAAGATTCTAGCGAAACACACTTAGATGGATTAAGCGCAAAGAATTATTCAAACTTGAAGGAAAACTTAACTAATCCAATTCGGTTCTCCACAAGAATTAAAGCATGTGAAGGACAACGTAATCAATCAGATCTAGTTTCCACAGACAACAGATTATTACGACCATCTTGTTAATCACTGATCTGATCATAACAAGATTCAAAAGCTAATTAACAAATCCATGAAATTTATTAAAAAGCACAACTTGAACTTTAATCTGAACAATCCAGAAATAAAATCCTTATCAAATCAGTAAAAGTAATTGTAGAATAGACTTGCTACAAATAACCATCCCCCAGAGTAAATTCTTTCTAGCCTATCATATTACAAGAAATAAGAAACAGAGACAGAAGAGAAATCACCTGGTAGTGATGACTCTTGCTCTTGCTGTGATTACCAGATCTGGAGATTCGTCGGCTGGAGGTTGAAGATAATGGAGGTGATGGTGATGAATGAAGCTAAAGCATGGCATGAGAGCCTCTTTGAGGCATCTGGTGTGAATCGGTGATGTTCCCCAACCCTATGTGTCTTTTTATAACAAAAATGAGCATTTTTAACTCTTAAAAATGCATATTTTCAAATTCTGTACGCGGCTTCCGAACTTGGAAGTTCGGACGCATGTTAGGACAAATTTTCAGGAAGTTTTGACCTCTGTCGGAACATTCAAGTTCGGACGTATGTTCGGACATGTCAGTATCCCGACGAGTCTGACGAGTGAGACTTGTTTCGAGCCTATATTATTCGGTTGGACTCTGTTTTGCTCCTTGTTTATTGCGTTGTGAAGCTTGTGAAATGAAGAATGCAATTCCATGACTTTTACCTAAATTTGACACATAAAATGTATCAATTATTATCTAAACACAAATTCTAAGAAAAATACATTATAAGTGAGAAATATTGGCCAAACCATTACGAAAAAAATAAACAAACTAAACCCTTCAAATGCTCTATATTTTACACTTATCAAATCTTTAAACCTAATTCTACTAAGCTTGTTTGTTACCATTCTGCTTGTGTCCCCTAAAGTCTTGGGAAACAGGATTCGGTCTCATTTGTTCCTCTTTTGCATTCCTGGTTGAATGCCTCCCTCTCTTGCTGTATAAGCAACCGTCGTTTACGATAAAGTTATCCTTTGCAAGTCTCCCAACTTCAGGTTCGTCACAACTTTCGTGCCCTCAGTTTTGGTCTATGGGCTTTATCGTCGGTTTTGCTAGACTTTTGGTGTGTATCTTATGTGTTCATCTAGTCTTGTTATCTGTTGGAGCAATGAAGTTTAGGTATGTAATCAATTTTCTTTAATAAATATGTACCAGTTTTACCTAAAAAACTTCTATTATATCAACAACTACTATTATCTAATTATATTTTGTCATATTGCTTAATCTAAAGTCTAGATCATGATCTATGATTTTTTATGTTATAGATAATGAAGATCTATAACTAGAGTTATGGTGTTCTTATTAGAACCATGATATGTCAACATGATTTTCTCATTCTATATATATAATTTTCGATGTTGTGTATATATAGATATCAGCTGAATGCATCTAGCTACATGGTTTAAACAACAAAACCAGCCCTCAAATACATGCGCTTAGAGCATGCCCCATTCTTTTCAAGGATTATGAAAATGGTTTTATTTGACCAGCTCACTTTTTCTCATTATACGTCACACACATCAATTATTATATCATTTTTTTACTTTTTATCTCACATAATTTTTCTCTCACTTTTTCTAACTTCGGCTGACAACTGGCATCAGCTATAAGCTTCGCCTTTGCAAAATAATGGGTTCATCGAATAAACCAACCCACAACCGAAAAATGGTGCTCCAAAAATATAAACATAAGAGAGGTATGTAGTATACAATATAGTTAATTTTTTTATACTTGTGGCACTAGCCTTATTATTAGTAAAAGTAAACAAAACATACAACTTAAACTCGTCTCCCCGAACATCATGCCTTGTAAAAACCTTACCGGGCAAAATATAGTGGATAAAATACTAGTAAGGAAATCTAAAAGAAGGAAACATATATCAATTATGGGAAAATACTACTGTACAACTGGTTGTAAGATAAGCATCATGCAACCATTCATTTAAGTTCAGATATTGTTCAAATTAATGTATCGATTGTTCATATTGATGCAAAAGTTATACGTAATACTATAAAGGTTGTTTTACTTTATATGATAGTTGTTCAAATTAAATGTAAAGATTTTTCAAGGATATACCTTATTAGTTGTACGATAGTCGGATTGTAAATTATGGCACTGGGTGATTTCAACCAAGTGTTTAAACCAATTGTCGATAAACAACTACAAATCAAAGATTCTTGGTCACTAGTCAAACATTTTTGGGTACATGAATCTTATTTTCTTATAGGGATTGAAAATTTAAGTTAGAGGAATTTAAGGGGCGTTTGTGAATGATTATATTTTATGTTGTTTGTTAAAGAGTTTCTCCTATTTTCAAGAAATTAAGGGTAAGGGGATGGGTTACCCCAAATTCGTCCCACTTACCCCCCACACTCTGCTAGGAAATGAGATTTCCTTACTCGTTGACCATTGATATTAGTCATTTTGACTAATAACTAATAACCATTGACCAGTAAAATTGGTGATTGCTGGTCGGCGGTCGTTGATTTGACTCGTTTCCATTAACCAAGGATTCATTTAATTTTCCCCTACATAAACAAACAATCAAGAGAATTGTAGAGATATTTTTGCATTATTCTTCATTCCCTTTCTTGATTCCATTTTGTTTTCTCTACCAAAACAAACACCCTCTTAAGAATAATCACATCCCATTTTCTAAAAATCAGGTAAAATGATCAAAACAAACAACAATAGACAAACTCGTTCCCAAAGCAAACATCACGTACAAAATATAATCAATGAATCATCCCTAAGAAAGAAAATTGAATTTCAAGTAAATTATTAGGTCCAAAGTTTATAGAATTGTTGATGTGGTTACGCACTAATACCACTAATAATGCTTCTTTTATTATATAAGATACTATTTATCCATAAACATTTCATAATAATTTTTATTAGTAAGAAAATATAAGTTGATTTATTTTTTAACTATTTACAATAAAAGTACAACCAAATCAATAATATGGAACAATAATAACACCCGCATGAATAATAGCAATAAACAACAACATTAACAACAATATTAACACAAATAAAAGTTTCAAAAAAATATTAACACAAATAAAACAACAATACCACCAACAACAATAATACGGATAGTAATAGCTCCATCACAAAACATCACCACCATCACAACACCAACAACAACACTAACAATAACAACAACAACAACAATAACAATAACAACAACAACGACAACGACAATTAACTGTAAAAGTAACAATAACACAATAACATCAACAAAAAAAAAAAACACAAGCCACAATAACATGATCAATAACCGATACATAATCATCAAGACAATATAAGAACATTAATAGCCCCACTACCAAAAACAACAACTTTAATTAATTGCAATAGCAACAATAATCACTGACGATAACAACAGTAGTTAATATTCTGTTAGATATTATCTAAATGGTCAAACGAAATAAACAAATTTGTAGTAAATGTAAAAGATGAATTTACGTGATTTGGTCCTGAAAGATCTACACATTGGCGAGAGAGACTAAAGTTCCACTATTTTGAGTGATTACATAAGAGAGACATAAATTATGTCCAGAAGCCGTGTCTCCCATAAACTACTAAGGTCCTTACTAAACCTAGTTTTCCTGTGCTTTAAGATGCTTACCTTTTTACAAGAATAAATCCACCATAGATGATCCATAAAGGATATGAACGATAGAAGATTAATAAAACCAGTTAAAATGAGATCTAGAAATAACCTTATTGTTATTGCACCCACAACTACAAGTTATATTAAACTCTTAACATCTCACCGATGGAGAAACTATTACAACAGTAGTAACACCAAATGAAAATCAACAGGCATAGTATAACCACTTCAATCTCCCAAAGATGCGCATGACAATATATAATCAGCGATACAATCAAGGGAATTTGTCAAAAAGGTCAGTATATATGGTTCGTAGTAGTCTTTCGCATAAATTACATTAAAATAGAATGATAAAATTATTATAGTGCAAGTAGTAGTAGTAGTATTAGGGAAGGAATCAGCTAGCTAGCTAGCAAGACAGATCATGTGCGTAGTAGATTGTTAATTTTGTTTAGCAGTGCTCTCTGGGAAAGGAGAATTAATTGAGAGTATAAAACAAGTAATATTTCCTTTTTTATTATCGGAGAGTATTCTCTTGGTTTTGTTGCAGAAGATTTTAGAATACGAATTGGGCACAGAGGCATACATATTCCATTCAAAGTCCTAATTATAAGAATAGTACTATAACCGATAAGATAATAGTTAACGTTCATTCCGTCCGGACTGGATGATTAAAGAACCAAGAAACCATGGGCAACGAAATTCAGAGGAAACTGCAGGTCGCTCATACTTAATTATGTAAGACGAGGGGGAATGTCTTGTTGGAATTAGGACCATGATTATCATATAATTAACATAGCTCTTAATTAATTTGTAAGGGAATCAGAAAAAGCTGAGAAAGAACATATTTATAAACGCACAGATTGAAGAGGAATTAGAAAGAGACAGAGAAGGGTTCTCGTGGCTCGTGGTGTGATACCAATACTGTAGCAAGCGCCAGCTTTCTCCGTTTGAGACGCAATACCAAATGGCAGTACACTGTAGTCCTGATTATAGTACTATAAATTTAGCTGGCTGGAGTTTACAATTACAGATTCTTGTCTGGTGGGTCACATGGATTCCCTTCTTTTTCCCTCTGCCACTGCAATACACATGTATATGTCCTTTAGATTACGTACACGTCAGCCACAAGAAAAAGAAACCTGATCGTCAAACACCTCTGCTCTCTCTCTCTGATTCGGTGTTTGTCTTCCCTCCCTACTTTACTGTGTATATTTCCTCATTACAATATTAAGAAGGGCAGGACAGAGAAATAGACGAGGCCTAGATACATAAATGGTCAAAGTAGTGGTCAATTAAGTCCATCTTTGCACTGACCAGTCAATTAGGGATACTTGCTCTAACAACCGTTGGGTATCATCGCCATTTTCCCCCGTGATGAACAAGTTAATTAAGACTTTCTTCACGATAAACGACGCATTGTGGCATATAACTTGATCATTGACTTAATCATAGCATTAATATACTATAATGTCATTGAGATGTACTTTTTCTTGGACCTAATAAGATTTGTTTGATCAACGACATCGAAGTCTTGTGATATACAAAACGTAAATTGCTTGATGGAGAGCAGGTGCTGGTTTTAGATTTTTTTAATAATAAAAAATACTAATAATGAGCTTAAAAATGCAAGAAAGAAAAACAGGAGTGTTGTTAGGGTATGTCTAGCTAAAACATTTTTAATTGTTCTTTTCGTAACTTTTTTTTAAAAAATTTAAAACGTTGAATCATTGATATGTTTGGCTGATCGATTTAATAACTTCTACAATTTGTTAAGACTTTCAACTTATTCACTTGAAACTTTTTTAACAATGAGGCTTATTCCTCTTCCTTTGCCGGGAGCTCTATCTCTCTGCCTTTCATGTCCACCCTCTCACAGTTTTCACAACTTCCAGTCACTACCGTTTTGCATGTTTCTGCTTTGCTTATTATCGTCTTACACTCCCTTCAACCTCAACTCTTTTCCATAGAAATATCTACCTCTCTGCATTATACAATTGCTTCTGTTTTACTATTTGCCACTTTGTGATTGCCCTTTCATTTCAATTAGCTATGAGATTCATAGCCTTCATTTGTAGAGGTCTCCAAGTGATTTGAGATGGAAAGACTAGATCGTAGCCTGCGTAATTTCTCGAGATTCTCCGTGGATTGCATCGGGTGTAATGGGGCCTCACCTTCTACTGGAAGCACTCGCTACTGGTAAATATTCAATCCTATTCCGTTCATCACATTGACTTTTGGGTCAAAAGTGGCTTGGGATCAGATTGAAGGGGTACTGGAGTCTACGATCGGTACTCCATTGTGGATCGATGGAGGTCCTGGTCGCTAATATAATATCTTCAAAACCAACCCACAGACCCCTGGCTTGTATTCGAAGACTTCAATGAAATAATGTTTGGATATGAAAGCAGTGGGAGAGGGGTGGGAATAGATCTCGCATGCATGCTTTTTGATCCTGCCTAAGTGCCTGTGGCCTATTTGGATTTGAGGTTCAGTGGTGAAATTTATACATTCACAAACCACCTAAGGGATCGATGGAACACCAAAAGCAGATTGAACCAATTTACTGCTACAACACAATGGATTAACCTATTTTTAGAAGCGAGTAATGTCCACCTATGTGGGGGGCCATCCGATCATCGACCGATCAAACTCAATTTAAGGCCATTTGAAAATCGAGGCCTCAAACTCTTCAAGTTCGAAAATTGATGGGCTAATGAACCTGCATGTAGGGTAAATGTAAGTAATATCTAGTGTATTTCGAGTGAGCGGCAAGATTATATGGGCAAGATCTTTCAGTACAATAAAGCTCATTAATCATGGGGCAAACACAAAGCCGGAGCAGATAAAGTGGCAATTAGTGAATAAGGATGGTTATTAACTCTATTGTTGAGCAACCTTCAACTAAAGAAAACTTGAAAATGGAAAAACCTCAAGCACGAATTGGATTGGCTTTTACTTAAAGAGGAAACTCGTTACGCTCAGAGATCAAAACAATAATGGATAAGTGTCCAAATGAGCATGTTTTATGGGTGTATTTCATATATTATATTAGCACTTTTCTTGCTCATTTTTCCACTTTGGTTAGTTTTCCTCTAGTTTATGTTTTATTGGTTATCTTACAGATTTATTGGTTAAACATGAGGAAAACCAAGCTAGGAGCAAAGTAGACGAAGAGACGAACGCGTAGGCGCAAACGGGTCGAAAAATGGAGTCCAAACGAAGAATCTAGACCCGGTCAAAGTTCACAAAAGAAAACAAGACAAATACACACGTCCAGGTCACGTCCGGGGATAAAAGGCCGGACGTGACACAGATCGATGTGTTAGAGATGCCCGTGGCATGTCCGGGTAAAGAAGCACAGACAAGATCAAAGGCTGAGGGAGTCCGTGGGTTGTCCGCGGATATTTGGCCGGGCAAGAGGACTTGTGTCCGTGTGTTGTCCGCAGAAACAAGGCCGGACAGAGCAAGGTGTGTCCGCGGAAACAAGGCCGGACAGAGGGCGGACGTGAGACAAGTCTGTGGCCTGTCCGTGGAGAAAAGACCGGACAACAAATAGAGGTGCAACGAGATCTAGAATAATTGAATGCGCCGACCGTCTTCCTCTTTTTCCTGCGGCTCCTGCAAACATATCTATCTACTCCATTAGCAATATCAGGCGCCGGCGCACTTGAATTCCTCACGCGTGTTCCAGCCTGTCTTCCGCCTGTCTTCTTCCTCCTCCTTTCTTCTATAAAACCCACGCTCCTTCTGCTCAAATAAATCATCCCTTCCTCTGAATCCAAAGTTCACCACCGTTCATCAAACCACGACCATCGACCACAACACAAACCACACCTACGATCCATTCCATCCTCTTATCCTCCACTTCTCCATTTTATTTTCATTCTTCATTCCACCACGAAGCAGAACCAGTATAAAAAGAAGAGAAGAAAAGGAGCTGGAGCAGAAGTGAGTCGCAGTCCCGTCTCCTCCGGCAGTCTCCAAAATAATGGCTATCTCTGCTTTCTTTTTATTTCTGTTAATGTCTGAGTGATTTTTATTCGTATCCTAGGATGGGGTTTAACCCCAAATAATTCAGACTTATTATTAATACCAAGTTTGCTTATAAATATTTGTTTTGTCTCTCTAAATTATTAAATGCTTAAGAACTGGTCATTTTTATGCATTTACGGTTTCTCTTATTTCAATGATTTTGTAAATCTGAGAATAGACCACAAAGAAAGACAAACGTTAGATATTATCTCCATGATTAGCAGATAAAATCCATCGCTGTTATTAAAAGAATTCTTGCTTAATGCTAATTAAAGATTTTATACTTTTTCTGATTGTAAAAAGTCTATTGAATTAATTAAGAGTTGTCCTTATCTATGATTTAGGAAGGTCACAAGATAAATTCTTAAACAGACAAATAGAGCAAAGTAGGATTAAAATTAATGTCTGTACTTAAATAAATATTTATTACCTGTCTCACTTATTAAACTTGTTTTAATTCCTTTCAACAAATATTGTTAAATGCTTTACGCGACAAACTACTGCATTTTTATGGTAACTATCAACATATGATTTTGAGATAGTCAAAGTACCACAAAGGAATAAACCTTGGTATTTACACTCTGGATTGAGCAGGAAAATACTGAGGCTATTATTAAGAGTTCGTAACTGACACTTATTAACTCTAATAGACAATAAATAATTGAGACATGGTTATAAATTTGTTTAAGTAATTTAGGCAATTCCCCCGCTATCCTAGGATACCTTTTTCCATCCACATCAATTAATTCACCTTAATTTACTGTGTTTATTATTTTTGCACTGATCCTAAAACAAATCAAGCTTGCCTCCGGCTAAACCCCCAATTTACATTTTATGCACTTTTATTTATCTGCTTGTACATTTACTAACTTGATAATTAATTAGATAGTTGCGAAGTCTCTGTGGATACGACCTTGTTGTACTACAAAGATTGGGTTCACTGCTCATAAGTAGCAAGATAGTTTAACTATTATTTTGCCCAACAAGTTTTTGGCGCCGTTGCCAGGGACTTCGGTCCAACTATCTGGTTTATTATCTGTTTAGTTTTTCTTTTATTTCCGTATTTGCCCCTTTTGTGTATAAATTTTTGTTTCTTTTTTAGGTACTTAATTCTGATGGATGGTCACTACGATCAAGCAGGAAGTTGGTATGGTTACCCCTATGGCGCAGAGAACTACAATCAATGGAGTGTCTGTCAAAGATGCGGAGAGTACCATGGAAGCCCCCAATGTTCAGACCCAAATGCTGAATTGAGAGCTCTCTTGGAGGATTTCAAGTCATCTCTCAAGCCTATCCCCATCTTTGTGTGCCGAGAGTGTGGAGGAGATCATGAAAGTTCCCATTGTCCTATGGTTGCAATAGAGAGAGACAACGCCATTTTAAGGGAAATGATGGCAAATTTTACCTCAACCTCTGAAATGATCCAGCAAAGAACGCTAGATCAGGTAGAACACATGGAACAACCGGTTCAACAACTGAATGAAGTGGTTCACGAGGAGGAACAACCTGCTGAGGACTTAAGCTACTCTCCACCTCCTCCTCTATTCGAATCAGAGAATCCATCACCAAACAACCATCAGCTTGTTTATGAAGACAACTTATCAGAAGAGAGTTTCTCCTTGGACTTCATGGAGTCTCCTCCCTCTGAAATCAACTACTATTTCCCCTCCTTCTCCATGCTCTACCCAGAAGATGAGGGTGGATACATCCTCAACCTTGAGAAGGAGGAGATGTCGCCTCCCTCCGAGCCATCAGAAGAGAGTGTTATAGTCAATTTCAAGGAGCCACTTCCCTCTGAAGTTAATTTACATCAAAGCTCGTCCAATGAGCCTCACCAAGAAGATGAGGACATCTGCATCTTCAAAATTGAGGAGGAGGAGCCATCCAACTTTGATCTTCATCTGGAGGATCAAGACCTTCCCCACCTAAGCAACAATGATGTAAGGTGGAAGCATAAAGTTCACCCACTAAGTGTGGAGGCCACCTTCCCTTTTGATCCCGGACTAGAGATAGAAGACAAAGTCCACCCCAGAGCTCTCCCTGCACCGCTCATTGAAGATAAGGATGTCTTCATCCTTAATTTCGAAGAGGAGGCTCCACCAAAATTCGATCCTCGCACCAAGGATCAACAATCTCAACACTTCCACCTGACTAAAGATCAGTGGAGCTTGCACTTCTACATTCTAAGTGTTGAGATAGCTTTTCCTTTTGATCCGGGTCGTTTTTCAATTATCCACCGCCCACCATGATGCCGCCCCACCCCCCGTTGAAGCCAACTTCAACGTTCATATTCATCCCGGATGACTTCATGGTGGTACTGTCTAGCCAAAGACGTTAAAGACGGGCAGCTTCCTGGGAGGCAACCCGGATGAAATTTCTTTCATTTGCTTTTATTTCTCTTTTAATTTTCAGGTTCTCTTTAAATTTTGTTTTTGCTAACTCTTAACCCCGTTTGTAGTATGGTTGCTTCTAGTGTCTTATGCAGGTGCAACTTCATGTCTACACTGCAACCACGCAACGCTACTTGAGGCTGAAGCTCAAGTGTGGGGGAACTCCTATAACACTAGCAAAAATAATCACAGGGGAGTACCAGTTTCTTTAATTATGCTTTTATTTTGCTAAATTCTGCTGTGGAGAACTCCTGTGCTTAAATGTTTATTTGTGACCTTTGTGTTTTCTATATTTTATCTACTTACCGAAAAGGTCTTCTGAAACATTCCCTTGTTTTTCTGGTGAACAATGAGGACATTGTTCAATTTAAGTGTGGGGGAGTGTGCCCTTTTCGGCGACATTTTGTCCTTAAAATGCTTAATCTCTCTGCTTATCTTGCGTTTGTCCAAATTCAATATCGTGGACCCTTTATATGTGGGTTGTTCTCTTTATGAACAAATACTGTTATGAATTGTGGGATAAATGGTACAAAATTTTTCATTTTGATTACTTTTGAGGAGCATTTTTATGCGGTGTGACCAAATGATCTGAAATGGTTGGATTTTTATTGCTCAGGGGTTCCTTCTGTCTTCTTTCTTAGGGATTGCTAAGGGGTACTTCTCTGTCAAAAAGAAAAAAAAAAAAAACAAACAAGGGACTTGCGAGACACCATTGGTAACCAACAAAGAGAGTTGAGTGTTCTTAAAAACGAAGGCTTGATGCCTACATATTATCTTATCATCTCTTATGCAAAAGTGAAACAAATGCATAATTCTATTTTTCCTTTTGTTTTCTCCTCAATACCCATTCTTGAGAGAAGTTGGCCATGGTAAAAGTTCTCAAAGTCACCTTAACCGAGAAACATTGAAGTACTCCGGATCATACCCCGAAACTCTATATTTTATTTTTTCCGTGAGCACACCTATGCCACCAGTAGGTGATGATTCACACTCCTCAAAAAAAAGTTTAAGATCATGTACTGTTCACCTCTTTATCCTACCCTTCATAATAATATTTGTTAGTATTGAGCATTCCCTACTTACTTGGGTACATGGTTTTGCTTGAGGACAAGCAAAAAGGTAAGTGTGGGGGTGTGATAAGTATTAAGGAAAATAGACAACACATCTAATATTCTATTTTCCTTCCTAATATCTCTCCACTCCTTAACCACCTCCATATTTCCCTCTCAACTAACCTAATAGTTCTCCACTAACTCCTTACATCTAGGAACTAGTTTTCTCTTCAACGTTCACATTGTATGTATTTATATACTGATTAGTCAAGTGAAATAAACATCAATTATTCATTTCATTACATGGTATCAGCCTAATCACGATCTGCCCAACTCTATCTGTCTCGTCTCTGCGCTAGACAACCACAACAAATGGCCAACCTCTCCACCACCCTCACCAACCCCAACGATGCCAACCAACCATTCATCGTTGTTAATCTTTCCAATATAATCAAATTAACCCCTCAGAATTTCATTACCTGGAAAGTACAAATGCAAGCCATTCTACAAGGCTATGACCTTCTGAAGTTCGTCGATGGCTCTTCCACCGCCCCACCACAAACACACACAACCGCCGAGTCTGCCACCTCCAACCCAGCCTACACAGCGTGGCACCGTCAAGATCGGCTCCTATTTGGTGCCCTTGTCGGCACTCTCACTGCGCCTGTTGCACCCCTCATCACCCGCGCCAAGACAACGAAGGAGGCCTGGGATATCCTCACGTCGACCTACGCCAATCCGTCGAAGGGCCGCATCAACCAGCTTAAACAGAAGCTGTGCACCGCCGTTAAAGGCACCCAAACCATCTCGGAGTACATACAAACCGTCACCGGCACTGCCGATCTTCTCGCTGAGCTGGGCAAACCGGTGGACGCCGACGACATCGTTGCTCACATCCTCCATGGCCTCGATGATTCATACACTGCCCTCGTCGAAGCCATACAGGCGCGGGATTCCACCATTGACGTCGCGGAGCTGCACGACAAGCTCTTGGTTCGCGAACTGGAACTCACTACCACCGCCGCCACTAATCTCGCCTCTGCCACCGCCCTCGTGGCCACCTCCAAAAACCGCACTCACTCTGGCAAATCTCGCGGCCCGCAACCCCCACACTATGGCGTCGCTTCCCCGCCTCCTGATGTCGCTTCGCCCAGCGCCTCCAATCGACAACACCACCAAGCCCGCAGCCCACAAGCCGCCCCCAAACCTTTTCTCGGCAGGTGCCAGTGGTGTCGGGGCGTAGGACACTGGATCACAGTCTGTGATGATTTCAAGAGGCAGTTCCCCAACGCCCAACTGCCACCACCACCGCCTCGCAATCCTCAGGCGAACACCGTCACCGCCGCCGCCTCACAGCCCGGCTTCCTCCTCGACAGCGGCGCCTCGCACCACGTCGTTACTGATCCGGCCCAACTCACCCCCGCCTACCCATATACCGGACCCGACGAACTACAAATGGGGAGTGGTGAAGGTTTGACCATAACATCCTCCGGAACTCTTTTAATTTCTGGCTCTACGCGTTCGTTTAATTTACCTAATACGCTGTGTGTACCATCCATGACTAAAAACATTATATCTGTTTCACAACTCACCCACCAACATAATTGCTCCGTCACCTTCTTACCTGACTCTTTCTTTGTCAAGCATCTCACCACAGGTGATATCCTGGCAACCGGGCCCTGCACCAACGGAGTCTATACGTGGCCCACACCACCACCATCGGCCTATCTCCTAAGTTCCACATCCAACGGCGCATGGCATCATCGTCTGGGCCACCCATCCACATCTACTTTCCAATATTTACAAAAACAATTTCGATTTTGTACTTCCAATTTTTCTCAACGAGACTGTACTGCTTGCCAGTTGAATAAAAGTCACAAACTTCCTTTTGCTCGTTCCAGTTTACATTCCTCTGACAAACTTGAAATAACTTTTAGCGACGTCTGCACCTCCCTCGTTCCCTCTTACAACGGATTCAAATACTATGTTTTATTCGTTGACCACTTTACTCGCTACACTTGGCTATACCCGATCAAACGCAAAAGCGACGTCTCCATTATTTTTCCGCAGTATCACAAACTTGTGGAAAATTTCTTCAACAAGAAAATCAAAATCTTATACACCGACAACGGTGGTGAATATGTTGGTCTCACCAGTTATCTCCAAAATAACGGCATCAGTCACTTCACGACCCCACCCCACACCCCCGAACACAACAGCATTTCGAAACGCAAAAACCGCCATGTGGTCGAAACCGGTCTATCCCTGCTCAGTTACTCTAGACTCCCCCCAAAATTCTGGCCTCATGCGATGCTCACCGCCGTGTACCTCATCAACAGATTACCCACCCCTACCCTTCAGTCCCACACCCCGTATTTTAGGTTATTAAATAAATCTGTGGACTACACGAAATTAAAGAGCTTCGGGTGTTTATGTTATCCGTGGTTAAAACCACACACGACTAACAAATTGGACCCCAAGTCTGTTGCTTGTATCTTTGCAGGATATTCTATAAGTCAGCACGCGTATTATTGTCTGGATCCAAAAACAAACCGCGTGTATGTTTCTAGGCATGTTACATTCAATGAGGATGTCTACCCCTACAAAAACATGGCCCACCAACCGGCCCATGACTCCCCCACCACACTCGATTCCACCACCTGGACCGATCTCTCGCTCCACATCCCTCTCGCGCCCCCACCACATCCCGTCCCCTCCCAGCCCACATCACCCTCCCCTGTCCCTGGCCCACTACTTCCCACCCAACCCACTTCTGCACCCGCCCCGACGCTTCCCCAGCCCACTCAATCTTCGCCCCAGCCCCCAACTCCAACATCCAGCCCAATCCCGTCAACCCCCAATCATCACACCACTCTTCCGCCCCAATCCCCATCCCCGACCCCTTATGATCCAACCACACCACCCACATTACAACTCATGCCCACACGCCCCATCACACGCTCATCCCACGGTATCTCCAAACCAATTCAGAAACTCAATCTCACCGCCACCACCTCCTCCCCGCGCGAGCCCCGCACCATCACTCTCAGGCACTCAAACACCCATCCTGGCGCACGACAATGCAAGAAGAGTACGACGCTCTCATTCGCAACAACACTTGGGACTCTCGTCTCCCCTCAACCGTCGCACAACATCGTTAGCACCAAGTGGATCTATCGGACCAAATATAATCCCGATGGCACGGTTGATCGCTTAAAAGCCCGCCTAGTCGCAAAAGGCTTCACCCAACGACCCGGATGGGACTACAACGAAACATATAGCCCGGTAGTCAAACCCATAACCGTCCACGTCATCCTCACCCTCGCAGTATCCAACAACTGGCCACTCCGCCAGTTGGACATCAACAATGCCTTTCTTCAAGGCTCACTCCATGAAGAAGTCTTTGTGTCCCAACCACCCGGTTTCGTTGACCCCGATCGGCCACATCATGTCTGCCGCCTCAACCGCGCCCTATATGGACTTTGCCAAGCACCACGTGCATGGTATACCGAACTCAAAAACTTCCTTCTTACTCAGGGCTTCCACCCCTCCGAATCCGACACCTCACTCTTTATCTACACCCACAACCAAACCACCCTTCTTCTCCTTGTCTATGTCGATGATATAATCATCACCGGCAACACCACCGCGGCTATCCAACGTCTCATCACCATTCTCTCAAACCGTTTCTCCTTAAAAGATCTAGGTCCCCTCTCCTACTTTCTTGGAGTGGAGGTCATTCCTACCACTCATGGTTTGTTCCTATCTCAACGAAAATATACTCACGACATTCTCACCAAAGCTGGTATGGATGACTGCAAACCGTCACCCACCCCCATCACATCCACCACCCCTCTAACTCGCGGTGACACCAACCTTCTGGACAACCCCACACTCTATCGCCAATTAGTTGGCAGCCTACAATACCTCGGACTCACCCGTCCTGATATAGCCTTCACTGTTAACCGGCTCTCCCAATTCATGCAAACACCCACACTTCAACATTGGACAGCGCTGAAACGCCTACTTCGCTATCTCGCCGGTACACTCACACACGAAATCCACATCCGTCCACCACTATACATGCATATTCTGATGCAGACTGGGCTGGTGATCATGACGATTACATATCAACCACCGGCTATCTCATCTACCTCGGCACCACACCAATATCCTGGAGCTCCAGAAAACAAAAAGCCGTAGCCCGCTCCTCCACTGAAGCAGAATACAAAGCCCTTGCCGACACCGCCTCTGAAGTCCTATGGCTACTCTCCCTCCTGCAAGAATTAAACCACCCTGTGGCCCCACCAACAATACACTGCGACAACATGGGTGCCACATTCTTGTCATCCAATCCAGTGTTTCACTCCCGCATGAAACACGTTGCCATTGCCTACCACTTTGTTCGGCAAAAGGTGCAAGCCGGCATCTTTCGCATACAACACATCTCGACGACTGACCAACTTGCGGACGTCCTGACCAAAGCACTTCCACGAGCGCAGTTTGACAACAACATCTCCAAGCTCGAACTCAACCACCGACCGTTCAACTTGCGGGGGCATATTAAGGAAAATAGACAACACATCTAATATTCTATTTTCCTTCCTAATATCTCTCCAATCCTTAACCACCTCCATATTTCCCTCTCAACTAACCTAATAGTTCTCCACTAACTCCTTACATCTAGGAACTAGTTTTCTCTTCAACGTTCACATTGTATGTATTTATATACTGATTAGTCAAGTGAAATAAACATCAATTATTCATTTCATTACAATAAGTGTCCAAATGAGCATGTTTTATGGGTGTATTTCATATATTATATTAGCACTTTTCTTGCTCATTTCTCCACTTTGGTTAGTTTTCCTCTAGTTTATGTTTTATTGGTTATATTACAGATTTATTGGTTAAACATGAGGAAAACCACGCTAGGAGCAAAGTAGACGAAGAGACGAACGCGTAGGCGCAAACGGGTTGAAAAACGGAGTCCAAATGAAGAATCTAGACCCGGTCAAAGTTCGCAAAAGAAAACAAGACAAATACACACGTCCGGGGATAAAAGGCCGGACGTGACACGGATCGATGTGTTAGAGACGTCCGTCGCATGTCCGGGTAAAGAAGCACGGACAAGATCAAAGGCTGAGGGAGTCCGTGGGTTGTCCGCGGATATTTGGCCGGACAAGAGGACTTGTGTCCGTGTGTTGTCCGCAGAAACGAGGCCGGACAGAGCAAGGTGTGTCCGCGGAAACAAGGCCGGACAGAGGCCGGACAGAGGCCGGACAGAGGGCGGACGTGAGACAAGTTCATGGCCTGTCCGTGGAGAAAAGACCGGACAACAAATAGAGGTGCAACGAGATCCAGAATAATTGAATGCGCCGACCGTCTTCCTCATTTTCCTGCGGTGCCTGCAAACATATCTATCTACTCCATTAGCAATATCAGGCGCCGGCGCACTTGAATTCCTCACGCGTGTTCCAGCCTGTCTTCCGCCTGTCTTCTTCCTCCTCCTTTCTTCTATAAAACCCACGCTCCTTCTGCTCAAATAAATCATCCCTTCCTCTGAATCCAAAGTTCACCACCGTTCATCAAACCACGACCATCGACCACAACACAAACCACACCTACGATCCATTCCATCCTCTTATCCCCCACTTCTCCATTTTATTTTCATTCTTCATTCCACCACGAAGCAGAACCAGTATAAAAAGAAGAGAAGAAAAGGAGCTGGAGCAGAAGCGAGTCGCAATCCCGTCTCCTCCGGCAGTCTCCAAAATAATGGCTATCTCTGCTTTCTTTTTATTTCTGTTAATGTTTGAGTGATTTTTATTCGTATCCTAGGATGGGGTTTAACCCCAAATAATTCAGACTTATTATTAATACCAAGTTTGCTTATAAATATTTGTTTTGTCTCTCTAAATTATTAAATGCTTAAGAACTGATCCTTTTTATGCATTTACGGTTTCTCTTATTTCAATGATTTTGTAAATCTGAGAATAGACCACAAAGAAAGACAAACGTTAGATATTATCTCCTTAATTGATTAGCAGATAAAATCCATCGCTGTTATTAAAAGAATTCTTGCTTAATGCTAATTAAAGATTTTAGACTTTTTCTGATTGAAAAAAGTCTATTGAATTAATTAAGAGTTGTCCTTATCTATGATTTAGGAAGGTCATAAGATAAATTCTTAAACAGACAAATAGAGCAAAGTAGGATTAAAATTAATGTCTGTACTTAAATAAATATTTATTACCTGTCTCACTTATTAAACTTGTTTTAATTCCTTTCAACAAATATTGTTAAATGCTTTACGCGACAAACTACTGCATTTTTATGGTAACTATCAACATATGATTTTGAGATAGTCAAAGTACCACAAAGGAATAAACCTTGGTATTTACACTCCGGATTGAGCAGGAAAATACTGAGGCTATTATTAAGAGTTCGTAACTGACACTTATTAACTCTAATAGACAATAAATAATTGAGACATGGTTATAAATTTGTTTAAGTAATTTAGGCAATTCCCCGATATCCTAGGATACCTTTTTCCATCCACATCAATTAATTCACCTTAATTTACTGTGTTTATTATGTTTGCACTGATCCTAAAACAAATCAAGCTTGCCTCCGGCTAAACCCCCAATTTACATTTTATGCACTTTTATTTATCTGCTTGTACATTTACTAACTTGATAATTAATTAGATAGTTGCGAAGTCTCTGTGGATACGACCTTGTTGTACTACAAAGATTGGGTTCACTGCTCATAAGTAGCAAGATAGTTTAACTATTATTTTGCCCAACAATAGACACATAATGTTCTTCTTCAGTCGGACCCAGGTCAGAAAGCATATGAATACTATCCATCAGCTAATTAATTCTTAAGGAGTTACGGTTTCTAAATGGAATGATATTAAGGAGACGGCCCGATCATATTTCAATAGTCTATTCTCAACATATACGCTGCGAATCAATCGTCATTTCCTTGCATGTATCAAAAATAAAGTTCTATCTGATCAGTATGAGCAACTTGAACTTCTTTACTCTAGAGAAGAAGGTTTAGCAGTTGTTTGAGACATCTATCCAAACAAGGCTCGAGGGCCAGCTAGCATAAATGGCACTTTTATTAAATCTTCCTGAAGCATAGTTGGAGAGGATTTCATAGACATGGTTCTCAATGTCCTTAACACGGATGCAATGCCTCCGGATCGTAACCACACACACCTAGTCCTTATATCTAAAAAATTAGGCACATCATCAATGGTGAATTTTAGACCCATCTTATTATGCAACATTATCTATCGTGTACTCTTAAGATTAGGTTAATATAGCCCATAGTGCCATAAAGATTGTGATCTATGATTATCAAGGTACCTTTTACCCCGGGCCACTAATCTTTGACACCATTATCATTGCTATGAAGCCCTCAAAAGCGACCCAGAAAGGTTTTCTTTTTGCTCTAAATCTTGATATGGCAAAAACTTTTGACTTAATTGAATGGTCATTTGTGCTTGGCATGCTACACAGTATGGGGTTCATGAAAATTGGGTCTGTCTTGTTCAAAAGTACATTATCTCAGTATCATTTGCGGTTCTCATCAATGGATATCTAGGCCAAATGTTCTGGCCTCAACGAGGATTAAGGCAAGGTGACCCCATCGATCCCTTCCTTTTTGTTTTCTGCATGAAGGTGCTATCTTATAGCCTCTGCATGATGTACAAACAGGGATTATTCATGGACTCACATGTAGGAGCTAGGGTTTGACATTATGAACATGTTCTCTGCCGATGATTGCGCTATCTTCGGGCGAGCAACTAAGGTTAACGCAAAAAGAATGACGGACTTCATTGAGGAATTTAGAGAAGCATCAGGACAAAGCATCAAAGTGGTCAAAATCAGGGCTAATATTTTCAGCAAGGTTGACATAACGTTAGATAAATTTAATAGAGAGGATATTTGGAGTGAAAAAGGTCAGTAATCTCGGCCTTTATCTTCGTTTTCCAAGTTTAGTGGGAAGAAATTAAATACAAATCAAGCTTGGATAGGGTACAAGGTTTTGATGCGTATTATGAACTGGAAATGCCTGGTTTCGAAAGCCATACCGTCATATGTTATGGGAGTTGTGAAGCTCCTAGTAAGTCTTATCAAGAAAATTTAGAGGCCATTATACGATTTTGATGGTCTGGCTCACTTGCAAAGAAGGGTATTTGTTGGCAGAAGTTGGTGGATGGGGTTTTAGAAATTTATCACCCTTCAATGAGGCTCTGTTGGTAATCCAATGTTGGCTGATTCTCTTACAACCGAATTTTATGATGACAAGATTCCTCAAAACCAAATACTTCCAAGAATTAGACATCATCCATGCTTAGCTTGGTGCAAAACCAAGTCCAATTTGGTGATACTTGTGGGGTTCCCTTTCCCTATTGAAGACTGAGGCAAGAAGAGTGATTAGAGATGGCCTGTCAACCCGCATTCTCAATAGATGGATTCAAGAAAAACTGGGAGGGAATGGTCCATCCCTTAGCAAGTCCGTAACCAAGAGATTGTCGTCGATCTGATTGATACTAACTCAAGAAGCTGGAGGTTGGACAAGATCACATAATGGTTTTATAAAGATTATGAAGAGCTCATCTGAAAGATGGTCCTTAGTATCTTGAATAAACTGGATGGTTGGTGTTGGGCCAAATAAAAAATAGAGCTTTTACTGTCAAATCAACTTATCATTTATCCGCAACAATCAAAACTCGGCATGATGGATCCTCCTCTAGTCGTTCCAAGATTGAAGTTGTAATGAACAAAATCCGTAAGTGCATTATCCCGCTTCATATTTGTCTGCTTATCTGGAAAATTCTTTAGGGATTATTCCTTACAAAGCTTTGATCCATAAAAGAGGTATTGACTCCGTTGATGTAAGTTGTGTACTATGTGGGAGGTATTGGGAATATGGTCCATGACATCCTTCATCGTCATGTGGTCAAAAAATGGTGGAATATGATATCGTTGGACCGCCCATCTACTATTAGGGATGATGATGCTCTTCGTGACTTGATGAAAACTTTCTACCTCTCAAATAGTGTCCAAAGCCTTTAAACTTTGGCTTGCTTTCTCTGGAAACTTTGGTTCACCAGATGCCAAATTAGCCATGAAAAAGTTAAGGACTTTGATGTCGGAATGGAACAAGCCTAAATCTATATTGACAAGGCCAGCTTAATAGAATCGCTAATCATCCCAGATCAACATAGTCATCCAACCCTCCTGACCAATGAATTACAGGTTTTCAAGGACAGAAGTGTTGGGAACGATGAATTTGACATGGACACAACAGTTTGCAAGTCATCAGAAGGTAGAGTCCTAGCTGCAAGAGTAGCAAATGGCAAAGAACCTTGGGATCCAGTAGTGGTGGAAGCCAAAACAATTCTACTTGGAATGGCTTTAGCATATCACGTTTGCGTTTGGAAGACATTTGCGTTCACTCTAATTGCCTTACAAATGTTAATTTCCTAAAAGGGCCAGAGTAGTACGTCAGGAATCCAAAATTGTCTTGGAGGACACTCTAGATCTATTTACCACTTCTTGTTATTTGGAAGAAAAGGACAAATGTTGGATTAAATTAATGTATCATTTCCCTTATCTAATATATAACGAATACTTTTTAAAAAAATCGATCACTAGCATCAGATTTATCATTAGTTAATGTGTTCATGACATCAAAGGTAGTGAAATTTATTGCTTTTATATTTACAAATATCCGAGAACTTGTGGAATCTATTTCAAATCCACCCAGATAGAAATGACGGAACGGCGAGAGACTTTATTTATAGGGTGACTAGTAGTGACTATTACTGTATTACATTCGGCTTTGAGGTTATTAAGTAATACAGAATAATACAGACAATCTTTTTTGGTATAAAAAGTGATTGATGACTATAAAAGGGAAAGGGTCGACATATTCTACAGTAAGTAACAACAGTAACTCGTTGATAGGGATGATAACGGGTCGAGTTTGGGTCTAGTGATGCTCCACCCGACCAGTCACCTGTTTTTCATCCGCATCATTCGACCCGATCAGTTATCCGCAACATCATCACCCGTCACCCGTGGGTGAAACCGGTAAACCCGTCACCCGTGGGTGAAACGGGTGAACCCGTCACCCGTTTTTTTTTAGCAATTTTTTTTTTGCTTTTAACACTTTATTTAAGCTTAATTTTTTTAAATCATTCATATTTGTTCAATAATATGTACCACATCATCTAATATCAATAACATAATTAAAACATGGAGTATTAGCCAACATATTTTTAAATTATCTCAATAAATATGAGATAAGTATATTTTTTATTTAATATAAGTACATACGGGCGACGGATCGGGTGAACAGATCGGGTGACCGGATGAAAAATCTTCACTCGACCCGACCCGTCACTCACACCCGTCATCTGTTTTTCACCCATTTATTTCGGGGTTTTCACCCGTTTTTACGGGTCGGATAAAACGGATACCCGTCACTCATTGTCATCCCTACCGTAGACGTGGAAATCAAAAAAACACATTAAGCCTTTACTAATTAATAGCGTCGTTAATTTATAACACTAACTCGAGAATCAATCACATCACATTATTGCATGAGTTTGCGGTGAGCAGAGACATACCTCAATGACCGGTAGCACAAAAGGATACTCCGGTAATTAATCAGGAGTCATCAAACGGTTAAACAATAATCCTAAATATCGATAGGGCTGTCTGTCACAGTTCTTTTCTCTGGAGCGAATGCGCTAAGCTCAGCGACCCCCATATTCAACCAAGTGTAAGGCTCTTGCTAGCGTGGGAAGCGAGGCTTCGCCATTTGGGCAGGGATGCGTTTCGGTGGCCCAACGTCCAGGCCGTGTCACGAGGTTGGCGAATGACACAGCGGTGACAAGTGGGGGTTCGGTCCCAGGCACGTTGTCATGCGCGGGAACCTGACGAGGTTGCACAAGTAGTGAGTCCGGGGCTCAGGTACTTGGGGCAGTGAGCTAGGCTCACCAAGAATGAGAAGCGGGTGGAAATAGCTTTGTGCTAACTTGTGGTATCATGTCGGTAGCTGGGCTATGGCAGACATGACCAGACATCCTGTGGCATTTGTTGCCAAGGTGTGTCATGCTTGAGTCATGACAAGGGAAAAGAGCGAGTCACGACTAGGCGCGGTATCGTATGACACGGGCGCTGGCTGTGCTGGGCACGGGCGTTGGCTGTGACTCGGTGCGCGGGGCCAAGTTGGGTGACTAAGGCATGGGCATCTCTTGACACGGGCGTTGGCAGTGCTTGGCACGGGCGCTGGCTGTGACAGGGTGCTAGGGTGTCTCGGGTGCGCGATGCGAGCAGCGGTGCCAAGAGCGCTGGGCGCTAGGACACGCTGAGGCGCGCCATGACACGCTGCAGGCGCTGGGCGCTAGGCAGCAACGAGAACACGCGACGCCAAGACACAAGCGCTGGGCGCTGGGGTGTGCTTGGGCGCGCAAGGGACAAGGAGCACGGGCGCGCGCTGGGCGCCAGGCGCCGTGTCTTCCTGAAACCCTGATTCTCGGGCCTTAACCGAAGTTCCTATTTTTGTGGGATGCTCTTGGAGGTGGTTATTATCTTGAGATAATAAAGCCCAATATTCCCTTAATTAAAAGATATGTCTGGAAGCTGGTAGAAGAACATATATTAACTGGGTTAATTATGTTTGGAAAGAGAAAATGCCTTTCCATGGGAAATTAAGTTTACCTTGGTGAAATTGGATTTCCTTCCCTAAAATATATTATCTGCGAAAGGTTCTCTAAGTTGTTGAGATTTCTTCGGGATAATTAGTTGCTAAAGTTTACCTGGGGTAAACCGGTAGCAAATATCTCTCTAAGTGGTTAAGGATTGTTATCCTAACAAACTGAATAACTACTTCCTAAAATTGTGGAAAGAGGTTGAGATATTCTCTCAATTGGATAAGGACAGCTGGGCAGCCTTATCCCCTTTCCTTGTGGGCGGCACCTATTTAGGAGAGGTTGTTAAGATCCTCTCCTTAACAAATAGAGGCGCCACATATATAGGAAGGTAGTTAGGAGGCGGCACCAATGTAGCAAGGTTGTTGAGATCTTCCTTAGCTAGCTGATTGGGGCGCCACCTTTATAGGAGTTTGTTGTTAGGCGCCTCCCTTTGTGGGAAGTTGAGATTTTTAAGCGCCTAACCAACCAGAGAGATAAAGGGGAAGTTTGTTGAGATTTTAAGGAGAGGGAATAAAGGAGTTTGTTTCCCTTGTAATCTCAACCGAACCAAGAGGCCTATATAAGGCTGGTGAGATCATTGTAGGCGGCATCAATTTATCTATCCACTCTACTACATTCTAAGCTTTGGAAGCAAGAGAAAGAAGAGAGAGTACATGCGCCTTTGATCTCACATAAACTTAGCTACGTCACAACTGAGTTCTTCCCCTAAAGAATTCTAGCGTGAGCGTTTGAGCGTTTCCCAGTTCCTACCTCTAGTCCTGCAACATCCAACACTTGCGAGCTTGATTCAGAGACAAGTTCAGGAGGGCAAGGTTGCAGTGGAACTAGTTACCACAACGTGGGCGGTATTCTCATTCTTGTATCCCGTTTGGTGCAGAGGCGTAAAGGTTGGACCTTTACCACTCCTAGGCGCAGAGGAGTGTGTGAGTGTCTAGCCAAGGCGGAGTCTTGAAGCGGGCGTGTTTCAAGCAAAGGTGTGAAGGCTGATCGACTCGGGCGTGAGTTGAGCCGGTCACAGCGAGGCAATTTCTCGTGTGACAAAGCTGGTATCAGAGCTGCGTTCGAATCCGTCATCAGAAATCAGTCCGTGAGTCTTCTACGACGCTAAAGGTTCTACCTTTATCACCTTTCCTCACTCGATGGCTTCATCAGTCACTCCTTCGTCAATCGACAAAAGGGTTGCTTCAATGGAGGCGCAACATGGTGTGGATTTCACTCCCATTACCACGAGCTTAACTCGCAACATCGAATTCTCAGCACGACCAGATCCTTGGCGGGTAAGATACTCGAGACGGAGCAGGATCATCGCAATCTCCTTGATGATCTGCATGGCGAGATCCAGGCCAACAACACCCTGTTGGAGTCGATCCCGGCTCTAGTTGGTGCGGCGGTGGCCAAGGCTCTCCAAGCTCCACGCAAGGGTCTTGGGACGGCGAGACTTGTTGATCCTAATGGCGGGGGTGATACGCGTCAAACCCTGCAGATGGATGAGGGCGAGAGTCCAAGGCGTGGACGTTCGCGACACCGTCGTGATGGTCATGATGGTGGGCGCAGGTGGAGCCCCAAGGCGAAGCAGCGAGCCTTGAAGCGTGATGGAGCATCGATGATGAGATGAGGCGCTGGCTAGTTGATGACGACGGGGTCGTTCATGAGCAGCGGCCTAAGGTGAGGAGCAAAGTGGTGCGCTTTGCTGATGAGGTTGGACAAGGTACAAACGTCGAGGTAGCGGTAGTCGTCGAGGCGATGATGATGGCCGAGAAGACGACATTGGTGATGATGAACCGGGCATGATGGGCATCATGACGGTGATGATGGTGGTTCCTCAGGTGGTTCTTCTAGTTCTCATTCCGAGGATGGTTCCGGAAGTGAGGGAGAAGAAGGGGATCCAAGGGAGGACTCGAGGAGTTCTCGTGACAAGTACAAGTCCAAGTATCTACGCTACAAGGCAGCGTATGATCAGTTGTGTGGACTAAGTGGGAAGAGGAAATTGAAGTTTCCAGATCCCGAACTCTATGATGGCGCTAGAGATGGCACAATCTTGGCTAACTTCTTCCAGGATTTGTCAGACTACTTTGAGGCAAATGACATTAAGTCAGACCGCGAGAGGCTTTTGTATGCAAGGTCGAGGCTCTCCGGGAGAGCTAAGCAATGGTGGAGGACCGTAGGCAAAGAAACGAGACTTGGGCGGACTTCAAGAAGGAAGTTCGAAGGCATTTCTATCCTAAGGATGCTGTTTGGAAGGCCCAGACCGACTTGACTACGATCACCATGACGGGCACGGTAAGAGAATATGTGTCTGAGTTTAATGCTATTGTTGCTGAATTGCCCGACTTGCCAGAGAAGTACAAAGTCTTCTATTTTGTGCGCGGGATGTCCAAAGATGCGCAAGAGAAAATGTGGCTTAAGAAGCCAAAGACCCTGTCCGAAGCAGTTGCACTTGCTGAATCTCTGGGAGATTTCAAGGTCAAAGAAACCAAGGGTACCGGTGGCGAGCAGCGCAAGTCTTGGAGGAGATACCAATCCAACAAGAAGAGAAGGATGGGTTCGACTGAGGCGCCTAAGGGTGGTGCCAAGAAGGAAGAGCCCAAGGGGACCAAGACTAAGGCGGCGCCAAAGTCCCAAGGTGACCGAAGAGCAAGAGCAAGTCTAGGCCACAATCGTATGCGTGCTACAATTGTGGAGAGGCGGGTCATTGGGCGCGGGATTGCCCTAAGAAGAAGGCTGCTACGGCAATCGATGGGGAGCCGAGGGGTGAGCAAGTGGCTACTCTAACACCGATGAATTATGAAGGTGCTGTTCTTCTTCTTCTTTCGGTTGTTTATGTTGATTATCCGGCTACGAGACCCCCGAGTAAGCTGCTGTATGTTGATGCCTTGATTGAGAGACATGCATGCGTGATGGCTTTGGTCGATACCGGGGCTGAATGCAATTGTCTAAGTGTACGCGTGGCTAGAGAGCTGAAGCTACCCATCGTTCCTAGTGTGAGGCGCATTAGGATGGGAGATGAGGTTGCTGCAGAGACATGTGGAAGAGTCAAGACTTATGTGAAGATAGGTCCGTGGGGAGGCTATCTTACCTTTGACCTCTTGGATTTGTCTCTTGTTCCCATGATCCTAGGGGAACCGTTTGCTCGTAAGGCCAAGACTAGCGTCGAGTTATTCCAGAACCGCATGTGGCTCGGCGTGGAGTCAATGCAAGGGTGGGTCTATGGACTCACACCCTCCAGAGGGGATCATCCAGTTGGACCAAGTACTCGAGAAGAAGTGTCGTGCCGAGGAGAGTTCTAGGCATGGAGACGCATGGAGTAGCTTGAAACTAGGTGTTCTCGATTCCTTGTTCTTTAAATTTGGTCATACTTCATGTTTTAGAAGATGACATTTGAATTTAGTAGTTAGGTTGTTTCTTTCCAAGTTGTCCTTTGTAGTTGGAAATTACTACTTTTGTTTCTATTCCTTTTGTAGTTCGAACCAAGCGAAGTGCTGAATAAAAGTTGAAGTTTGCTCTGAAATGCGAGTTCCCAATTTGTGCGTGGACATGAGTAGATCTTGAGAGGGAATGGGTGATTCCATCCTTTCAGGTGAGCTAAGAGGAGGTTAGTTGTGACTATGCGAACCACATGATTATAGTAGACAGTGCACTAGCTAAAATCACTAAGTCGATGGGTTGTCAACTCTGAGTGTTGGACAAGTACCCCCATCTTTGTGACTAAGTGAAGCCGTGGAAGATGGCATTCTGATAGTGGCACAAGGGTCTAGCTATAAGGTGGGAATCTAGGCATACGTTTACCTAATCTATCAAGGCAAGATATTCTACTAGGAGCAAGCGTTCGAGATCAGCAGGGTTCAAGGAACTCAAGGCATGGCCAAAGGAATAGTTGGGGGAGGACAACTGGGCTGGATGTTGGATATGGCCTTGGAGGCGCATATGGACACTCAGCTGGAAGAACAACAACCTGAAGAACAAGTTGGCTAGCATGAGATGGCTAGGCCAAGGAGGAAGCATGTGGATGCGAGGGCCCTAACCCACAGGTGCTTGGAGCATCTAGCGGGCCTCTCCAAGTGATGGTGTCCAAGAGCATGGTGGTTGTGCACGATGGTGTGACAAAGCCAAGGTGGTTTCCAAGGGGCTGTCCTGGGGACGAGCCAAGGAAGACCAAGGCGATTGTGGACTACCTTGGAGGAATGATTCGAGTGTTGTTGGACAACTTCGAAGGGTTGGTATATGGCTTGATTACCGGTGCCGAGTTATGAAGAGACATGAGGCGATGTCAAGACTCGTTGGCCGAGTGTCGAAGCAAGGTGGTCAAGGGGCAGACTCTGGGAGTGGTGCCAAGGGCTACAGGGTTAACCAACAGATAGTAAGTGTGATAGATTGATCACGACTTACAGAACCTGATGAGGAGGTTCGAAGGGTTCACTTGTGTGACGACACTTGTGATGCACTCACCCAGAATTGAGTAGGTTATCCATCCACTCACTTGTGAAGCTCTGACTCCTAGTTCACAAGGTGAGCGCAGTAGGGGATGCGAGGAAGGATGACTAAAGAAGCTTGGAGCATGATCTTCAAGTCCGGAAGCACTTGAGGCTTTGCCGAGGACGGACAAAGCTCAGTTGGGGGAGAATGTCACAGTTCTTTTCTCTGGAGCGAATGCGCTAAGCTCAGCGACCCCCATATTCAACCAAGTGTAAGGCTCTTGCTAGCGTGGGAAGCGAGGCTTCGCCATTTGGGCAGGGATGCGTTTCGGTGGCCCAACGTCCAGGCCGTGTCACGAGGTTGGCGAATGACACAGCGGTGACAAGTGGGGGTTCGAGTCCCAGGCACGTTGTCATGCGCGGGAACCTGACGAGGTTGCACAAGTAATGAGTCCGGGGCTCAGGTACTTGGGGCAGTGAGCTAGGCTCACCAAGAATGAGAAGCGGGTGGAAATAGCTTTGTGCTAACTTGTGGTATCATGTCGGTAGCTGGGCTATGGCAGACATGACCAGACATCCTGTGGCATTTGTTGCCAAGGTGTGTCATGCTTGAGTCATGACAAGGGAAAAGCGAGTCACGACTAGGCGCGTATCGTATGACACGGGCGCTGGCTGTGCTGGGCACGGGCGTTGGCTGTGACTCGATGCGCGGGGCCAAGTTGGGTGACTAAGGCATGGGCATCTCTTGACACGGGCGTTGGCAGTGCTTGGCACGGGCGCTGGCTGTGACAGGGTGCTAGGATGTGTCTCGGGTGCGCGATGCGAGCAGCGGTGCCAAGAGCGCTGGGCGCTAGGACACGCTGAGGCGCGCCATGACACGCTGCAGGCGCTGGGCGCTAGGCAGCAACGAGAACACGCGACGCCAAGACACAAGCGCTGGGCGCTGGGGTGTGCTTGGGCGCGCAAGGGACAAGGAGCACGGGCGCGCGCTGGGCGCCAGGCGCCGTGTCTTCCTGAAACCCTGATTCTCGGGCCTTAACCGAATGTTCCTATTTTTGTGGGATGCTCTTGGAGGTGGTTATTATCTTAGAGATAATAAAGCCCAATATTCCCTTAATTAAAAGATATGTCTGGAAGCTGGTAGAAGAACATATATTAACTGGGTTAATTATGTTTGGAAAGAGAAAATGCCTTTCCATGGGAAATTAAGTTTACCTTGGTGAAATTGGATTTCCTTCCCTAAAATATATTATCTGCGAAAGGTTCTCTAAGTTGTTGAGATTTCTTCGGGATAATTAGTTGCTAAAGTTTACCTGGGGTAAACCGGTAGCAAATATCTCTCTAAGTGGTTAAGGATTGTTATCCTAACAAACTGAATAACTACTTCCTAAAATTGTGGAAAGAGGTTGAGATATTCTCTCAATTGGATAAGGACAGCTGGGCAGCCTTATCCCCTTTCCTTGTGGGCGGCACCTATTTAGGAGAGGTTGTTAAGATCCTCTCCTTAACAAATAGAGGCGCCACATATATAGGAAGGTAGTTAGGAGGCGGCACCAATGTAGCAAGGTTGTTGAGATCTTCCTTAGCTAGCTGATTGGGGCGCCACCTTTATAGGAGTTTGTTGTTAGGCGCCTCCCTTTGTGGGAAGTTGAGATTTTTAAGCGCCTAACCAACCAGAGAGATAAGGGGGAAGTTTGTTGAGATTTTAAGGAGAGGAAATAAAGGAGTTTGTTTCCCTTGTAATCTCAACCGAACCAAGAGGCCTATATAAGGCTGGTGAGATCATTGTAGGCGGCATCAATTGTTATCTATCTACTCTACACTAATCTATTCTAAGCTTTGGAAGCAAGAGAAAGAAAGAGAGAGTACATGCGCCTTTGATCTCACATAAACTTAGCTACGTCACAACTGAGTTCTTCCCCTAAAGAATTCTAGCGTGAGCGTTTGAGTGTTTCCCAGTTCCTACCTCTAGTCCTGCAACATCCAACACTTGCGAGCTTGATTCAGAGACAAGTTCAGGAGGGCAAGGTTGCAGTGGAACTAGTTACCACAACGTGGGCGGTATTCTCAATCTTGTATCCCGTTTGGTGCAGAGGCGTAAAGGTTGGACCTTTACCACTCCTAGGCGCAGAGGAGTGTGTGAGTGTCTAGCCAAGGCGGAGTCTTGAAGCGGGCGTGTTTCAAGCAAAGGTGTGAAGGCTGATCGACTCGGGCGTGAGTTGAGCCGGTCACAGCGAGGCAATTTCTCGTGTGACACCGTCCTTTGCAAGTCACCCGACTTCGGTTCGTCACATTTTGTGGCCTCAGTACCGGTCTATGGGCTTTGTCGCTGGTTTTGGTAGATTTTTGGGATGTGTCTTATGTGTGTCTAGTCTTGTTATCTTCTACGGCTATGAAGTTTAGATGTGTAATCAATTTTCTTTAGAATATGAGATAGTGATTTCTCCGTGTAAAGCGTGGAGCAACAAGAATATTGTAAACATACGACTTTGTATTTACTATGTATGCGTATATTCAATCGTTCTCCTTCTGTTACATATATACAGATATGTGCAAACTAATCCCATAGATAATCGTGGGAAAATCTAAACAGAATCATAAAATCTATCTATTGTAAAACTGAATAACAAAACATATTTACAAAAACATTAAGATAAACTAATGTTATGTGGGTTGAAATAATGTGGACTTGTGAAGACTAAACCCATTATTCCAATACCCCCCGCAAGCCGTAGGTAACTAAGATTACCTAGGCTTGGACTACTACTCGGGCGCATCCCCATGCACTGCAATTGATCCCTGTATTTGCTTCCTGGGAGAACTTTCGTCATCATATCAGCTAGTTGTGTTGTTGTATGTGTATAGACAACTTCCACAAGACCTTGTTGTATTTTTTTGTGAACAAAATGGCAATCAATCTCAATGTGCTTGGTTCTCTCATGTAAAACTGGGTTTCGAGCAATGTGAATTACTGACTGGTTATCACACTTTACTGGTACGGGCGTAATATGAGTGACACCAAGTTCATGCAAAAGACGCGTAAGCCAAGTAAGCTCGGCTGTAACACGGCGAAGAGAGAGGTACTCTGCCTCAGCACTAGAAAGAGAAACAGAACCTTGCTTCTTAGTTTTCCATGAGATAGGGCTGTCCCCGAGAAAAATGTAGTAACCAGAAACAGATTTCCTGGTGTTAGGACAAGCTGCCCAATCTGAATCACAGTATGCCAACAAGTCCAATTTATGACATGGTTGACTTTGCAAGACAATACCGTAATTCATTGTACCTTTGATATAACAAAGAGCATGCAAGGCGGCTTGCATGTGAACCTCTGTGGGACGTTGCATGAATTGACTCAAAACCTGAACAGTGAAACTAATATTCGGTCTTGTGTTGGACAGGTAATTCAGCTTGCCAACTAACTTCCGATAAACTGTAGGATCATGGAGAAGATCACCGTCATCTACCAAAAGCTTCGCTCCTACTACCATGGGACCCTTAGTAGCAGGTGAATTATGACAATCATACTCTTCAATCAAATCTTGGCAGAACTTCCGCTGAGACAAGATATACCCATGTGGAGAGGATATAAATTCTATACCGAGGACGTAATGCAAGGGATCCATATCTTTGATTTTAAAATTCAAATCCAATGCACGCTTAACATCATCAATGTCCTGTTGATTACTTCCGACCACTAGCATATCATCCACATAAACTGCAATGAAAATCATTCAACCGGAATGTTCCTTGTAGAACAATGAATAATCATTCTTCGACTAGGTAAAACTGAGAGTATGAAGAAAACTGGCAAGTTTGGAAAACCATTGACAGGAAGTTTGTTTGAGCCCATACAATGACTTCTTCAAACTACAAGCTTGATTCGAACCCACAACCTCAAGACCTGGTGGTATCCGCATGTACACTTCTTCATCAAGGGTACCATGCAAAAACGCATTATTTACATCCAACTGATTAATAATCCATCCCTTGTTAAGAGCGACAAAAATTAAGGCTCTGACAGTAGTCAGCTTAACAACGGGAGAAAAAGTTTCGGTATAGTCCAAACCATGTCTTTGTGTAAAACCTTTGGCAACCAATCTTGCCTTGTATCTCGCAAGGGTGCCATCGGACCTGAGCTTGACCTTGTAAACCCATTTGCACCCGATGACTTTCTTTCCCTTAGGTAAAGTCACAACTTCCCAAGTGTCATTCTTCTCTAAAGCATGGAGCTCTTCGGCCATTGCTTTCTGCCAGTGCGCATGACCTACAGCCTCTTTGTAACTACGTGGTTCACGCATGTTGAGCATACCTGTGGCGCCTGATGAAAGAAGTGCAATAGATCGGCTAGGTGTAATATCAGTCAAATTGTCAAAAACCAGCTGAGACTCTCTGCTACTGTACACTCTGTCATCCAACACATCCTGAAAGACTGTGTTACAAACATAATCGTCAAGGTAGCTAGGTCTCTGACTTGCTCGTTGAGAGCACTGGAAATGTGTGGAAACATCAGGAGTTTCTTCGTCAGGAAGTTGCTCGACGTGTGCATGCAAAGGCCCATTATTATCATCAAAAAGCAAGAGCTGCCGTGTATGAGCATCAACATCCCTTTCTTTCGGATCATTCTGAGGAGAACAAATATCATGCTGGAAAGGAAAAAGAGTTGCATGAAACTTGACATCTTGACTGACCTCAACAACATGTGACTCAATGCTCATAACCTTATAACCCTTCTTTCTCGGATCTTGTCCCAAGTAGATACAAGCCTCTCCTCTGGGATCAAACTTGCCATCCTTATTATGCACGAGAGTTTTATAACACAAACAACTGAAAGGTTTAATATCTGCATATACCGGGGGATAACCAAACATACTTTCAAAAGGAGTGTTGCCATGCAAAGCCTTTGTAGGAAGTCTGTTAATTAAATATGTTGCATGTAGAATACATTCGCCCTAATAAGCTATGGGCACACAAGACTGGAAAAATATCACTCTAGCTGTTTCGAGCAAATATTTGTGTTTCCGTTCAACGACGACATTTTGTTGAGGTGTGCACGCACATGTGGTTTGATGTACTATGCCTTCTTGTGCATAAAAAGATTTCCCTTCTATAGAACTACCTAGTTCTCTCGCGTTATCTGTTCTGACAACTTTAACTTTTGCTTCAAACTGACGGTCAACCATTCTCATGAAATTCACTATGGTTTCCCAAGCTTCACTCTTTTGTTTAATAAGAAGAGTCCAAGTAGTTCGAGTGAAATCATCAACAAAACACATAAAATATTTGTAACCATTATAAGTATCATTTCGAAATGGACCCCAGACATCAATATGCAATAACTCAAAGGCCTGTTTACTGCGAATACAAGAATTCTCAAACGGTAGTCTCTGTGCTCTAGCTTTATAGCATGCATCACAAGCAAAACTGGAAGGTATAAAATCACTTGTTTTTAACAAACCCATCTTAACAAGTTTAGAAAACGGAACATGCCCTAGCGTGACATGTAGTTCCTCTGCTTTCGAACTGATTTTAGACAACAAGCCCAACTGAGATCAATCTGCTTCTGGCTCCCTGTCCAGCAACACCCCGACCTGGGCTTCGTCCAAAACATATAGTCCGTCCAGCACCAGCCCAATTGGTTTATCCCCCTTGCCATACGGCCCTGTACAGAGCAACGAAGCACATCAAATGAAATAGCACAATCAAATTGCTCTATTAACCTTTTCACAGAAACGAGATTGAATCGGAAATCCGGCACAAACAAGACATTGCGAAGACTGATTTCTCTAATTTGTATATCTTCCACCATTTCAATGGACTGCGGTCTTCCATCTAGTAGTACTACTGCCTTACGGTATGTGAATCTTTTCCAGTTTGTAAATAAATTTCTTACTCCCGACATGTGATCGGTAGCGCCTGAGTCTATCACCCATTTACCGTCAAAAACATTACTGCAATCCTTCCCCATTAGACAATGTTTGATTGGCAAATAAAAGGATTCAGTACCTGAAAAATTGTAATAGCTATTTGCTTCTGGTTTCGCTCCCATGGTGGAATTGCGTATGAGTTCAGCAATCTGCTGAAGCTGTTTCGGAGTCAAACCCTCGTCTTTGCTTTCTGTCTCGTTTGGTTGCGTTTGGTCACTTACTGCATGTGCAAAACCTTTGTTCTTCCGCGCAAGTATGGTGTCGTGGCCGTGCAATTGATAACATTCATTGGCCAGGTGCCCCGTTTTGTTGCAATGGGTGCACTTGCGTCGTTGATAACAGTCCTCAAATGCATGCCCATTCTTCTTGTAGAAGCTACAGGTAAGCTTCTTCTTCTCCGAATCTACCCATTTAGGGTTTCTGTGACTTTCCCCAACCTCTGTTCTGTGACTGTAAAAGGACAACACATCCTCCTTTGGTTCATTTGCTCCCCGTTGTTCCTCTTCCTGCGCCACTAGAGAAAAAGCTTTCTCTAAACTTGGGGTTTCTTGCATAGCTAGTATCTGTCCTCTAATGGACAGAAACTTTCGATTGAGCCCCATAAGGAAAAGAATGAGTCTATCTTCATCTCTTTCCTTCTTTATCGAACTGTTAATACCGCAGGAACAGCCTGAGCAAGAACATCTCTTAATCGGTCGAGCTAAGTCCAACTTACCCCATATGTGCTTCAATTTGTTATAATAAACAACCACTGTATCTTCCCCTTGTCTAATCTCTGCTAGCGTTCGTTTCAGGGAATGTATGACCGCCAAATTACTATGCTCGTACCTCTCGCAAAGCGACTCCCAGATTTCCTTCGGATCATTGCAATAACGAACCGTCTCAATTACATTGGCCTCCAATGCCATCTTCAGCCAAGAAGTAACAAGGGAGTTAGACCTCTCCCAAGCTGATACACGCAAGGTATCTTCTGCATCCGGTTTCTTAACACTTCCGGTTACAAAACCATACTTATTTTTAGATTTTAACGCAGTAATCATGTCACACTTCCAGCCTAAAAACCCGGTACCATTGAATTTAGCCACCAAATTTAAACCTGGATTCTCTGCAGCATGAACATAAATTGGATCATTAATGTCGATGTTGTTGCTGCCACAGCCTGAAGCTGCCTTCTCTTTCTGGGTGTTCTTCCCGCCGTGTGCCATGTCTCAAATTTGAGGTGGATTTCGCAAGTTGTATGTGTGTGTATGATAGGAAAATTGCAAGTTGTATGTGTGTGTGATAGGAAAAAACCTATGCTCTGATACCATAATAGAATATGAGATAGTGATTTCTCTGTGTAAAGCGTGGAGCAACAAGAAGATTGTAAACATACGGTTTTGTATTCACTATGTATGCGTATATTCAATCGTTCTCCTTCTGTTACATATATACTGATATGTGCAAACTAATCCCATAGATAATCGTGGGAAAATCTAAACAGAATTATAAAATCTATCTATTGTAAAAATGAATAACAAAACATATTTACAGAAACATTAAGATAAACTATTGTTATGTGGGCTGAAATAATGTGGACTTTTGAAGACTAAGCCCATTATTCCAATATAACATACTCATTTTAAAAAAAATGAATAAAGAGTTATATAAGGAGATCCCAAAAAGCTCCTTATACTAATGTTGTGCTCAAGGCATAAATGAAGTGAAATCAAACATCCACCTATGGATGTGCATTGTGCATCATAATTTAAAATGTGGTTGTTATATAGTACGTTTTTAGCCATAGGTCAGTGGGAATCTATATATACGATTCAGAAAAGGGTAGTCAGCTTTTAGCATGAGTCAAGCTGGGTCATCATCACCATCTTGATCTTCTTCCTCCGATTTTAGTAGTAGTATTATTTTGCAGAGTACATGTTGTTTACCTAAACGAACAAGATATAGTCGACCAGACGAGAGATTTTTTATATGGCGATTTTTCTCATTGACCGAAAAATAAAATATAGATTCCCGAGGAAGAGAAAAGCTACTTTTTCTCTCTGGAATTGTATGATTACGTTACGTTTATCATACTACTAAGAGATGTGGAAAAAGGCAACATCCTTTTCGCCACAAGTACTGATCTTATTCTTATTCATTCTAGGAAGGAGGGAGGATCGGAATCGAACTGAAAGGGAGAAATCGATGATCTGCATCAAAATAATCAATGACTAACATAAAGTGCGAGACCAAAATCACCGAACAGATCGTCAGGTCAAGTCAGGTGTTTATGAATCGATCCGGCCAAATGATAGAATGCATCCAAATCAGTGGCAATGGCATCTTCTTTTTGATTATTAAAACACCGGCCGGTTTCCGGTTTTCTAAATCCACTTCAAAGTCCTTAACTCTCTCTCTATCTCTTCTGTCGTTTTGAGTAGCAACTATTCCAAAGCTATGTAGTTTCACGATTTTTGTCTCATCTCCCACACTATACTTTACTTTACTTCCTTCTGCTAACTATATAGAGTTGCTATAAATTTAACTCATCATCTTCTTAACGTTGGACGACAGACAAGATATCTCTAACCTCAACAACCCTTCACTTCATATATATCATTTCTCTTCTTCTTTAAATTTGAGGTAGCAAATCACCAAACACTTACTCTCCATATAAATAATACCCATTTACGTACGTCAATCTCTTTCTCGTCTCTCACTACATCAGTACCGGCTGTCTTACTGAAACAGCTAGCTAGTTTGCTCGCTCGCAAGAACAAAGAGTGAGTGAGATCTAGCTAAATCCAATGGCATTAGAAGCTATAGTATTGTCTCAGCTTGACCCATTCTTAGGCGGCATTGGTAATAGTAGTACTACAGCTGCAGCTGGGTCATCGATGTTGAACCATTACTACGATTTATTGGGTACTGCTACTACTGGCTTATCAACTCCTCCCTTCTTAGATCCATTCAATAAATTCCCAGTTAGCAACAGTAGTACTAGTTTCTGTTATGGTGGTGTCTATGAAAATGAAACCACCAACAGATGTATTCATAACATTAATTCTGTAGCAAGTAATACTGTTGGGAGCAGCAGCTGCTGCAGCACTGCCACTGCCATCAATAATAACTACTATCATGAATCTCTAATTATTTCCTCATCATCTCCAGTTGGTAACAACCCCAATGTATTTGGTGGTGGTGGAGGAGGTACTAGTACTACTACTACTACTACTCATGATCAAGTATGGGATCATCATCAGCTGTACGGCCCCTCAATCACCAGTCACAATTACGTCTACTCCTCTTCTTCATCTCCACCTAATCACAACCATACTGGCGGTGGTTGCGCATCAGTTGCCTTGGTAGACCACACATCATCACAAGGTCATTGTTGTTGTTGTTGTTGTCGTGATAATGATCAGGAGGTGGTGATAGTGACTCCTCCTCCGACAGTACTGAGTAATGGTAGAGTTTTTGGTAAGATCAGGAAGAGAAGGAGGAGATGTACAACGAAGAACAAGGAGGAAGTAGAGAATCAAAGAATGACACATATAGCTGTTGAGAGAAACAGAAGGAAACAGATGAATGACTACCTCTCTGTTATTAGATCTCTCATGCCTTCCTCCTATGTTCAAAGGGTAAATCAATACTACTACTTACTATTAATGGATTTATTGCTTTTACTTTCCTTTTCCTGCTAGACTAGCTGTACGTCTTGTTTTATTCATTTGTTTTGGCATCTTCTCTTTGTCCATGCATCACACTATATACTTATTATATATAGTCATTATTCATGATGAGTTTAATTATATATTTAGTTGATTGATACATATATATTATTCAGGATCGATCCATGGTGCTGCATCAATATAGACTAGACAGGTTTCAATCATCTTAATAATTAGGGAATCATATAGATTAAGAGATGACTATTAATCAATAATTTTAACTCGACTCTTGTCTGTCACTCACCATCATTGGATTAATGATACATAGAAGCTTAACTGAAGTTTTAATGAGAATTATTCAGTCAATATATGTACGTAGATCTCATCAATTTCATTTGGTTTAGGGTGACCAAGCATCAATTGTAGGAGGAGCCATAAATTACGTCAAGGAATTAGAGCAACTCTTACAATCACTTGAATCACAAAAGAGGAAATTACCATCAACTCCACGACATCAACAACCTGCAGATGATAATTATCAATCCAAAACAAACATAATCACCGAAGACGCCGCAAACAACACCTCTCCATTCGCTAATTTCTTCAGCTTCCCACAATACTCCAAAACCAAACACGGATCTACATTCTCATCGACTACCTTATCATCAGATCATGACAACATCAACAATAACTACAACTATCAAGAGACTGTAAATGAAACAGCAGCACCGGCTGCTGAGGGGGAGATTGAAGTGACAACAGCAGAGAATCATGCAAACGTGAAGATATTATCAAAGAAACAACCCAGACAATTACTCAAATTAGTTGCGGGATTTCAGAGTCTTCGGCTTAGTGTTCTTCACCTTAATGTAACGTCCACACATGACCATTTCGTCCTCTACTCTTTCAGCCTTAAGGTACGTATTAATCAGGCAAATATGATAAACATGTAGCTATATATGGTTGATCTGTCATTATTATTGTCTGTTGTTGTAACTAGTAACTGTATGATGCACATGCACTACTGATATTAATTGTGTATTGAGGGCCCGGAAAATTGTTGCATTAGCTAATAACAACATATATTTATATAGATACCGGATGGATATTTTTGATTGATAGACATATATAGTACTGGAAAGATATTGTCTGCATTGTTCACGGTGAGATAGTGAAATGTTGCCCTTTTTACATCACGAGAATATGTTTCAACATATAACGACAAAAACGTAATAATAATGGAGGGAGGGAATGTTTTAACAAGTCTTCTTTTTCCCATGTATACAGTACACTCCCCCTTTAACTTTTCCTCATTTGATGATCAATTAAATATAGAATATTATTATATTCTATTTTCGTCCCAGATCGATGGAGTTAATAATTCTATGCATTATATATATAACGTGCAACAGGTGGAAGAAGGCTGTAGCTTGAGCTCGGTTGATGAAATTGCATCCGCGGCGAACCACATTCTTGGTAGCTAGCTAGGATCCTGCAAAAGGAAGTCGACGCTAAACACAATTTTTGATTATTTAACTTGTTTTCTTAATTAGATAGAGAGTTTCTATCATTAGTTTGTAGTGGATTCTCGATTTAGTTGCTAGTACGTACTCATCTAATTAAATATCGCGCGCTTTGTTTCTCACATTTTAATGTATTATATGATGTCCAGTATGGTACACATACATGCACTAGAATTTTGTAAAATTTGAATGTAGAATTTTGTTTATTTTACCATTCAGTTACTTTCTAAGGATAGATCAATATTTATCCGTCAATGTCATCTGTCTCTACGTACGTACGTACGGAGCCGGGTTAATCCATGAAAGGTAAATAGCCGGTACACTGAGTACTGCACCCAACCCAATCCGCATATATAGCGGTAAAAGTGAGAAGGGGAATCACGAGATTTCATTATTTTTCGTGCCACACACACAAAGTTCACAAACTAATGTACTAGACAAGATATCGAGCTTTCTCATGATCATAGAGAGCAAAAAAAAAAAAAAAACAAAACAAAATCAAACTAGCTAAGCTTAACCTATTCAACAAACAACTCTTACGTGTCGTAGATCTAGAGATGGTTAAAAAACGGGAGAGAGAAAACACCTTTAGGAACGCGCCTTCACGCGCTGGGAAACCCGCCCACCCTTTCTTCTTTGCGGTGCAGGTTCTGGCCAACGAGAAGAGTATAGCTCATCATGAGCTATTAACACAATCAAGTGTTAGCCCTGTGAGGGAGATACACCGAGAGATTAAGAAAAGTGAGGAAGTTAGAGAAGGAATTGAATGCGGTTGGAAAGAGAGGGAGGACAGGATGGAAAATTGGGCTGAGCAAATCTGCCCCTTGTCGCATCGGGAATCAATGAACACGGTGGTAGAGAAGGAGAATCGTCGCGGCGTGCTATTGGAAGTCGACGCAAAGGAAGCAAAATCGGTTGGATTCAACAGTAAATGTAGATCTAACCCTCAATCCCCTACATCGGACTGCATTTTTTCTGAAAGAATATCTTCAGATAATCTAGGGTTTGCCGGTGTAATTATGAAAACGTGTAATAGTAGAGCTAAAACTAGATTTAGATACATATTACTCTTCGACTTCGATCCTCCTTCTCCTCATCTTGAAACCCAAACCAAATTGCGAAACTCCGTCCTCCTGATCCTCTCAAGCTCAGTTATGGAAAATATAATACAAAACTGGAGTAATATGAAACTTCATCCTGCTGAATCTGAAGATTCTAATTCGGAGCCGTTGATTTTGGAGGCCTTGAACCCCGATCATAAGAAAGCTCTGGTGGGCAGAGTTTGGCACCCGAGTCGTAACCATGCTAAGCTTATGTAGAACTTCATGAATCAGGTGTGGAAACCCAAGCCTCATCTCAAAGTGAATGAGGTAGACTACAACACCTTCTCCTTCCTTCTGTCTTCGGAATTTGAAGCTAAACAAATTCTTGCTAATGGACCTTGGCACTTCCAGAATAGACTTTTAGTTCTTCAACCCATCAACCTGGCTTTGAGTTTTAGGGAACATGAATTTCGTACCTTGAAGATATGGGTCGGAATCCATGGGCTACCAATTGGGTACTGCAACAGACCCACGACAACTATGTTGGCTCAAAGGTTAGGTTCCTTTGTTGAGTTTCCTGACAAACTTAACCCCCTGCTCTCTCGAGTGCTTAGAGTCAGAATAGAGGTTAACATTGAAGACCCTCTGTGCCGTGTTTTGGTGGTCACCACTAGTCAATGTAAGCGTATATGTCGTGTGTCTTATGAGAACTTGCCCAATTTCTGTTATAGGTGTGGCAAACTTACCCACACTATGAATGACTGTAAGGTGGTAAAAGATAATCCTAATGAGGTGGAGAAATTTGGGCCTTGGATTAGGGCAGAAATGCTAGCAATATGGCGCCAGTCACTGAAGATCTGCTTCTACAACAGTGGAGAGAAGAAGGGCTAATTAAGGAGGACAGTTTATCCGGCCACCATGCTTTACCCAGACGTGTCTCTCCTAGTCAACATGTGAATGTGGACCTTTCTCTGACTATGTTTACTCCCTCAGGTTGTAATCAGGTTATTGGTTCCCCTCGAACCTTTAATGCTAACCCCTCATTATCTTTCTCCCCAGCCCCTCTAAGAGCCATCCTGCCTCAACCCCCCCTCATGATGTACACCAGACCTCATCCTTCGGTTAACTTTTTCAATCCTAATCCCCAGAGCTCTCCTTACCCACCCCTCTCAAAATTTAGCCTTCCCACATCCAAGAAGTGTAACTCATCAGCCTCCTGGTCCCTATCAATATCCTCCTACCCAGTTTCACCCTATCCTTGGGACCCTCACACCTCTTATGAAGAAAACCCCCCTGTTGGGCCATCCCAGTCTTAGAATCCCATTGCCTCTTCCCAACCTTATAGTCACTTCTACAAGAACTTTGATTGGAATGCAGCCATTTCTCATTTTGGATCTGAGGCCCTCAAAAGAGCTAACAGTACTGAGTCTATTAATCAAGATACCCCTCAAACAGTCTCTGATGTCCTCAAAGAAGTTGAGCAGAGAATTACCCAATCTTCAAACCCCACTCAAATCACAGGCCAAAAAGATCCTTCTCCTCCCCCCTGTCAACGTCCTGGAAAACAAAAAGCTCACTCCTTTTTATCCCTAGGACCAAACAAACCTCTCTTCAAAAAAAGGAAAGTATCCAAAGCCCAGCCTCTGATGATTAGGTCTTCTCCCCTTGTGGAGGATGATATAGAGGAGACTGAGTTCTATGAGACCTTTCTTGATAAGGCAGACCTTGCAGACCAGCAAGGCTGCCTGCCAAAATGAGTTGCATTAGTCTCAACTGCCGGGGTTTGGGTCGACCCCAGGCAGTTGCTTGGGTTTCGGGGCTGTTGAAAAAGCATAAACCTGAGCTAGTTTTTTTGATGGAGACCCACAGATCTTTTGACCAGATGAATCGGATTTTTAAGTGCTGGAAATTGTATGATAGCTTCTGTGTGCCAAGTATTGGGAGAAGTGGTGGTTTGGCTTTGCTTTGGATTAAAGGTATCAATATCAACCTGATTAATTCTTCCCCTCATCACATTGCTGCAGAGGTGTCTCTGCCAGGTATGATAACTTTTCATTTTTCTGGGTTTTATGGTTGGGCAAACTGGAATCTTAAGTTTCTAGCCTGGAAACTGCTTCTAGCTCTTAGAAATCAAGTGACTATCCCGTGGATCATAGCTGGGGATTTTAATCAAATTATGTATGAGTATGAGAAAAAAGGTGGGAGGGTTAGACATGATTCTCAGATGGCCCCTTTTAGGAAGGCTGTGTTTAAAGCAGATCTGATTGATGCTGGTTTTTTAGGTTTTCCTTTTACGTTTACCAATGGTCAACCTGAACCTTTTCTCTCTATAAGTAGGTTAGACAGAGTTTTCATCTCCTCTGAAACTCAACTTCTTTTCCCATCCCTGTCTGTTCTCCATCTTCCTTGGGAGGATTCTGATCATTGTCCCATTCTGATTAAGTTCCTAGGATCTCACAAGAAATCGGGTACCATTTTTAGATTTGAGGATGGGTGGCTCATGGAGGAAAAATGCAGAAGGATTGTGGAGGACTGTTGGAGCCACAATAATCATAATCTGTTGGAAAACTTTGAGAGGTGCAAGAAAAGATTACAGTCTTGGGATGGTTGGAACATCCAAAAAGTTCAAAGAAAAATTAAAAGTAAATCTAGAGAGTTGCATAAGATTTCCATTTCTCTTCAAACAGTGGGGAGTATTTCTAACAGGAAGAGACTCCTAGCGGAGATTGAACTGTTAAGATACAAAGAAGAAATTTGGTGGAAGCAAAGAGCTAGAGACAAATGGATTAAGGAAGGTGATAAAAACACAGCCTACTTCCACTCCAAGGCTACTGCTAATAGGAGAAGAAACACTATCTTTGGGCTTGAACATGAGGATGGTAACATGAAGTTCAATTGGGAGGAGATGGACCTCATCTCGAAAACATACTTTCAAAACCTCTTCAAAACGACATCCCCTGTTAACCCCCTCCCCTTCCATCTGGAAGTTGGAAAGTGCCTCAATCCAGATCATTTTGCTCTTCTGTCCCAAGATTACACTCATGCTGAGATCCTTAAGGCTGTTAAAAACCTAGGGTCAGATAAGGCCCCGGGTCCAGATGGCTTTAATGGAAGGTTTTTTAAACATTTTTGGGGTATCATAGGGAACCAAGTTGTTCAAATGGTGTTAGATATCCTCAATGGCCAACCTCTTCCCCCCTCTTTAAATGACTATTACATCACTCTTATCCCAAAGAGTCCAGGGGCCACTCATCTGAATAATTTTCGCCCCATAGCCCTTTGTAATTTCACTTACAAGATCATCACTAAAGTGCTAGCCAACAGAATTCAACACATTCTACCAGATATCATATCAGAGAACCAATCTGGTTTTGTTCATAAAAGGCTTATTACTGATAATGTCATCATAGCCGGGGAACTCCACAATAAAATAGCCAAATCCCAAGCCAAGAAAAAACCCCTGTTTGCGTGTAAGATTGACCTTAGTAAAGCCTATGATAGACTTGAATGGTCGTTCATTGATAAAATTCTGAGAACTATGGGATTTCCTGATCGTTGGAGGATCCCAGTCATGAACTGCATCACCTCAGTTAAGGGTGCTGTGATTTTAAATGGAGCTCCTGGTACAAGATTCACCCAAGAAAGAGGCATCAGGCAAGGAGATCCCCTTTCTCCTTTCCTGTTTATTCTCACCCAAGAAGCACTCTCCTCTGCCATCAATAAAGCCATGCTGAATAAGGATTTTCAAGGCATCAGTATTGCTAAGGATGCTCCTCCCATTTCCCACCTAGCCTTTGCTGATGATATGATTTTATATGGCATCGCCAATCTCCGCAATGTTGAATTTTTAGGTAACCTCCTAGAGAACTTCCTCAAAGTTTCTGGTCATGAGATTAACTATCAGAAATCTGATATCATCTTTAGCAAAAAGATTAATCCTCAAGACAAAGCTCAGATGGCTAACTTGCTTAAAGTCCAGACTGTCATCCATTTTAAGAAATATCTGGGCCTTCCCACCAAGATTGGAAGGAAAAAAAATGAGACCTTTAGCTATATCTTGGATGCTGTCAGAAAAAGAATTCAAGGTTGGAATAGACCTATGTCTCATGCAGCCAGATCTGTTCTTACCTCCAATGTGCTTATGTCAATTCCAACTCTATCCATGTCTATTCTGAAGATCCCCAATAACATTATTAAGAAGATAGACTCCATGATTGCCAAATTCTAGTGGGCAGGTAATGCCACAAAGAAAGCTATGTACTGGACCAAATGGGAAAGAATCTGTAGCAGGAAGGAAAATGGGGATCTGGGCATCAGATACTCTAAGGATTTCAATCTGGCTCTTCTAGCTAAACAGATTTGGAATCTCCTAAAATTCCCTGATTCTCTGGTGGCCCGAACTCTAAAAGCTATTTATTACCGTAACAGCAACATCTTGAATGCCAAACCGTCTAACAAGGATAGTCCCATCTGGAAATCTCTGCTCTCTAGTCTTAGTCTGGTGAAAGCAGGGGTCAGGAAAGAGATTGGTAATGGTAAGAACACAGTTATCAGAGATTCTCCTTGGATTCCAAGGGATGGTAACTTTAAGATTATTGATCATAGTAGGATTCCCCATAGCTTTACTTATGTTAGGGAACTTATGGACCAGGAAGGAAAGGCCTGGGACAATGACTTAGTTAACTCCTCCTTTGCTCAGATTGACAGACAGGACATCTGTAATATTAAAGTGGAGTATGATAGAGATGATGAATGGATTTGGCACTTTTCTAAAGATAAGAAGTATTCAGTAAAACAAGGATACTTACTGCTTCAAGACAACAAGGATAGGACTTATAGTTCTAATACCAACCGAGGAACTTGGGATTTCATCTCAAGAATCTCTGCCAAACTCTCTCCCCCGAGAGTTAAACTTTTATGCTGGAAACTCTTAAATGATCAACTCCCATGTATGACCAACATTGCAAAAAGAGTAGGAGGTTCAGCAAAATGTGGTTTCTGTGGTGATTTAGATACAGATATCCATGCTATTTTTACGTGCTGGACTAGCAGATCTCACTGGGAGAATATTTTAGATGTGAGAGATCTCCCTCAGTATAGAAGAGGAGCCATACAAGACTGGCTCATTCAGAAAGCAAAGATATGGACAACCAGGAAGATTTCTATAGTGGCCAACCACATCTGGGCCATTTATGATGGGAAGAACCAAACTAAGCATAACCCCCAGTTTGCTGTAATGAGTTGTATTGATAATAACTTAGCTTTTACTACTTATTACGAAAGTAATATCAAGTGTAAAGAAAGGAATAGACCAATAGCTTGTAATTTCTATTTGCAACAAGATGAGAGTTTACTTGTAACCTATTGTCGCAGGAAGAAAGGGCATCTGGCAATCACAGCAGGGCTTCTCATTGATTCTCACAATCGCCCAAGAATGGCCTTCAACAGCAAAACTTCTCCAAAAAAGGAAGAGCATGAAATGGAAATTGATGCGATTTCTCAAGGAATCAAGTTAGCTAAGGAAGAAGGTTTCAGCAGAATTCACATTCAAGTTAACCAGAGGGACACAAACAAGATTTGTAATGAGGTGAAGAATGGATCCCAGCCGATGATCAATCACTACCCCGACTTAGCCCATGATATTAGTACTATGTCTCATGTTCAGTTTTTGGATTGTAATGATATGTTTAAACAATTTCCAGCGTTTTTGGTTACTAATATGTTTAATGGTGATTGTCTTGGAAGATCTGGAGGAATGAAGACATTCCATTAGCTATTGTATTAGGATGTGGGGATGTGTCTTTAGAACCCCATCGCACTAGTGGTAGTAGTTTGTGTAATATGATAAACCCTTAACCTTGCTTTATATATATGAATGCACAAGTTTACATAAAAAAAAAGCTAAGCTTAAGCCGGTCAGGATAGAACTACCCTTGCCTTCACTTCTTAATTCTCACCGCTAGCTGGCTAGCTAGTGAAGACATGAGATGATGCCAAGAACCAGAGAGAGCCTCTTTTTCTGAAAGATATATAGTTGTATATTAAATGAGAGTTGGAATGTTGTTACACCAAGAACCAAATAATTGTCATTTTCTACCTAGGTTTGCTAGCACCCGAGATATTATTAGATCTAGAAACATGAGTCCAAGTTATTTTGCATAAAGCAGTTGATAATTTCAGTATATCGTCCAGAGCTATTTTGGTGACTAGACGTATTGATCCTATTCCTTTTAAGAAGTTTACATTTGCCAGACAGTCCAAATGGAACATGATTTCATCAAATTGCAAACATGATGCTAATTTCAATCCCACCAAGATGGCCTTCACTACTGGATCTCATGGCCCTTTGCCATTTGCAATCTCTACTGCTCAAACTTTACCATTTGCCAACTTGCATAGAGTGTCCGTTCCAAAACCCTCACTCCCAACACTTATCGACAAAGACCAATAGCTCATTAGGTTGAGACACTACTAAAATTAAGGTTTTTAGTAACGATACATATCGTTACTAAAAATTCAAATCGTTACTAAACTAAGTTTTTGTAATGATAAAAGTTGTTACATGTCGTTGCAGGAGATGACGTAACGAAAGATCAAATTATTTATCGTAACAATTTTTATTCGTTATTAAAAGTTATATTGTTACTAAAAATATTATTTTGTAACGTATTGTTATTGTAGTCTCAAATTTATTCAAGTCTTTAGTACTATCTTTGGTAACGAAATACTTGTAACTAATAAAATATATGATAACGATTTAAAGTCGTTACAAATACCTTCGTAACAAAAAAACATATTTTACTAGTGAGGGGCCGGCACGAAGAGTGTGTTGATTTGGGACCTTGTTGATCCTACCAAGCTGCCCATATCCATGTAGGTCTGAGCCTGATCCATAACAATTTCAAATTCCTTAATTTTCTATTTAATTGACATCTAGAAAATTAAAGTTTCTAGAGGAAGCAAGCCAAGGTTTGAAGGCTTTGGGTACTGTTTGAAAGGCAGAAGGTAGTCAACCAGTTGCGGAGAGCCTCATCATCCCTAGTAGAAGACGGTCGGTCCAGTGACATAATGTTCCACCACTTTAAACAACACGACAATGAGGGAAAACATTGGTCATGAAGTAGATGTCAGCTGAGTTAATTCCTCTTTTGAGAATTGAAGCTTTGCATGGGATGATGTCCTGAAGTATCTTTCAAATTAGGAGTCTGATACGAAACAGGATGACACACTTCCAGATTTTATTCATTGTAGCTCCAATCTGGGAACGGCCCAAAGGGGATCCATTCTCCTGAGATTCGATCGTAGATACCAGGTGATAAACTGACTTGACAGTAAAGTCCCCATTTTTCGACCTCCCCCAACACTAGCGTCTAGTTTGCTCGAGACACTAAGGACCATTTTATAGAAGACGTCGGCATCCTTTTACAAAACCATTCAGTGATTGTGTCTATGCTCCAGCTTCTAAAGTAAGATTCAATCAGATTAGCAACCATCCTGTGGTTAAGAACATGTAAGGGAATAAACCATTCCCAAGGCTTACCTCCTAGCTATCCTTGAATCCATCTTTCAAGGATGCGAGTTGACTTACCATCACCAATTATGCTTCTGGCACCAATCTTCAGTAGTAGTGGAAGGGCACCCTAAAGGGAGTTCCATAGTAGGCTTGGTTTAGCTCCCAACTGAGCGTGAATGATATCTGAATCTTGGAAGTACTTGGCTTTAAGGACTCTTGTCAGCATTAGGTCCAGATGTTGTAGGATCCACCAACATTTCATAGCCAAAAGTGCGTCATTAAAGGATGATTAATCTTTGAATCCCCAACCACCACTATCGAGGCTTGTACATAGCATATCCCACTTGCGTCAGCAAATGCCTTTCTTTGCAATAGAGTATGACCACGAGAATTGTCTAATGGCACCTTGGATTTCTTTGATCAGAGCTAGAGGTAATTTCATTACTCCCATCATGTATGAGGGAATGACCTAAAGAACCGAATTTATAAGAAACCAGGCATTTCCAACTCATAATACACGCCTAGACCCTACCTCTAATGTAAGTGGATATCTGCTTTTTATGTCTTCATATTGTACATGAAAATCCAAGGTAGAGACCAAGGTTGTTGACCTCTTTCACTCCAAAGATCCTAGCAATATGGTTTTACGGATTTGTTGACAGCCCTACCGAGAACATCATCCCTGATATAACTATATTAATATTTTGCACTGATGCTTCTCTGAATTCCTCAATGAGGGCCAACATTGAAATACCCCAAACTTAGATATGGTGTTTAAGTGATAAAAAGATATAAGAAGGCTAAATAATGCCTTGGAAACATTAAGAAACATTTTTTTTAATCAAAGAAAACATAAGGAAACACCAAAAGAGCAGTTTAAGCAAAAACATGCTCTAAGCTTGGAGAGACTTGGGTGAGCACCCAAATATCATTCCAAGACCTTAGTAATATCCTAATGGTCACTTTAAGTCAATTACCAAAGAAAACCAAGCTCAAAAACAAGCTAAAACACAAACTGTGCTTTAAGGACTCTTAAAGCACATTTTTGAAAAATTGTCTTAGAAAGGGGTTTTAAATGGCTAAATGCCCATGATTACTCCTTAATTAACTTGTGTGCTAATTATTATCACATTAGGAAGTCTAAATCAATGGGAAATCATAATTTCACAATTATGTGCACTAGTTTGTGAATAGTAATCAAATAGTGCCTAATTTAGTCTTTAGTCAATTTAGTTTATTTAGTTGGTCAAAAAGACCATGACTAGCCTAATTAATGAGGGGGCCGGTTTTCTAAGGGTGTGAGTCACCAAGAGTAGCCAATTAATGTTAGAAGAAAAAGAGGAAAAGTAAGTGGTTTACTATTTGCTTTTTAAGGAATCAAAATATCTCATTTATACCACCTCTCTCCTCCTTTCTTCATTCTTCATCTTCTCCATCGGTTTCTCTTGCTTCCTTTCTTCTCTTTCACGTAAGAAGCAACCTCCATGCTAGCTCCATCTTCTTTTGCCCACATCTTGCTCATTTAAGCTCCAAAATCAAAACCAAGCACATATATCTCTTAGTTAGCTCAAGCTCTAACTTTCTATCTTTTCAAAACTTCAAGAGCCTCATTTTGGAGCCAAGGCAAACCCCAATTAGAGGAGGAAACTCAAGCTTGGAGACTCCATTAGCTTCTCCATTCTCTTAAGGTAAAGAATATGTAAGAAAAATGAAGTTCCCACCATTTCTTCACATGTCCGAAAATTATCACTCATGGGGCTTCATGTTTATTCTTTGTTCTAGGTTGTTTCTACTCTCCAAAGGATAAAGGAGGTCCTTCTTTACTCATATCCAAGCATGTCTTGAGAAACCAAGGTAAAACAACCAATTTAATACCTTAAAACACATTTTAACCTAGGTTTTATTCCTTAGGGTTAGTGTGTTGTTTAGTACTCATTGGAGTCATTGAATATTGCTTAGAACATCGGCAAGGAAAACTTGATTTGGTGACCGAGATTGAGCAAGGAAAACCTAAGGAAGAAAGTTTGTGAAGCTTGGAAAAGAACAAGGTAAATGTCTTACCTTAAGGTGTTTAATGCATTAAGGGGTGGGATTTAGATAGGTGATGAGTTTAGTGTAGAGTTTACATTGGGAAAGAATTATAAAAACCTAGGAGAAACAATGACTATACTTGTGAACTTGTGACTAAGGAGCAAATGAGAAAAGGAGATAGATTAAGAATGTCAAGGTGAATTATAAGAAACATTTAAATTGCAATGGGAGCCTTGTTGTGTGTATTTGCAGGTCAAAGGCTATATATATTGAGGAAATTCAGTGTTTAAGATTTATGCATTTAAGGGCCTAAGAGCCAAGTCATTTAAGGGCCTAAGTGCCAAGCAATTTAAGTTTATGCACTATATTGTGATGTAGTGTAGTTTTGGTGTATGATGTGTTAAGGAGGTTTAATGAGAGTTTGAATGTTGATAGCTATTTGATGGTGAGAAACTAAATGTTTTGGTGTAATAATATACTAGAGAACCCATGGCAAAATTTAGTGAAGAACCTAAGTGTTTAAGATGTGTAAGGAGATTTATGACTAAGGAAGTACTAAGAACTTTAGGAGTAGTTTTGAGAAGAAGGGTGAGTTTAAGGTGTTTTATGAGTTAGAATGACTTAGGCACCATCATGGAGGATTTAGGAATCAAATGAATGTCTTGGCATGAACTTGTGTATTTAGGACTTAGGCAAATATTGGTAAACAAGTAGAAGGAAATAATGTGTTGGAAGAAGGAGGCATAAACTTGTGTAGGAAACTTTAAGTAGTTGCATAAAGGATTTTAGATGGTGAAAGATGCTTGGGAGATGATGTTATAGTGGTGAGGAAGCATTTGGCATAGTGGTTATAATAGGTAGGAACCACCACTTAGGAGCCTAGTGAAAAACATTACAAGTGTTGGCATTATTATAAGGAGAATGCATAATGACTAAGGTGGATATTGGTGAGTGATTTAATGAGTTTAGTGGAGGGCTTAAGGTGTATTTGAAGTGCCCAAATGAGGTTAGAACATACTAGGATATATGAGGTGAAGTTTGGAGACAAATGGGAATTTAGAAAAGAGTTCTGGAGCCGACCGACCTTAGGGACCGGACCTGCAAGGTCGGTCGAGCTCAGTTTACACTACCGGAAAGAGTTTCTGGAATGGACCGACCTTGGGGACCGGACTTGCAAGGTCGGTCGGGCTTGTGTTTTGAGTACGGATTGAGTCTCTGGAATGGACCGACCTTGGGACCGGACTTACAAGGTCGGTCATGCCTAGAATTTTGTACGGGAATTGGTCTCTGGAATCGACCGAACTTGGGACCGACCTTGGCAAGGTCGGTCGGGCTTAAATTTCCACGGGGAAAACTCTCGGAATGGACCGACCTTGGGGACCGGACTTGCAAGGTCGGTCGGGGTAAAATTTTCAGACGGTAATATGTCCTGGAATGGACCGACCTTGGGTAAGGTCGGTCGGTAAGGTCGGTCGAGCCAAAAACAAAAAAAAAAGAGAAATTTTAAATTCTAAAGATGCTAACTGGTTATAAGGTATGCCATTGGTAGGGTAATAATGATTAGGAACCTAAGAACCTAAGGAATTAAGTTAAGTTAAGTATAAACCTTAATGTTTAAAGTTAAGTTTATAAGGTTAAGTGGTAAGGACTTAAGAGAGTATTGGATGGGAATCTTTAGGGACTAAATGAGTTAAGTAAGGTGCAAATAACTAATGGCCTAAAAATGAATGAATGTTTTAGGTTTGTGAATTGGGACCCCGGAGAAGGTTAAACAAACGACAGTCGACGGTGAACGGTACAGTCTTTCTTGTGACCTGCTTGCTAACGAGGTGTCCCTCGGCTTGTGTGCTATCTGTTTATTGCTATGACTAAGACAAGATAAAGCATGCAACCGGTTATACTTGTTCTCGTTGTGAATGTGTTTTCTTTACACTAACCCACGAGACTTGAGATTGTTACTAACTAAGTTTAGTACTTATGAGTTAAGAAAAGGAGTTAATTGGTATCTGTTGGTTAATACCCGTTAAGGTTTAACTAACACATGGTTTGTAAGATTTTCACTAACTGGAACTTAAGGGGGGAGTGAGGAACCTGGGACTGACTCCGGTCATGCATGCTAAGGAAAGGGGGTCGGTATCTGAATCAGATCCGCCCTCCGCTTAAGGACTTGTCTTCGGACTTGTTGCCTAGGGTCGGTTGCCGGCTCAGCTACACTGGACTCCCGTCCAAGGTAGGTGGCATTAAGATGGTGCGGTAGGATCACCTAAATCCTAAGTTTAAGTTAAGCTACAACCATTCCATTCTAGGAACGGTTTGTATACTGAGGTTAAGATAAGGTTAAGACTGAGGTAAGTTAAGGGAACTGAGGATAAGAGGAATCAGATTGGAGGAGGTTATTACTAACCCATTTGTTAAGGGAACGCTTGTGTCGTTCATTGTTGTGGACTATGTATGTTCATTTGTGGATGGTTGTTTATTGCACTTCATATTATGCTTGTGTATCTAATCAACTTCCATGCTATCGACAATTAGTCGTCGTAGCCCCGTTAGCTTGGGGGCCACGAGAGGGTCGTACCAGCATTCGTGCTTACCCCCTTTGGGGGCTGTTTTTACACTTGCAGGTAAGAGGCCCATGAAGTCACACCACGAGAGTAGGAGCGGTTAGACTTAGGATGGGTTACTTATTTTGAGCACGGGTTGCGCTTGTGCGCCCGTCTGTTTATATTTAAACTGATGTAAGTTGGTGTTTATGACTTGGATACTTAAACTCGGTTGGTTGGTGGTGTTTTGGTCGGTTGTGTGTTTTGGATAAGTGTTGTAAATCGGTTTAAGGTTCGGTATATTCTAATGATCAGACCGTGGCAAGGTCCCGGTGTTTGTTATTTCCGCTGTGACGTTTTTGATTAAGTGTTAAGTTTGCGATAACCACGATTGGCTTTGGACGGGGTGTTACAAAAAGTGGTATCAGAGCATAGTTACGCTCTGATCAAGAAATACCGGACATGAGTAACCACCGAGTTAGGTTATAAGTTAAGAAATAAGTGATGGGTTAAGGGTGTGAGCTGTTAGAGTGAGAAGAGTCAGATGACCACTTTAGTGTGGATCGTCTTTACCGTCTACGGACGTTATAATTCGTTAACCGAAACAGTGGTGGATACGAATCTAATGTGAGTTGTGATTGTTCAGATGTCAGGAAGGAGAGGCCGAGGCCGTGGTAGGGGGACGAGACTGAGATACCGGGAGGGCAGACAATCGCAGAGATCGTAGCTGCCGCTTTAGGGCACATGGGCTATCAGCCTGGTGTGGGTGCACCACCTCCACCGCCACAACCCCGGGAACCAAACTGGGTGAAGAGTCTAGCCGACCTTCGACCCGCACACTTCAAGGGGGAGACTGATCCCGCCAAGCTTGAGGCGTACATCTCCGAGCTGGAGACCGCCTTCGAGACCCTTGACGTCCCTGCTGGGATCAAGGTGCGTCTAACTGCGTTCTACCTGAAGGGGGCAGCAGGCGATTGGTGGAAGCTGGTGAGGGCCGAGCATGTGGCCAATCCAGACTTCGGCTGGGACCAGTACACAGCATTGCTACGAGCAAATTACTATCCCGCCCATGTCCAGACGAAGAAACGCTTGCAGTTGGATGCACTTAAGCAGACGGACAAGATGACGGTAGACGAGTATTACTCAGGGTTCACCGCCTTGCTCCGTCTTCTGCCAGGTCTTGGATACTCAGACCAGATACTGGTGGACCGTTCTATGGCGGGCTTAGCCATCGACTCCGCTACGGCATGGGGCCGACGAGCTATACTACCTTGCAGGTAATAAAAATGAGTAAGATATAATTAAGTGAATAAAATCCAGTTTGTGAGAAATAAGAGGAAATAATACTTTGGGAAGCAGGAGTGCTATCATGTCGCTGCTAAGGTTGAGATAACCATCCAGCTGAGGGACGAGGACAATGCTAAGAGAAAGAACGCTGGGAAGAGCACTGAGCATCAAGGGCAAGGAGGGTACAAGAAACAGAAGTACCAGCCTCAAGCCCAGAAAGGTCAGAACCAAAAAGGGAAGGAGGAAAAGGAGAAGGCTCCAGAAGAGCCACTGAAGTTGACATATGCATACGCAGCTAAGCCCCTGCGCTCAAGGGCGCCAAAGGGTAAAGAAGTTAATATTGAGTGAGTTAAGAGACAATTAGTAACCGTTTAAGATATGAGTACTGATATTGTGAATAATCAGGATCTGAGACTGAAAAGGGAGCCGGTGGTGGCTACCAGCGATGCTACATCTGTCAGTGGTGTCACAAGGACCACCCCGGGCTTGATTGTAAGGGGTGGAGTGCAATTACTGTGGGGTATACGGACACCGAGCATACGAGTGCTTCTGGAACCCCGCTAGCAGAGCCTTTAGGCCCGAGACGAAGGGCAAGGGCAAGACCGATCAGGGAGCTGGATCTGACGGTCAGAGGAGGGTGCAACAAGCTGCAGATAAGAACCCACGGGTAGCCCAGAAGTCGGGACCCACACTACACTTGGTGAACCGGGACGATGAGCCTGAACCCTCATCGAGACCAGGTACTGCTAAGACCGTTAAGTGATATAATTACCTACTTACCGCATTATCATGCATGTTTGGTGAATAATTGAGTTAAGTGAGAATGAGATAAGATTAGAACTTAAGTAAGATATAACCTACTACCACCTTAGGAAAATTCAACATTTGCTATCCAATGCCTTCAACACCTAACCCAGAGTACACCGACCTCGAAACCCTAGACTTTCCAACCAAACAATGTCAGGTTATTCGCCCAGGTATGATTTTGTTAAGGGGATACCTGACACCAGCAGCGCAAATAGCCATCATCAGGAAATGCAATCAACTAGGAATGGGACCGGGAGGTTTTTATACACCGGAATACCCAGGGGGAGCAAGAATGAAGCTAAAGATGATGAGCTTAGGCAAGGATTGGAATCCGTATGCCAAAACCTACCAAACCACGAGGATACAAGATGGAGTCTCACCACCGGGAATACCTGAAGAGTTCCATCCGGTTATTACACAAGTCGTGGAGATCACTCAGCAGTTGGAAGCTGACCCGATTCCAGACATACAAGCGGACATCTGTATTGTAAATTTCTATGAGAAAGATGGGCGACTTGGACTACATTAGAACAAGGACAAGACAACGGAGTCTCTCGAACGAGGGATACCCGTAGTGTCTTAGTCCATTGGAGATGATGCAGAATTTTTATACGGCGAGCAGAAGCGTACGGACCATGCAAATAAGTTAGTACTTAAGTCAGGGGATGTATTAGTTATGGGAGGAGAATCAAGGATGTTGTATCATGGGATTAAGAGAATCAAGCTGAATACAGCACCGTCAGCAGTAATCAATGCGACGCATATGAGACCAGGACGGTTAAACCTAACCTTTAGACAATATTAGCCATGTAATGCTTTAGTATGGGATAAGGAATGAGATGTAAGATTAAAGCACATCTTGTAAACAGGATGGATATGAATAAATAACAGTGTTGTTCATATAATTGTTATGACTCTTGTTATACCATCATTACTCATGAAGCTTGTGAATACAATTAGGTCATGGACTCGGTACGGAAGGTGCGCTAAGCATACTTACAGAGGCACAGGCCGACGCCAGCGGTACTATCCTCACCGGCACCTTTCCGATTAATGGGATCGAGGCATCAGTCCTCTTCGACTCAGGGGCCTCGCATACCTTTGTCTCGGCATCTTTCGCGAGAAGGTTGGGGCTAGACACTGATGAGCTACCCGATTTCACGGTTACGCTCCCGTCTAAGGAGAAGGTTTGTTGCACTCGCTACTACCGAGGAGCCATTGTCAGAATTAAGGGGGAAGACTTTCCAGTCAGTTTTATTGAGTTCAGGGAGTTGGGATTTGATGTTATCTTCGGGATGAAATGGTTGGAGCGGCACAAGGGACGTATCCTCTGCGCCGAGCATAGGTTGCTGCTCAGGAGCCCGTCTGGGGTAACGATATCATACCGCCAGAGGCCTAGAGAGCCTTCGACTAAGATCATCACCGCTATGGCAATGTATAAGGAATTGAGGAGGAAGGAAGAAGTGTACCTCTGCTATGTACAGGACATAGAGAGAGACCCCGAGTTTGACCTCGACTTACCGGTAGTGTTGGAGTTCCCCGATCTCTTTCCACGGGAACTGCCCGGCATGCCACCCACTCGGGAGGTAGAGTTCACCATCGAGCTGCTACCTGGTGCCGAACCGATAGCCAAGGCATCATACCGCATGGCTCCGACAGAGATGAATGAGTTAAAAGAACAGTTAAAAGATTTGTTAGACAAGGGATTCATCAGACCAAGTGTATCACCATGGGGAGCGCCAGTTCTCTTCATGAAGAAGAAGGATGGTAGTCTCTGCCTCTGCTTCGACTATAGAGAGTTGAATGCAGTGACAGTGAAGAATAAGTACCCACGACCCCGCATTGACGATCTGTTCGATCAGTTGAAGGGAGCATCTGTGTTTTCCAAGATTGATCTCAGATCGGGGTATCATCAGATAGCCATTAAGGAGGGAGACATTGAGAAGACGGCATTCCGGACACGATACGGCCACTATGAGTTTACAGTGATGCCGTTCGGTTTGTCGAACGCACCGGCGAAATTTATGGATCTGATGAACCGCTTGTTCCGGGAGCAGCTGGACAAGTCGGTGGTGGTGTTCATTGATGACATTTTAATATATTCGAAATCAAGAGCTGAGCATGAGGAACATCTGAGGAGAGTACTGGAGATATTGAGGGAGAACCAGCTATATGCTAAGTTCTCCAAGTGTGAGTTTTGGCTTGACCAGGTCTCTTTCCTGGGTCATGTCATCTCAGATGCTGGGATCTCGGTGGATCCAGCAAAGATTGATGCCGTGCGTACTTGGCCGAGACCGAAGACAGTTACCGACATTCGGAGCTTCCTTGGCTTGGCAGGTTACTACCGGCGGTTTGTTAAAGATTTCAGCAAGGTCGCAAAGCCGATGACTAGTCTGATGAAGAAAGATGCACCGTTCTTATGGACGGCTGACTGTGAGAGATCATTTCAGAGTTTGAAAGACTCACTGACCACTGCACCGGTTCTGACCATCCAGACGGTACGGAGGGCTTTGAGGTTTACTGTGTTGCATCCGGCAGAGGGCTGGGTTGCGTGCTCATGCAACATGGCAAGGTGGTGGCATATGCCTCATGCCAGTTGAAGAAACATGAGGAGAACTACCCCACACATGATTTATAGCTGGGAGCTGTAGTCTTCGCTTTGAAGATATGGCGCCATTACTTATACGGGGTTAGTGTGACAATCTACACCGATCACAAGAGCTTGAAATATATATTCACTCAGAAGGAGTTGAATCTCAGACAAAGGAGATGGTTAGAATTTCTGAAAGACTATGACATTGACCTCCAGTACAAAGAAGGGAAGGCCAATGTTGTAGCAGACGCCCTGAGTCGTCGAGCACACTCACTCCATTCGCTAGTCTCTTTCTCCAGCTTGGTTGATGAGGTGCGAGAGGCTCAGAGGGCAGATGAGTATATGAGAGAGGTCAGACAGAAGCTGACAGATGGTACCTTTGAGAGTCAGAAATATGACTTCAGACTTCACGACGATGATCTGATCAGACTTAAGGGCAGGTTATGCATACCACGGGGCAATACGGATCTGAAAGACCGCATACTCAGGGAATCACACTGTTCTTCAGTTTCCATCCATCCGGGAGCCTCTAAGATGTATAAAGACATGAAGAGATACTTCTGGTGGTCGGGGATGAAGACAATGTTACCGAGTTCATCTTGAGGTGTCTCACTTGCCAGAAGGTGAAATTCGAGCACCGACGACCGGGCAATGGTACAGTCGATGCCAGTTCCGGAATGGAAGTTCCATGATATCTCCATGGACTTTGTAGTTGGACTCCCACCTGCTAGGGGAGGTCTCAACATGATATGGGTGGTGGTGGATCGCCTTACCAAAGTAGCCCGATTCATACCGATGAAGGATACTTGGAAGGTGACCAAATTTGCTGAGTTATTTGAAAAAGAAATCATGAGACATCACGGGATACCGAAGACCATAGTGTCAGATAGAGATACCAGATTCCTTTTGAGGTACTGGAGAGCTAAGAGAGAAGCGTTGGGTACAGAACTGAAGTTGAGTACCGCGTTCCATCCTCAGACAGATGGTCAGACTGAGCGTACGATTCAGACACTCGAGGACATGCTGAGAGCATGTGCCTTAGACTTCCAGGGCAGTTGGATTGACAAATTACATCTGATCGAGTTTTCATACAACAACAGCTATCACGCTTCGATCAAGATGGCATCTTTTCAAGCGTTGTACGGTAGGCCATGTCGTACACCGCTCTGCTGGATGAGTCGAGTGAGACAGTCATTATAGGACCGGAATATCTAGAACAAGTTAAGGCTGAAGTTCAATAAATCAGGGAGAATATGAAAGCTGCTCAAGATAGGCAGAAGTCGTATGCTGATGTTCGACAACGAGACCTGGAGTTCACAGTGGGCGACCGGGTATTTCTGCGGGTATCACCGATGAAGGGTGTGTTTAGATTCGTGCAGAAGGGCAAGTTAAGCCCGAAGTTTGTTGGTCCTTATGAGATTACGGAGCGGGTGGGCCCGGTTGCTTACAGGTTGAATTTACTTGCTGAACTGGGTAAAGTGCATGATGTTTTTCATGTTTCACAGCTAAAGAAATACATGCACCACCCCTCCCATGTGTTAGAACCTGAGAGGTTGACATTAGAACCGAATATGAGATCAGTGGAGCTTCCTCAGAGAATCTTGGATAGTAAGACTAGGGACACTCGCCATAAGTCAGTGCGACTGGTGAAGGTTCTCTGGTCTAACCAAGATGTCGAAGAGGCCACGTGGGAATTAGAAGATAAGATGAGGGCGAAGTACCCTTCTTTGTTTACCGACTAGATCGTCTGTATAGGGTATGGGGCGTACCCCTTTTTAAGGGGGGTAGAGCTTCCTCCCTTTTGAGTTAGGAAACGAACATGTTTGTCGTTTGTTCGGTTGTGTAAGATATGATTTTGTGTAAGTTGCTACACTTTGGTGATAAGTTTGAGATATGTATAATACTTATGTATTATATTTGTGGTAGACCTTTGAGTCTTGAGATGTGTGAATGAGAATATAAGATGTGGTGTTAAGATTGAGAAATTGAGTACCGTGAATGATTAAGCATATGTGTGAACTTTGGGGACAAAGTTCTTTTAAGGGGGGTAGATTGAAATACCCCAAACTTAGATATGGTGTTTAAGTGATAAACTAAGATATAAGAAGGCTAAATAATGCCTTGGAAACATTAAGAAACATTTTTTTTAATCAAAGAAAACATAAGGAAACACCAAAAGAGCAGTTTAAGCAAAAACATGCTCTAAGCTTGGAGAGACTTGGGTGAGCACCCAAATATCATTCCAAGACCTTAGTAATATCATAATGGTCACTTTAAGTCAATTACCAAAGAAAACCAAGCTCAAAAACAATCCAAAACACAAATTGTGCTTTAAGGACTCCTAAAGCACATTTTTGAAAAATTGTCTTAGAAAGGGGTTTTAAATGGCTAAATGCCCATGATTACTCCTTAATTAACTTGTGTGCTAATTATTATCACATTAGGAAGTCTAAATCAATGGGAAATCAAAAATTTCACAATTATGTGCACTAGTTTGTGAATAGTAATCAAATAGTGCCTAGTTTAGTCTTTAGTCAATTTAGTTTATTTAGTTGGTCAAACAAGACCATGACTAGCCTAATTAATGAGGGGGCCGGTTTTCTAAGGGTGTGAGTCACCAAGAGTAGCCAATTAATGTTAGAAGAAAAAGAGGAAAAGTAAGTGGTTTACTATTTGCTTTTTAAGGAATCAAAATATCTCATTTATACCACCTCTCTCCTCCTTTCTTCATTCTTCATCTTCTCCATCGGTTTCTCTTGCTTCCTTTCTTCTCTTTCACGTAAGAAGCAACCTCCATGCTAGCTCCATCTTCTTTTGCCCACATCTTGCTCATTTAAGCTCCAAAATCAAAACCAAGCACATATATCTCTTAGTTAGCTCAAGCTCTTCCTTTCTATCTTTTCAAAACTTCAAGAGCCTCATTTTGGAGCCAAGGCAAACCGCCATTAGAGGAGGAAACTCAAGCTTGGAGACTCCATTAGCTTCTCCATTCTCTTAAGGTAAAGAATATGTAAGAAAAATGAAGTTCCCACCATTTCTTCACATGTCCGAAAATTATCACTCATGGGGCTTCATGTTTACGCTTTGTTCTAGCTTGTTTCTACTCTCCAAAGGATAAAGGAGGTCCTTCTTTACTCATATCCAAGCTTGTCTTGAGAAACCAAGGTAAAACAATCAATTTAATACCTTAAAACACATTTTAACCAAGGTTTTATTCCTTAGGGTTAGTGTGTTGTTTAGTACTCATTGGAGTCATTGAATATTGCTTAGAACATCGGCAAGGAAAACTTGATTTGGTGACCGAGATTAAGCAAGGAAAACCTAAGGAAGAAAGTTTGTGAAGCTTGAAAAAGAACAAGGTAAATGTCTTACCTTAAGGTGTTTAATGCATTAAGGGGTGGGATTTAGATAGGTGATGAGTTTAGTGTAGAGTTTACATTGGGAAAGAATTATAAAAACCTAGGAGAAACAATGACTATACTTGTGAACTTGTGACTAAGGAGCAAATGAGAAAAAGGAGATAGATTAAGAATGTCAAGGTGAATTATAAGAACATTTAAATTGCAATGGGAGCCTTATTGTGTGTATTTGCAGGTCAAAGGCTATATATATTGAGGAAATTTAGTGTTTAAGATTTATGCATTTAAGGGCCTAAGAGCCAAGTCATTTAAGGGCCTAAGTGCCAAGCAATTTAAGTTTATGCACTATATTGTGATGTAGTGTAGTTTTGGTGTATGATGTGTGTTAAGGAGGTTTAATGAGAGTTTGAATGTTGATAGCTATTTGATGGTGAGAAACTAAATGTTTTGGTGTAATAATATACTAGAGAACCCATGGCAAAATTTAGTGAAGAACCTAAGTGTTTAAGATGTGTAAGGAGATTTTATGACTAAGGAAGTACTAAGAAACTTTAGGAGTAGTTTTGAGGAAGAAGGGTGAGTTTAAGGTGTTTTATGAGTTAGAATGACTTAGGCACCATCATGGAGGATTTAGGAATCAAATGAATGTCTTGGCATGAACTTGTGTATTTAGGACTTAGGCAAATATTGGTAAACTAGTAGAAAGGAAATAATGTGTTGGAAGAAGGAGGCATAAACTTGTGTAGGAACTTTAAGTAGTTGCATAAAGGAATTTCAGGTGGTGAAAGATGCTTGGGAGATGATGTTATAGTGGTGAGGAATCATTTTGGCATAGTGGTTATAATAGGTAGGAACCACCACTTAGGAGCCTAGTGAAAAACATTACAAGTGTTGGCATTATTATAAGGAGAATGCATAATGACTAAGGTGGATATTGGTGAGTGATTTAATGAGTTTAGTGGAGGGCTTAAGGTGTATTTGAAGTGCCCAAATGAGGTTAGAACATACTAGGATATATGAGGTGAAGTTTGGAGACAAATGGGAATTTAGAAATAGAGTTCTAGAGCCGACCGACCTTAGGGACCGGACCTGCAAGGTCGGTCGAGCTCAGTTTACACTACCGGAAAGAGTTTCTGGAATGGACCGACCTTGGGGACCGGACTTGCAAGGTCGGTCGGGCTTGTGTTTTGAGTACGGATTGAGTCTCTGGAATGGACCGACCTTGGGACCGGACTTACAAGGTCGGTCATGCCTAGAATTTTGTACGGGAATTGGTCTCTGGAATCGACCGAACTTGGGACCGACCTTGGCAAGGTCGGTCGGGCTTAAATTTCCCACGGGGAAAACTCTCGGGAATGGACCGACCTTGGGGACCGGACTTGCAAGGTCGGTCGGGGTAAAATTTTCAGACGGTAATATGTCCTGGAATGGACCGACCTTGGGTAAGGTCGGTCGGTAAGGTCGGTCGAGCCAAAAACAAAAAAAAGAGAAATTTTAAATTCTAAAGATGCTAACTGGTTATAAGGTATGCCATTGGTAGGGTAATAATGATTAGGAACCTAAGAACCTAAGGAATTAAGTTAAGTTAAGTATAAACCTTAATGTTTAAAGTTAAGTTTATAAGGTTAAGTGGTAAGGACTTAAGAGAGTATTGGATGGGAATCTTTAGGGACTAAATGAGTTAAGTAAGGTGCAAATAACTAATGGCCTAAAATGAATGAATGTTTTAGGTTTGTGAATTGGGACCCCGGAGAAGGTTAAACAAACGACAGTCGACGGTGAACGGTACAGTCTTTCTTGTGACCTGCTTGCTAACGAGGTGTCCCTCGACTTGTGTGCTATCTGTTTATTTGCTATGACTAAGACAAGATAAAGCATGCAACCGGTTATACTTGTTCTCGTTGTGAACGTGTTTTCTTTACACTAACCCGCGAGACTTGAGATTGTTACTAACTAAGTTTAGTACTTACTGAGTTAAGAAAAGGAGTTAAGTATTGGTATCTGTTGGTTAATACCCGTTAAGGTTTAACTAACACATGTTCTGTAAGATGCTCACTAACTGGAACTTGGGGGGGGGGAGTGAGGAACCCGGGACTGACTCCGGTCATGCATGCTAAGGAAAGGGGGTCGGTATCTGAATCAGATCCGCCCTTCGCTTATGGACTTGTCTTCGGACTTGTTGCCTAGGGTCGGTTGCCGGCTCAGCTACTCTAGACTCCCCTCCAAGGTAGGTGGCATTAAGATGGTGTGGTAGGATCACCTAAATCCTAAGTTTAAGTTAAGCTACAACCATTCCCATTCCAGGAACGGTTTGTATACTGAGGTTAAGATAAGGTTAAGACTGAGGTAAGTTAAGGAGAACTGAGGATAAGAGGAATCAGATTTGGACGAGGTTATTACTAACCCATTTGTTACGGGAACGCTTGTGTCGTTCATTTGTTGTGGACTATGTATGTTCATTTGGGGATGGTTGTTTATTGCACTTCATATTATGCTTGTGTATCTAATCAACTTCCATGCTATCGACAATTAGTCATCGTAGCCCCGTTAGCTTGGGGGCCACGAGAGGGTCGTACCAGCATTCGTGCTTACCCCCTTTGGGGGCTGTTTTTACACTTGCAGGTAAGAGGCCCATGAAGTCACACCACGAGAGTAGGAGCGGTTAGACTTAGGGTGGGTTACTTATTTTGAGCACGGGTTGCGCTTGTGCGCCCGGCTGTTTATATTTAAACTGATGTAAGTTGGTGTTTATGACTTGGATACTTAAACTCGGTTGGTTGGTGGTGTTTTGGTCGGTTGTGTGTTTTGGATAAGTGTTGTAAATCGGTTTAAGGTTCGGTATATTCTAATGATCAGACCGTGGCAAGGTCCCGGTGTTTGTTATTTCCGCTGTGACGTTTTTGCTTAAGTGTTAAGTTTGCGATAACCACGATTGGCTTTGGACGGGGTGTTACAAACATTCTTTATGCATTAATTTTAGTTTCTCTTTCAAAAATAGCGCTGAAATACCCCGTAATTAAAAATAGTGATTAACTAGGCTAATAAGTATTTTAGAAGCTTAATTAAGTCTAAATAAATATTAGGGAACAAATCCCGAAGAAAACGGATCCTTAAAACGGATTAAAAACACAAACGAACCTTAAAGCGCGTTTTTCGAGGAAACCGGGAAAACGTGACTTTAAGCGGGTCATATAGACTCGTAATAATTTTGGTTAACAAAATAGTCATTAATAAACATTAATGAAGGTCTAGAACCAATAAAATCAATAAAACGAGAAAATAGTAAAAACTACAAAAAACGGGAAGTTATGGGGTAAAAGTGTAAATAAAATAAACTAGTGTGTCCACTATTGCAATTAAGATTTTAAAACCCATGTGAGGGAGTGTGTGAGCCGGCTGCCTCTTGTCCCCCTCTCTCATTTTAATTGTTTCTAATTTGCTAAAGGACAAAGCCTTAAAGTAAGTCAAAAAGCAAATTGCTCTCTCTCTCCTCTATTTTCCCCACACTCCACGTACTACACCTCTCTCATTTTCTTTCTTCTACAAGCGATTCCAGTAATGGCGATTTGAGAACCCACTCTCAACAGCCCACTTCCTTCTCACATTTGAAACCCTAAATCACCTCAAATGCTACAAAAATTATACCGTTCAATTCGTCTCGTTAAGGAGATCGTTGTACACCCTTCAAAAATCAAAAACCTCTAACTTCATTTTTGAGGGTATAATCGTTTTGGAGTCTAAGGAGCACCATTTGAAGCTTCATCTTCTTCTTCATGTTCTAAGGTAAGAAAAGGACCAAAGCTCTTCTCTTTTCCATTTTTCCTTGCAAAAATCAAAACTCACGTGAACACCATTGTTCCCCATCCAGCCGTTTTTGGTGTTCCACCTTGAGAGCTGAAGTCTTGTCATTTTCTACCCAAAAACTTCATTAGAGGCTCAAGGTAAGACTTACTAAGTGTTTTAAATGGTTTCCCACAAGTTAGGGTTTAAAAACCTACGTTAGAAATTTACTAGTTTTTGTGTGTGTGTGTGTGTGTATGCCGTGTTAGAGGAGGCTTAAAAAATAAACAAAAAAAAAGAAACAGAGAACAAAGAGGGAGCAAGAAAGGAGAAGGAGAAAAAGGAAAGGAAGCAAGAACCTAAGGTAATGAAGTGCCTCTGTACAGTTTTTAATGTTTGTGTATGTATAAGTGCATTGCTGTAGCAATGGTTTAAAACCACCGTAACAGTAGGAAAGGAATGGGTATATTAATGTGGATGGTATTTGTAGTTTGAAGCTTTTGAAAACAAGTAAGTAAAATGCTAAGTGTAAATATTAAGTGTGCAGTAGGTGTTAGAATTTGTGTGGGAATGGTGTGTATATTGAGCAGGTTGTGAACTGTGTTGAGTGCGCAAAATTATGTGGTGAGAACACTAAGAAATGTAGGGAGACTCTGGCAAAATTTGATTAGGAATCTAGAGACTTGAGTGCTGATAGAAAGGAAAGAAACAGGGAGATTTACAGAGAAAGAAAAGTGAGGTTTTCACTTTGGTTTGTAACAGGAGGAAGAGATGTAGCGGAGTAGAGTTGGAAATGGTGTAATGGGAAGTGTTTAAATAAGTTATGCTAGTTTGAGAGTCATTAAGCTAGTGGGAAGAAGAAGGGAAAAATCTGTAACATTGGTTGAAGAAGGAAACTGCAACAGGAAGAAAAATTTAGCAGTAAAAATCTGTAAGTTGACAGATAATGATATATGTTGGATTAGGATAGTTTAAAGTGCCTAATCAATGTCAAAACATGCTAGATTATATGTAGGAATATTAGGGAAGAGATTGGTAGAAGTTTGGAGTTGAAACAAGCTCAAAAACGTATATATTTTACAAAACTACAACTGGTCCGGGTTTGTAAACCGATACATAAACCCGGACCAGTCAAAAAACTCGACAGATTGTTATACAAATGGAGTGGTCTGGGTTTACAAACTAGAACACTAACCCGGACCACCCCTAAATCATACCCGTAACTTATCAAAGCATGTGGTCCGGGTTTGTAAAGTAGTACACAAACCCGGACCAGTCGTTTTTCACACCCGAGAGTTTTCCAAAGTGTTGGTCCGAGTTTGTAAACCCGGACAGTAACCCGGACCACACCAATTTCTACACAGAATCTGTTTCAAAGCTAATCTAAGGTAGGGTAACGAATGGTAGTATAAGATAATTAAGACATGATTAATGATGTTTAATGGTCATTAAGGCTATAAGCAAGCTTAGGAAATAATTTTAAGTAAGTAACTTAAGTACATGTATTTGAATAACAATGAAATAGTAAGTATAAACCGGGAAACTTTAGAAAAACAATAATTAAGGTTAATTATGGATAATTAACCACCCAATTGTATGTATGTGATAGAACCTGAATTGTGAACACCGAAGGAAAGTCGGCTACAAGTACAACGGTGAACAGTATGAACTTCTCATGCCCCGTATGCTACCTTGGTTACTCTGATTTGTGTGCATGTGTGCTAATTGATCACCTAATAAGATAAACGCACGAATATGAGCTATTATGCTTACTTGTACCATATGATATTGTTCCTTGTTTGGATATTATCTTTTAATCATAGTTTGTATAATTCATGAAATGTATGGATGAATATGAATGTGTGTATGCTTGAATATATTGTGTTGTGACCGAATGTTAATGAGATGGACTTCTAACTGATTCCTAACAAGCTAACCAATCTAACATAATAAATTGGTAATTAAGTTGGAATGAGTAGAAGTCCGATATAGTTTCGGCCACGCGTAAGGAGGCGGAGACACAAGCGGTTGGATCCAATTCCTGGCTCTTAAACTTTTCCACGGTCGAAACCCCTTAAATGGGTAGCATCCTGGATTAGTGAGCCAAGTAAAACCCGGTGGTGGGAGGTGTAGTCCCTGCCCGGAGGTCATACCGACTTAACATAAGTAAAAGTAAGTAAGTAAGAATGAGTAAACAAGTATGAAAAAGTAAGTAAGTAAAGTAAGAGAAAGTTTGTGTAAGTATTGTGTAATGAGTAAAAGAGTAATAAGCATCCGATTAACCCGGATGTGTAATTTGGCTAACCCTTGTGAAGTTAAGCAGTGTATATGCTATTGTATTGCTGTTGACTTGTGTATTGCAATGTGTATGATTGTATGATGTATGTAAAACATGTATGTATGTTAATAATGAACCGCATGTTTAGTCGACCTTAAATAGTCGGCTTGCCCTTGTTAGCACGTAGTATATGCGAAGTTTATATGCAGCTTTTTGCTAAGCCCTTTGAGGCACCGTTTTTAATATTTCCAGGTACTCGTGAAGGGTGAAGACTTGGTGAGAACAAGATGGTTTTTTTTATGTAATTAATGAATTGTGAAAGGTTTACCAAGTTGTACATGGATATAGGCCTTTTTGTTAGCCGGTGTACCATGGGGTACACCCTTTTGGATATTGTGGGATTATGGATTGGTATAGATGAGTAGTTTGTTTAAACTCATTATTTTTGGAAGCTAGTGAAAGGATGTAATTGAATACACTTAGATACTGGTAATACACTTTTGTAAGTATTTGATATTCGGTATTTGGTACGTAATGTAGTAGCTCGGTAATACTTAGACATCAGACCGTGACTGTAAGTAGTGTAAGCCTAGCTAACCGTATGGGCGGTTAGCGGCGTTGTATCACCCGCCGTAGTAGTAGTATTTCCGCTGCGAGTAGTTAGGATTATTGGGATGATTGGACGGTAAGTAAAGGATTAGCGGTAGGGGTGTTACAAAAAGTGGTATCAGAGCGTAGTTATGCTCAGATGACCTAAGTTACCGAGCATAGGGATTACCGAGTTAGGATTTCAACCGTTTTAAAACGGATACTTAGAAACCTAACTAGGATTTACCGTTGTTAACAACGGATACCCTTGAGGTTCTTATGAACGATACCTTGCTTAAATTCCCAGACCCATTGGTCATATGTTACAAGCCTAATGTAGATGTTAAATGTTCAGATGTCAGGACGAGGTCGAGGCCGACCTAGGGGCGAGACTTCTGATGGACCAGGCGCGCAGACGATGACAGAGATCGTCGCCGCCACGGTAGTACAAATGCTACCTCAAGTAATCACAGCTATGCAGCAAACATAACAAAACCAACAAACACAAGTGGGACCAATCCCTCCCCCTCCACCCAGAGAAGCAAACTGGGTAAAGGCAGTAGCGGAACTCCGACCTCCATGTTTTCGAGGCGAGAATGATCCGGCTAAGTTGGAAGCCTACATCTCCGAGATGGAGACGACATTTGAAACCCTCGAAGCTCCTGCTGGAGTTCGAGTTAGAGTAGCGGCTTACTACCTTAAGGATGCAGCCATGGATTGGTGGAAACTAATCAAGAACGAGCATGCAGATGACCCTACCTTTGACTAGGAATCTTTCAACTCTCTCCTCCGATCCAAATACTACCCGGAACATGTCAAAACAAAGAAAAGGCTAGAGCTTGATGCCTTGAAGATGACAGGGAAGATGTCTGTCGATGAGTACTACCGCACCTTCACCTCCCTCCTTCGTCTATTACCCGGCCTTGGGTACACCGGCCAGGTGTTGGTCGATCGCTTATATGGCTGTCTGAGCCATCGTCTTCGGTACGGTATGGGCTACACCAGATTTACCTCCCTTCAGGTAAACTTTGGTTTAAACCCTTAGTACCATTGTAAATCCTTAAATCTTTACCTTTATCTTTTTAACTAAGAATCCCAGCTAATACCTGAAACTTCAGGAGTGTTATCACGCGGCATCTCGCATTGAGATCACTTGCCAACTGAGGGATGAAGAAACCGCGCTTAAGCATAAGGCCAATAACAAGAACACCAGTGCTGAGGAGCAGAACCAGGGAAAGAGCTGGAAAAAGAAGAAGGGGAAGTTCTTCCAGCAAACCCAGAAGAACACCCCTAGTGAGAACAGTGCCCATGAGAAGGGCAAACCAGTTAAGCTTCTTTAGCTTGGTTCTTCTACGCCGGTGGCTGCGAAGCCGCTGAGATCACACCCACCTAAGGGTAAACTCCTAATCTAAATTCGTATTTGTATAAGTATCATAGCTAGTGTTTCCGCACAAATGTGCTAACTCTCTAAGCCTTAGGTTCTGGCTCCGGTTTCACTAAGAACTACTTCGACGGCCGCATCTACGTGTGCAGAAAGTGTAACCAAGACCATCCCAGCATGGCTTGCCATGGGAGAGAAATCAGATGCTACAACTATTAGAAACCGGGACATAGAGCTAATATGTGCCCAGAAAATGCCGAACCCAAAGGGAACTTCCAAAGCTACAAGCAGAGGGAAGGCAAGGAGGTTGCATCTGGTGATGCACCAGCCCAGCAGGCACCACAGGGACAGGGATCCCGAGGTCCTCAGAGGGGCGCACCCCAGAGGCAGCCTATCTTGCACGTTATTGACCGTGACGTGTCTGGTTCTAAGTCCGGCCTAGGTAATTAATCTAAACCTTAAATCCTTGTGAAGCATGTATAAGTATTGGAGTAATTGTTTGAGTGAATGCATGAGTAAATGAATTGAAGTATGTATTGAGCATGAAATGAAGTAGTTGAAACTAGTACTCACCATAGATGAAATTTACAACCATAGGCAGCTTTAATATCTGCTACCCGATACCTTCAAACCCAAATCAAGAAGAGACCGACATCACCACATACCACTACTATAGCGAGCAGTGTCAGGTCATCCGACCAGGTAAGATTTTATTAAAGGGATACCTGACACCCGAAGCCCAAATTTCAATCATCCGACAATGCAACAAGCTAGGAACGGGTCCAGGAGGATTTTATACACCCGAATTCCCCGGTGGACTGAAGATGAAGCTGAAGATGATGTGCTTGAGAAAGGACTGGAATCCTTATACCAAGACATACCAAGAGACACGAACACAAGACGGAGCGACACCACCGACAATACCCCCAGAATTTTAGACACTTGTTACACAAGCAGTAGAACTTGCACAACAATGTGAAAATGATCCGATCCCCGCACTTGAAGCGGACCTTTGTATCGTCAACTTCTATGAGAAAGAAGGACGACTTGAGTTACACCAAGACAAGGACGAGACAGCTGAATCTCTTGAACAAGGAGTGCCCGTAGTGTCTTGGTCCATTGGTGATGACGCCGTATTTTTGTATAGCGAGCAGAAGCGTGTGGACCTCACAGAGAAATTGGTATTGAGATCAGGAGATGTCCTAATCATGGGTGGAAACTCTAGGATTCTGTATCACGGGATCAACAAGATCAAGTTGAATACGGCACCACCAACAATCATCAATGCCACACACATGAAACCTGGACGCCTTAACCTTACCTTTAGGAAGTATTAAATTCATAGTATCATGTAATGTATTAGTAACGTGTATTAGAGACACAGTATGTATGATGGTTGGTTTATCAATAAAGAGCAGTGTTGATTTAAATTCCACTTGTGTCCACCATCATTACTTATGAAATTGTGACTTCAATAGGTTATGGACTCGGTATCGAAGGTAACCTGAGTATCCTCACCGAAGCACAAGCCGGCAAAAGCGGCACCATCTTAACGGGAACCTTCCCAGTGAACGGCATTGAAGCCTCAGTGTTATTCGACTATGGCGCCTCTCACACCTTTGTATCACCATTTTGTGAAGAGGTTGGGGCTAGATGCGGATGAGCAACCGAATTTTCTGGTTACTCTCCCGTCGAAGGAGCGGATACGATGTACCAAGTATTATAAATCAGCCACGGTCCAAATCAAGGGCGAAGCGCTTCCCATCTCCTTCATCGAGTTTAATGGGTTGGGATTCGACTTAATAATCGGAATGAATTGGTTGGAGCGGCACAAGGGTAGAATCCTCTGCGCCGAGCATCGATTGCTGCTCAAGAGTCCTTTGGGGTTACTGTATCTTACCGCCAGAGACCGGGAGAGCCTTCGACCACAGTCATCTCCGCTATGGCTATGTACCGGGAGCTTAGAAAGGGCTATGAAGTATATTTGTGTTATGTGTAAGACCTGGAGAGAGATCCAGAGTTCAACCCCGAAGTACCCATTGTATCTGAATTCCCTGACGTATTCCCTAAGGAGCTACCTGGTATGCCACCTTAGAGAATAGTAGAATTTGATATTGACCTCTTGCTAGGTACCGGTCCCATTGCTAGGGCACCGTACCGTATGACACCTGCTGAAATGACAAAGCTGAAAGAATAGTTACACGATCTTCTCGACAAAGGGTTCATACGCCCGAGCGTATCACCCTGGGGAGCACCGGTCCTGTTCGTGAAGAAGAAGGATGGTAGCCTCTGACTTTGTATTGACTACCGCGAGTTGAATGTGGTCACAGTCAAAAATAAATACCCATTGCCACGCATCGATGACCTACACTAGTGGAAAAAATGTTTTTAACCACGGTTATTTTGCTTATATACCACGGTTAGGAACCGTGGTTTATGCTCCCGTCGCATATAGAAAATTGTCTATATACCACGGTTGATAACCGTGGTATAAAAGTATACTATATACCACGGTTTGCTAAGACCGTCATTTAAGACCGTTTTTGGACGCGGTCCTCAACGATTTTAAACCACGGTTAAGGAGAGAATCGTGGTATAAAGTCCTTTTATATGACGGTTAAAGGTCAAAACCGTGGTTTATTATCTATAAAATCAACGAATAAACCACGGTTATACATATAACCGTGGTTTATAGTCTATGAAATTTTTTCAAAATCGCCGGCGATTTAGAAGCGCCGCTTCGCAGATATCAAACACAGCACAGAAGAGAATGAAGAGGCTAGAACATGTGTGTTCCTTGTTTGCGATTTATGGTTGCAAAATAATGAGTGAAGAATGGCGTAGTATGTTCCTTGTTCGCGGTGGGTTGCGAAATTACCATGAAGTTGAATAGAATGAAGAACGGAGGCGTAGGTCATGTACCTTGTTCGCCGGTTATGTTACGAAAATTACAGTGAGAATGAGTGAGTGAGGACGAGCATGTTCCTTGTTCGCAAGTGTAAGCTGCAAAAATTACCGAAAAACAAGAGAATGAGTGAGGAAGAGCATGTTCCTTGTTCCTGATTTAGGATTGCAAAAATTACCGTGAGCTAGTTGAAGAGAATGAAGAATAGTTGCAGAGCATGTTCGTCGGTTTGGGTTCCAAAATTATCATGAGGTTAAAGAGAATGAAGAAGAGTTGCAGAGCTCGTCGGTTTGGGTTCCAAAATTACCGTGACATTGAAGAGAATGAAGAAGAAGTCGACATATATGAGAATAGAGAGAAAGCGCCGCGTTAAATTTTGGCCGAAAATTAAAATTCCCGCCTCGATTATATACCACGGTTTATCAAAAAACCGTGGTTTAATATAGCAAGATGTGCAATATAAATGACGGTTGCCTAGGAACCGTGGTATATAGGTACCCTATATACGACGGTTCTTGAAGAACCGTGGTATATTCACTCCGGCATGTACTATATACCACGGTTCCCCTGAAAACCGTGGTATATAACTAACCTATATACGACGGTTCCGGAAAAAACCGTGGTATATGCGCTCTGGTATGCACCTTAAACGACGGTTTCTATTAAAACCGTGGTTTATAAACTTTAAACCACGGTTTTCCATTTAACCGTGGTTTATACGCCGTCATTAAAAACATTTTTTCTACTAGTGCTATTTGACCAGCTGAAAGGAGTCTCAGTCTTCTCCAAGATCGACCTCCGTTCTTGGTATCATCAGATTGCTATCAGAGAGCAAGACATTGAGAAGACGGCATTCCGTACCAGATATGGCCACTATGAATTCACAGTTATGCCATTCGGTTTGTCAAATGCACCAGCAAAATTCATGGATCTTATGAATCGACTATTCAGTGAGCAGTTAGACACTTCAGTTGTAGTATTTATCGACGATATCCTTGTGTATTCCAAATCAGCAGAAGAGCATGAGTTTCATTTGAGGAAAGTACTTGAGACACTGCGCGAGAACCAGTTGTATGCGAAGTTCTCCAAATATGAGTTCTGGCTAGATCAGGTATCATTCCTCGGTCATATCATCTCGAGCGCAGGTATTTCAGTTGACCCTTCTAAGATTGAAGCTGTACGATCATGGCCTAGACCCAAGACTGTTACCGACATTCGGAGCTTTCTTGGTCTAGCCGGTTACTACCGGAGATTTGTAAAGGACTTCTTGAAAGTCACTAAGCCCATGACTACACTGATGAAGAAAGATGCACCGTTTGTCTGGAAGACGAGTGCGAAGTATCATTTCAGAGCCTAAAAGACTCATTGACCTCAGCGCCCATCCTTACTCTTCCAGAGGGCACAGAGGGATTTGAGGTGTATTGTGATGCATCAGGCAAGGGAATGGGATGCGTACTCATGCAGCATGGCAAGGTTGTAGCTTATGCCTCCCGCCAGCTGAAAAAGCATGAGGAGAATTACCCAACACACGACTTAGAGTTAGGAGCCATTGTCTTCGCCTTGAAGATATGGCAACACTATCTCCATGGGGTGAGCATCACCATCTACTCCGACCACAAGAGCTTACACTATGTATTCACGCAGAAAAAACTGAATCTGAGACAGAGAAGGTGGATGGAGTTTCTCTCAGACTATGACATCGACCTACAGTATAAGGAAGGAAGGCAAACGTGGTAGCCGACGCCCTGAGCCGTCGAACACACTCGCTCCATTCGCTACTCGCTTCTTCTAGCTTGGTTGACAAGGTGCGAGATGCTCAGTTAAGCGACCCTTACCTGACCGAAATCAGACAGAAGATCACAGATGGTACATTTGAGAAGAAGAAATATGATTTTAAGTTGCACGAAGATGGTCTGATTCGGCTGAATGGCAAGCTATGCGTCCCCCGAAGCAATGCTGAGCTAAGGGATCGCATCCTGCGAGAGTCACACAGTTCTACATTGTCAGTCCATCCAGGAGCCTCCAAGATGTACAAAGACATGAAGAGGTACTTCTGGTGGTCAGGAATGAAATCAGATGTGACAGAGTATGTATTGAGATGCTTAACATGCCAGAAAGTAAAGTTTGAACATCGTAGATCGAGCGGAATGGTACAATCGATGCTAGTTCCGGAGTGGAAATTTCACGATATCTCCATGGATTTTGTTGTAGGACTCCCACCTGCCAGGGGAGGACTCAACATGATCTGGGTTGTAGTCGATCGCCTCACCAAGGTTACCAGATTCATACCGATGAAGGACACCTAGAAGGTAGTGAAGCTCGCAGAGCTATTCGACAGGGAGATTATTAGACACCACGGAGTCCCAAAGACTATAGTATCTGACCGCAACACCAGATTTCTTTCGAGATACTAGAGAGCTACACGGGAAGCGCTGGGTACAGAATTGAAGCTGAGTACCGCCTTCCATCCTCAGACCGACGGTCAGCCAGAAAGGACCATCCAGACACTGGAGGACATGCTTAGAGCATGTGCCTTAGACTTTTAGGGAAGTTGGTTAGATAAGCTTCATCTTATCGAGTTTTTGTACAATAATAACTATCACGCTTCGATTAAGATGTCGCCTTTCCAAGCCCTTTACGGTAGACCTTGCCGTACACCTTTGTGTTGGGATGAGTCAAGTGAAGCGGTCATCATAGGACCGGAGTATTTAGAACAAGTCCAAGCGGAAGTGCAACAAATTCGAGATAACATGAAAGCAGCCCAAGATAGACAGAAATCCTATACGGATGTGCGATGACGCGACCTTGAGTTCGCCGTAGGCGACCAAGTGTTCTTGCGCGTTTCACCTATGAAGGGCGTATTCCGATTTGGCCAGAAGGGCAAGTTGAGCCCGAAATTTGTAGGGCCGTACACTATCACCGATAGAGTTGGAGCTGTAGCCTATAGGTTAGCATTACCTGAGGACTTGGGGCGTGTCCATGATGTTTTTCATGTATCACAACTCAAGAAGTATATTGCTGATCCTTCTCATGTCCTAGAGCCCGAGAGACTATCCATTTAACCGACCATGAGATATGTCGAGACTCCTGTGAGAATCCTCGATAGGAAGACCAGAGACACTCACCATAAGTCTATACGAATGGTGAAGGTCCTATGGTCAGACCATGATGTCGAAGAAGCGACGTGGGAGTAGGAAGTTGCCATGAAGGCGAAGTACCCATAGTTATTCATAGACTAGATAGTCTAGCACTTAGCGGGTACGGGTACGGGGCGTATCCCTTTTAAGGGGGATAGAGCCTTTTTGCTTTTGCATTGCTTCGGGTTAGCATTGCATAGTGTGTCTGTACTATAGTATGTTTTGATGTCACATGTAGTGCGGAGTGTATTTGGTATGAATGTGTAATGTGTAGTGTATGGATGTGTATGTACAATGTATGGTGTATCGGTGTAATGTGGATATGATGTGTAATGTATTGGTGTAATGTGTATTGTGGATTGCAATTGTGTATTGTGTGACGGTATGTATGGAAATGGTGTATTGTGTATGTGAATTGCATATTGTGCTTGAATTGTGTATGCTGGTAATGTAGAAGAAGTAAACACCTCATAGGTGGTAGTAAGATGCATTATGGCTATTGGTTGCCTAATGAGTAGAATTATTAAACCTCTAACCTTGAGCAACTTTGAGGGCAAAGTTTCTTAAGGGGGGGCAGATTGAAATACCCCGTAATTAAAAATAGTGATTAACTAGGCTAATAAGTATTTTAGAAGCTTAATTAAGTCTAAATAAATATTAGGGAACAAATCCTGAAGAAAACAGATCCTTAAAACGAATTAAAAACACAAACGAACCTTAAAGCGCGTTTTTCGAGGAAACCGGGAAAACGCGACTTTAAACGGGTCAAATAGACTCGTAATAATTTTGGTCAACCAAATAGTCATTAATAAACATTAATGAAGGCTTAGAACCAATAAAACGAGAAAATAGTAAAAACTGCAAAAAACGGGAAGTTGTGGGGTAAAAGTGTAAATAAAATAAACTAGTGTGTCCACTATTGCAATTAAGATTTTAAAACCCATGTGGGGGAGTGTGTGAGCCGGCTGCCTCTTGTACCCCTCTCTCATTTTAATTGTTTCTAATTTGCTAAAGGACAAAGCCTTAAAGTAAGTCAAAAAGCAAATTGCTCTCTCTCTCCTCTATTTTCCCCACACTCCACGTACTGCACCTCTCTCATTTTCTTTCTTCTGCAAGCGATTCCAGTAATGGCGATTTGAAAACCCACTTTCAACAGCCCACTTCCTTCTCACATTTGAAACCCTAAATCACCTCCAAATGCTACAAAAATTGTACCATTGAATTCGTCTCGTTAAGGAGATCGCTGTACACCCTTCAAAAATCAAAAACCTCCAACTTCATTTTTGAGGGTATAATCGTTTTGGAGTCTAAGTAGCACCATTTGAAGCTTCATCTTCTTCTTCATGTTCTAAGGTAAGAAAAGGACCAAAGCTCTTCTCTTTTCCGTTTTTCCTTGCAAAAATCAAAACTCATTTGAACACCATTGTTCCCCATCCAGCCGTTTTTGGTGTTCCACCTTGAGAGCTGAAGCCTTGTCATTTTCTACCCAAAATTCATTAGAGGCTCAAGGTAAGACTTACTAAGTGTTTTAAATGGTTTCTCACAAGTTAGGGTTTAAAAACCTACGTTAAAAATTTACGTTGTGTGTGTGTGTGGTGTGTGTGTGTGTGGGTGTGTGTGTGTGTGTGTGTGTTGTGTGTGTGTGTGGTGTGTGTGTGTGTGTGTGTGTGGGTGTGGGTGTGTGTGTGTGTGTGTGTGTGTGTGTGTGTGGTGTGGTGTGTGTGGTGTGTGTGTGTGTGTGTGGGTGTGTGTGTGTGTGTGGGTGTGTGTGTGTGGGTGTGTGTGTGTGTGTGTGTGTGTGTGGGTGTGTGTGTGTGTGTGTGTGTGTGTGTGTGTTTGTGTGTGTGTGTGTGTGTGTGGTGTGTGTGTGTGTGTGTGTGTGTGTGTGTGGTGTGTGTGTGTGGTGTGTGTGTGTGTGTGTGTGTGTGTGTGTGTGTGTGTGTGTGTGTGTGTGTGTGTGTGTGTTGTGTGTGTGTGGGTGGTGTGTGTGTGTGTGTGTGTGTGTGTGTGTGTGTGTGTGTGTGTGTGTGTGTGTGTGTGTGTGGTGTGTGTGTGTGTGTGTGTGTGTGTGTGTGTGTGTGTGTGTGTGTGTATGCCTTGTTACATGGAGTAGCTTGGTTTAAATAAAATCAAGAAAACAAAGAAACAAGAACAAGAAGGAAAGAGGAGCAAGAAAGGAGAAAAAGGAAAGGAAGCAAGAACCTAAGGTAATGAAGTGCCTTGTACAGTTTTTAATGTTTGTGTATGTATAAGTGCATTGCTGTAGCAATGGTTTAAAGCCACTGTAACAGTAGGAAAGGAATGGGTATATTAATGTGGATGGTATTTGTAGTTTGAAGCTTTTGAAAACAAGTAAGTAAAATGCTAAGTGTAAATTTTAAGTGTGCAGTAGGTGTTAGCATTTGTGTGGGAATGGTGTGTATATTGAGGAGGTTGTGAACTGTGTTGAGTGAGCAAAATTATGTGGTGAGAACACTAAGAAATGTAAGGAGACTTTGGCAAAATTTGATTAGGAATCTAGAGACATGAGTGCTGATAGAAAGGAAAGAAACAGGGAGATTTACAAAGAAAGAAAAGTGAGGTTTTTACTTTGGTTTGTAACAGGAGGAAGAGATGTAGCGGAGTAGAGTTGGAAATGGTCTAATGGGAAGTGATTAAATAAGTTATGCTAGTTTGAGAGTCATTAAGCTAGTGGGAAGAAGAAGGGAAAAATCTGTAACATTGGTTGAAGAAGGAAACTGCAACAGGAAGAAAAATTTCGCAGTAAAAATTTGTAAGTTGACAGATAATGATATAGGTTGGATTAGGATAGTTTAAAGTGCCTAATCAATGTCAAAACATGCTAGATTATATGTTGGAATATTAGGGAATAGATTGGTAGAAGTTTGGAGTTGAAACAAGCTCAAAAGCGTATATATTTTACAAAACTGCAACTGGTCCGGGTTTGTAAACCGGTACATAAACCCGGACCAGTCAAAAAACTCGACAGATTGTTATACAAATGGAGTGGTCCGGGTTTACAAACCAGAACACTAACCTGGACCTCCCCTAAATCATACCCGTAACTTATAAAAGCATGTGGTCCGGGTTTGTAAAGTAGTACACAAACCCGGACCAGTCGTTTTTCACACCTGAGAGTTTTCCAAAGTGTTGGTCCGGGTTTGTAAACCCGGATAGTAACCCGACCACACCAATTTCTACACAGAATCTGTTTTAAAGCTATCTAAGGTAGGGTAACGAAGGGTAATGGTAGTATAAGATAATTAAGACATGATTAATGATGTTTAATGGCCATTAAGGCTATAAACAAGCTTAGGAAATAATTTTAAGTAAGTAACTTAAGTACATGTATTTGAATAACAATGAAGTAGTAAGTGTAAACTGGGAAACTTTAGAAAAACAATAACTAAGGTTAATTATGGATAATTAACCACCCAATTGTATGTAAGTGATAGGACCTGAATTGTGAACACCAAAGGAAAGTCGGTTACAAGTACAACGGTGAACGGTATGAATTTCTCATGCCCCGTATGCTACCTTGGTTACTCTGATTTGTGTGCTTGTGTGCTAATTGATCACCTAATAAGTAAACGCACGAATCGGAGCTATTATGCTTACTTGTGACCATATGATATTGTTCCTTGTTTGGATATTATCTTTTAATCATAGTTTGTATAATTCATAAAATGTATGGATGAATATGAATGTGTGTATGCTTGAATATATTGTGTTGTGACCGAATGTTAATGAGATGGACTTCTAACTGATTCCTAACAAGCTAACAAATCTAACATAATAAATTGGTAATTAAATTGGAATGAGTAGAAGTCCGATATAGTTTCGGCCACACGTGAGGAGGCGGAGACACAAGAGGTTGGATCCAATTCCTGGCTCTTAAACTTTTCCACGGCCCAAATCCCTTAAATGGGTAGCATCCTGGATTAGTGAGCCAAGTAAAACCCGGTGGTGGGACGGTGTAGTCCCTGTCCGGAGGTCATACCGACTTAACATGAGTAAAAGTAAGTAGGTAAGAATGAGTAAACAAGTATGGAAAAGTAAGTAAGTAAAGTAAGAGAAATTTTGTGTAAGTATTGTGTAATGAGTAAAAGAGTAATAAGCATCCGATTAACCCGGATGTGTAATTTGGCTAACCCTTATGAAGGTAAGCAGTGTGTATGCTATTGTATTGCTGTTGACTTGTGTGTTGCAATGTGTATGATTGTATGATATATGTAAAGCGTGTATGTATGTTAAGCATGTATGTATGTTAATAATGAACCGCATGTTTAGTCAACCTTAAATAGTCAGTGTGCCCTTGTTAGCACGCGGTATATGCGAAGTTTATATGCAACTTTTTGTTGAGCCCCTTGGGGCACCGTTTTTAATATTTCCATGTACTCGTGAAGGGTGAAGACTTGGTGAGAACAAGATGGTTTTTTTTGATGTAATTAATGAATTGTGAAAGGTTTACCAAGTTGTACATGACTATAGGCCTTTTTGTTAGCCGGTGTACCATGGGGTACACCCTTTTGGATATTGTGGGATTATGGATTGGTATAGATGAGTAGTTTGTTTAAACTCATTATTTTTGGAAGCTAGTGAAAGGATGTAATTGAATACACTTAGATAATCGGTAATCCACTTTTGTAAGTATTTGATATTCGGTATTTGGTACGTAATGTAGTAGCTCGGTAATACTTAGACATCAGACCGTGACTGTAAGTAATGTAAGCCTAGCTAACCGTATGGGCGGTTAGCGGCGTTGTATCACCCGTCGTAGTAGTAGTATTTCCGCTGCGAGTAGTTAGGATTATTAGGATGATTATAGGGTAAGTAAAGGATTAGCGGTAGGGGTGTTACAAGCGCAATCATCCACGAAAACCAGATAGTAATATTAAATCCCACGCATGTACATGTGAACCGCTGGATAATACCTGCTTGAGCTGTTGTGCATAAGCTAGAGGATAAAGCCTTCACGTAACACACAAAGAGAAAGGGGGAGAGTGGGTCACCCTGTCTTAAACCTCTCTGGGGCTAGAATGTTTGGCCCGGATAACCATTAATGCGAATCACAAATGAGACTGAGGTGATGCACTTTTGCACGAGGCGGCCCCAATCCTCGTGGAAACTCATGCTTTGCAGCACGCCCAATAAGAAGGGCCATTCAATTCAATCAAAAAGCTTTCCACGTCCAGCTTAAGTGCAAAAAAACCTTTGAGCTGCTTTTGAGGACCTCAAAATGTTGAAGTTCATAGACAATGGTGATGTTATCAAATATGAGTCTCCATGGAACGAATGCACCTTCATCATCAGAGATCATAGTTTCAATGAAATCGTGAGCTCTACTGACCAGAATATCTGAGATAACCCTATAGATGGTGTTGCATAAGGATATAGGTCATAAATCCTTCACGGACGAGGCACCTTCTTTCTTTGGGATAAGGACAATGTGTGTGTGGTTGAGGCCTGAAGGCATTGCATCTGAGTTAAGGACGTTGAGGACTGTATCTATGAAATCCTCCATAATTATGTTCTAGAATGTTTAAATGAAAGTACCATTAATGCTATCGCCTTATTGCCTTATTTGGATGGATGTCACAGACAACTGCTAGAACTTCTTCTCTAGAATAGTGGAGACAAAGTTGATAACGCTGATCCGGGAGGACTCTATTTTCTCCACATGCAAGTGATATGGCGAAGAGACTACTAAAGTATGATCTACTCATTACCTTGATGTTATCCCAGCTCAAGACCGGATAAACCTGAGAGTTGATGAACTCGTGTATGGTGTTCATACGATTTCTTGCCTGGGTTCGACTAAATATGAATGTCGTGTTTCTATCACCTTCCCTCAAACATTGCTACCTTAATCTTCAGGCCCAACGTGTTTCCTCTTTGAACAGAAGCCAATCCAGTTCTTGGTAATTGTCCTTTCATTTCTTCAGATTGTCACTTGTTGGAGGCATTTCAATAATATTATTGATCTCCATCCTAAGTTCACTAAGGGTCAACCTTTTTGCCATTACTCTACGACTGGCCCATGATTTCAAGGCTTTGCCACAATGAAAAATCTTTCTCGTGTAGTCATTTATCTCTCTAAAATTGCACCAGATATGATTAACAATTTGTTTGCACTATAGTTCATGTGCCCATGCATTATCAAATTTGAAGATTTTAGGGTCACGCCTTTCAATTGGCCTTAAGTTGAGTCTAATAGGGCGGTTTTCAGATCGTCCCCAACGTAGGTAAGCATTAGTCGTTTCTGGGAATAGATTGATCCATTACGATGTAGTAGTGAAACGGTCCAATCTACTTTTGGTGTTCCGTCAATCCCTCTATCGGTTCGTAAATATGTGAATCTCACCACTAAAGCCTAGATCTAGCAGACCACAAGAGCTAAGGCATTATCAAAAGGCATGCATGTGGGATCTACTCTGTTCGCCTCTTCCACAACTTTTATATCCATACATTATCTCATTGAAATCACCGAACACAAGCTAAGGGTCAGTCGGATGGGATTGAAGATCTCAAATAAGCAACCAAGTTCTTTATCGATCCATGGTAGAGTACCAACCAAGGATTCCGATGCCCCTTCATCCCGTACCTTAACTGGATTCTACCCAGAAATCAATGTGATAAACTGAGTAGGAATGGATACGTATCAGTATTGAGTTCTTCCATTATAGAGAGAGGCCACCACTACATCCAATGCAATGAACATTAAATCTCGAGAAGTTTCTTAGGCTACAATCTAGCCTCTTCATTTCTCTGCTCATTACCTTCGTCTCCAAGAGGAAGATGAAGTCCGGAGCCTCCCACCTGGGTGACCCAACGACGTGAACTGGGTTGTCCCAGTCCTTTGCAACTGAGGACAAGGATACTCATGGTAGCGGGAGAAGAGAGGAAATTTTGGCTGCATCTTGCAACGACGAGGGGGATTATCATAGAGAGATTAAGGGGTGTGAGGAAATTTTTTAGGGGAGCAGATCCGAGGTCGAGAATGGCGGACAGAGGGAAGACCAATGAAGGTTGGTGACAACAAGCAGTGTGTGCAATACTAAAATAGAGTTAGTTTTATGTTACAAAAAGATGTAGATTATCACAGATGAATCTAGGGGAAATAGTGGGAATCAAAATCAGGATAGTAGGGGGCAAGATGCGGGGCTAGTCGGAGGCTGCTAGAAAACTAGGAGGAAAGGCCAAGGAAGGCGGGCGGGCGGGGTGGCTGACGGGCTAAGAGGTTGAACAGGAAGAAGCTCCCGCTTTGGTGAGAGAGATATTGAGGTATGGAAAGTTAAGGGTTACATTTTAGCTCTCATTATAATCTTTAATCTGTAATTCTAGCATGTAATTTCACATTTTTATTTTATGTTAACAACTTGCCTATAATTTGCGAGTTTCCCTCATCCCGTATCCTATGAGTATATATATATATATATATGAACAAGTATTAAATTAGCAAAAGCACGTGAGCTAATGAAACATGTTAAGATTATATATGATTCTGTAATTCTTTGAGGTCGGTAATTGTATGTTGTTGGGTATTATTAATTAGCGAAAATATTATTCATCACCGAATACAAAGTTATAAAATTATTAATAGATTGTCAATGACTTATTCCAATTTGTAAGTGGATACATAACCAAGTTCACAATCCTAAACTAACTGAGCCATAATGTATCACAAAGTGAAAGGTTCTGATCCATTTCATACAAAAAAAATAGAGCTTTCCTTAACTTACACCGAAAAGGCAACACTTATGATTTTTTTTTCCAACTAGTAAATTTCACATAAAGTAATCTCTTACATAAAGCCGAGTTCCAAACCTCTTGCTCTCAGGCCTCCCTTCGGTGGGTGTTTTTTGCCTTCCCTCTTGCCTTTCCCATGCACCTATCTTGCCCTTCCGCTTTACTAGCTTCCAAATGTGCCAATTACCAAGATACTATGATTATAATCTACTAGCTAGGTTCATGTTGCCTGTTGTAACACCCCAACTCATAATCAAATAAATAGCGGTAATTAAAACGGCCAACTTCAATACCATCACATCGGAAATCTCAACAAACTTTGGGTGTTACCGCCGTCAGTCACCCACGTGACTGAAAAGGCCTTTCAAACTCAAAAGTAATGGTCTGATAGACTGGAAATTCATACTTAAAAAACTCCTTTACAAATACATACTGAGTTACTAAAATCCCGAATCCAAATACAAGTTCAGTTTCTTCTTAGCCAAAATATACATAAGAGTGCAATACTACCCAAGGTATATCCAAAATCCAAAAAGCGTCCTCAAAATTATTCTACGCAGATCTACACTCCGATCGGCTCTCTAATCCAGCTGTGTACCTAAAATGGTTAGGCCACAACGGACTTAGCACAACTTGCTTAGTATGGAAATGTGCAACCCGCTAGCTACCGGGCTACACACGACTAATTGGTCAATATACACGCAGTTGATTTTATTAAACAACATAATGAAGTGCAGTAAACACACAACATGGCAGCATATAATACTAAACACTCAATCAACACATTACTTCAATACTAGAGTAAGACATCAATATAATGAGTCAGTTCTCTATTTAATCTAGGCCTTGAGATTATTTTTTTAATCTCAAATACGACCTTAGTCAATTTATCCTCGGACAATCCTCACAATGGGTTGCCTCTTTCCAATTCAATTATCAAATGTGTTCGAGTATGTATGAACCCTGTTAGGTGAGTATGAAACTCTCAAATCAAATACCGTTAGTGTGACGTATGTTAAGTCGGGTATTTTGAACCCTATAAATTGAGTATAATAACTCAAAAACAACTTCTGTCATAGTGATGTACTATCTAATTTTCCCCGTCAATGATCTGATGCCAAGGACGCCGAGCCAATCTCTAACTATGGGATACAAGAATTGTGGAATTCGGATCTGATGCAGATACCGCCCTCTAACCAAACTCCACGCGCGGCTGGTATCGTCTCGGATTTCCTCTCAACCCCCCAGTAACCAAGTTCGTTAGTAGTATCAAATGTTAGTTCGAATCATCACGGTAATGAATGTCGACCAAGTATTCAAAGGAGGTTAGTGAGTAAGCCTCAAATGTTATTCATCCTTAAGTAATTCCTTTCCCTTAATCCTCTTGATATTTTCCGCCGTTATCAAATGTTCCTTGTGTGTGTTTTACATCTACTCTAAAGTGTAGTTAGTAGATCATCACACAAAGGTCAAAGAAGCAATCACAATAACACAAAACAATGCAATAAACCATATTCCATGCAATTATCTTATTGGTCTTTTTCACAAAACAGATAGCAAACAAGCAGGGGTAAACTCGGTAGCACGCAGGTTACAAGAAACAATTAGATGCTCGCCTACTTCCGGCTAATGTCCCCGGCTATCCCGTTCCTATAATTCGATTAACGTATGTGTTAAACCCTTAGCGCTTTCCGATGTAACGATTTTTATTCAATTGCATCCCTCTTAGTCAAATTATTAACTATATATATATATATATGTATATACATATATTCTCATCAATTCAAACGCATACTAATGTTATATTTATCCCCTTGATTTTAATATACTTATATAATCACACTCGTGCTTATAAGTATTAATGTTATTAATAACATGATACTAATCCTCTAAGTCATTTCAACTTTACAATTCAGTCACAATTATATAATTCTAATTTATTAATCAATTGTCCCAATCCTCCAATTATATATATGAGTTTGTTCTCAGTATTTCCAATGTCGCACTTATATTATATTAATCCTCTTAATTTATATTATAATCCTGATATATGTACATGCACTTATATTATATATATATATATATATATATTATATATATATATATATATATATATATTGTATGTTATTATTCATCCAAATGTGACATATCAACTTTACCAGTTCTGTTGATATTCCTCTACTATTTCACGCATAACATGTCCATATACCCCCAATATTTCATTTATTACATTATAGCCCCAATTGTCATCCAAAGTTTACAATTAAATACCTTTATCTTATATAACCTATAGTTTTAATTTCCCACTTACTTATTCCTAAGTTTCACTTCTGAATTCCTCAAATTCCCAAACAGCACCTAAACTGTCTAAATTTTGAACTCACCCTAGAACTTTCCTTATTTACGGTTTAGCCCCATATCTTTTCTAATCTTTACAATTTACCACTAATTACATTATCTTTTAATTCTAATTCTTCACTAAATTAATTCCAAACTCAATCTTATATTTTTGGAAATTCTCAATAGACCCCAATGACATTTTGGCTTCTACATAAATGTTCCCATATTTATGGTTTTACCACACTAGTTTTATAATCATTACAAATATGTTATAATTCTTATTTAATTTCAAACTTCAACATTTCTTTCCCAATTTGGTCAACCCTCTATCTCCAACCAGGATTGACCAGGTTTATTCAAAATTCCTCATTATTTCCAGAATTTACGAATCAGCCCACAACTTTCATAAGTTTTACAATTAACTCCCAAAACTTGATTTAACTTATAAATTCCATTATTTCCATTCTAACCCCCTAGCCCCTGGCTCAAATATTACCCAACATCCCTAATTTAATTTCCGTGCATTGTACAACCTATATTTGATCCTTATAATTTCTATGTCATTAAATAATCTTATAATTCATTTTAAGGTTAATTTTACCCTTTAACTTAATCCAACATCAACTCAAATATCCACCACTTTAATTTTGTTAAATTCAACAAAAAACCCTTATAACCCATATTTTTGCAAATAACAAAACTATGTTATAACCTATGCTTTTAAAGCATATATTATATCAAAAAGTTTATAAAACAGACCTAAACATTTGGCTATTACACAAACCATAATATAAACTTAATATACACCAAAAATGTTCATAAACCAAATTCCATCCACGCCTAATTACTGGTCTATACTATAAAGTTTCGGGTATTTACATTTTGGTCACTTAAACTTCATAAAAGTGACATTAAGCTCTTAAATCATTACTTAGCTTAACCAAGTGTCATAATATATATTTATTTACATCCTTAAGTTAAATTAACCCACTTTCACAGTTCATGGCCATAATTAGTTCTTCACATAGAACAACTTTAAAACACAAAATGAGCACTAAGGTTAAGAATATTAACCTTACTCCAGCTTAGTTTTCTTTCCTTCAAATCTTGACCCATATCAAAATAAGGTATATTATTCAGTTTATGTATAAATCCAGGATAATCAAGTGGTTTAAGCCTTAGACTTAGGATTAGCCACTTACCCTTCTTAAGGTAGATTTTCCCTCTTTTCCCTTTGAATCTTGGCCAACATTTAAAGGAGGTAGAGATCCATTTTTGGCCATTGTTATAAGAACATAAACAAGAAAAAGTTAGGGTCTTTACACTCCATAACATAGTAGAAAGTAGCTCTAGGGCTTAAGGTCAAAGAACCCTAAAGTGTGAGTCTTACTTGTAGCTCAAGGTTGGAGATTTTTGCTTCAAAGTTCTAGACAAGCTGATTGAAATAGGTAGGAAGTGAGTTCTTGGGAAGATCTACGAGTAGAACAAGGTTTAAGCATGAAAAACCTTAAATTTCAAGACATAACCTTAGGAGAAAGATGGATATTTTCGGCCATCATGAGGGTGGATGAAGACCATAATTTTGTGTATGAAATGATGAAGAAAATTAGTTATAAAGAGCTAGATTTTCGGCCAAAAAATATAGCAAAGGAGGATTGGGGCTTAAGCAATATTTTTTTACCTTAAGGTTGAAGAGACTTAGCTTGGCTCCATGCTTGGGTTGTAGCCAAATTTTCCCCTTGCAATAATGTTCAAATTCCATTTTGGTCACAAGAAAGGTGGATCTATGTTCCCCTTGGCTTGTAGATGAAGAAGAAGGAAGATTTGAGTGAAAAGGGTGAAGGAGCTCACTTCACCATTGTTGCCAAGGTTGATTCTTGAAGAAAACAAGAGGAGAATATGAGATCAAGGAGGAAGAAGAAGGGTGCTAGCAGCAATGAGAGAGAGGAGGAGCAAAAGTGGAATGATTTTACTTAAGAGTCAAGTATAAAGGTGGCAACTTAAAGTGATGACTAATGTCCTTTCTTAAGGAAAATATCTCAAGTTGTCAAGTGAAGAATGTTCTCTTATTTGACCATTGGAAACCGGTCATAATATTCAAGGGGTAAATGGTATGTTGTGTTTTTTTAATATTATAACTTCAATGTTGTACATTTTGGACTTATTTCATTGGTGTTTTTGTAATACATGTTGTTACCTTGTCCTTAGGTGTATTTCTAAGTGGCTGTTGCACTTACAAATTTTTTTTACTATATAAAATATGTTACATAGTCTTCTCTCATGATTTATGTCCTTAAATCATATATTAATATGTTACATGTTACATTAACTTTAGGAGTTATTTTCTCCTTATAAATGTTCCCTATTTGTCCATTATTTCATGTGGGGTTTAGTGCCCATTGTGGACTATTATACTATTTATATATGTATGTTTAGAGATTATATAATTCCTTAATGAATTAAGGTTCATTAGTCTTTATTATTCAATGACTATCCCTTAATTATACTTTTATATAATTAATTCCTCATTAATCAAGGTAATTAATGTTTGGGGTATTTCACCTGTTGAACACACCGCTAATGGATTTTGGTAAGGTCACCATTAGCAATTTAGTTCACTAGAGGCCTTGCATGCTTCAAATCAAGCCTCTTCGACTACCGTGAGATTCCTAATACAAGTAGTAACTCCCTTTCTCCTAGATTCCCCAGCCTCTCTCCCTGCTTCAATTCTAACTAACCATTATTTGCTCGCTTCCGTGTCCTTCTTCCTTCCCTCCCCTTCACTTTTTTCCCCGCCGATGTTCCTTGATCTTTGCCTGATGGAGGCGTTCGAATGAATGAAGCCACTTTAACCTAAGATCACTGCCTCCTTGGCAAGTTGTTCTCATCGAAGGAGCTTCCCTTCAACTCTTTGACCCCGCTGCTCCGTCAATTTGGAGCCCGTCTGGTGGCTTCCATTTTTGTAAGATAGGGCAAAGCCTCTTTCTCTTCGAATTGGAGCACTTTCAACTTGACCACTAGAGAGCTCCAACTATTGCTGCTGTAGGAGTTGATGTAGGCCATCCCAACCCATTAAAAAAGGAAGGTTGAAGATAGTATGGACCACACCGCTACTGAAGCTCTCTAGCCCCGACTATTGTGGCTTGCTTCCTTTTAGGTTTTTATTTTTGTGTTGCTTCTCCAGCTACTTGATGTCATTTTTCCCGCCACGTGATGGCTCTGTTCGCTGGGTAGAGGTTGGTCTAGGTTGCTTCCTTGTTAGTCTAGTTCTTGTCTTTATATGTTTGGTTGTTTTTATTATCTGGTTCTTTATGTTAGTTTAGTAGCTCCTGTGTGAGCCTAGTAATCTTTTTTAAGTTGGATGTTTGATGTTCATCACCTTGTTTCTGAGCTTTAGGCTCCTTGGTTTAGTCCAGCTATTTTCACAATTGTCAATGGGGCTTAATTGCTATGGTAGTCTTTTTTGCTCTAAAGACTCCTGGATGTGATTGGGTTGTCATTGTCTTTGCATGTGTTGCGGATGTAAGTATCTTTTATCGAAGGGAACCACCCATGACCTTTGGTGAATTACACACCCCCCCCCATGAGGTTTCAAAAATTCCTTTCCTCACCCATGTTTTCCTCTATTTTACATTTGACAACTTTTTTAATGCTTGTTCAATTTTGGAGATGCTTAAAATTGCCCGAAATTGTTGACACTTTAGATAGATGATGCTAAAGTGTTATATTTTGGTCCTATGTCAAATCTAAAGTTTTTAAGCTCATATATGACTTGTGGGACTCATTAAAACACGTAACATGTGAGTGAGTGTTTTCATTGGGTCCCACAGGTTACATGTGAGCATAAAAAACTTTGAATTCAACATTTGACCAAAATAAAACACTTTAGCATCGTTCTCGTAAAGTTTCATCAATTTTGGATAACATTTAAACATCACGAAAATTGAACGGAATTAGACTAGTTGTAAGATGTAAAACACACTAGTACAAAAAGAGCCTATTTCGGCGGTTGTAAAAGGCCTATTTCAGCGGTTCTAGAACCGCCGAAAGGGATGAGACCCATCTCGGCGGTTTGCACAACCGCCGAGATAGAACACCTATGGTGGCGGTTGTTAGCTAAAAACCGCCGAGATAGGCGCGTTTAAAATTAAAAAAAAAGGACCTATTTCGGCGGTTCCTAGCTAACAACCGCCGAAATAGGTCCTTTTTTTTAAAAAAAAATGATTTTTGCATCGTCTTCAACCTCACAGCAGCAGTTCCGGCGATTTTCAAGAGGCCACAACCACGAGAATGAAGGCGCAAGCATGTAAGTTCACCACGAGAGAAGAAAATGAACACATACAGGCGCAGAGCATGTAAGTTCGATAATTACCGGTTCCCGGAGAGAATAAGATAAGTTCGAGTATATTACCACAAGGAAGAAGAACACAGCGCAGAGCATGTAAGTTCACCTGCAAAATTACCGTGAGATTAGAGGATGAAGAAAGGTGTGCAGAGCATGTTTTTTGCCAGTTAGGGTTGTGAATTTCCGTGAGAGAACGGGATGAGTGAGAGCAAGTGAAGAAGAGAGGCGCAGACCATGTTCGCCATGAGCAAGTTCACCAGTGAAGAAGAGAGGCGCAGACCATGTTCGCCAGTTAGGGATACGAAATTAGAGAGAAGAAGATGAAGAGATTAGAGGCGCAGAGCAAGTTCGCCAGTTAGGGATACGAAATTAGAGGCGCAGAGCAAGTTCGCCAGTCGTGAGCAAATATATAATAAAAGAAAGTCTATTTCGGCGGTTGTTACTAACAACCGCCGAAAGACTAAAATTTAAGCGGTCTTTTGAAAATTTCGGAAAAAATCCCGGGAAATGAACCTATTTCGGCGGTTGTGGATAAAACCGCCGAAATAGGGCTCCGAGATTTTTGTAGTCTGGAAAAACACCTATTTCGGCGGTTCCTAGCTAGGAACCGCCGAAATAGGTGTCCTCGGAGCCTATTTCGGCGGTTTTATCTACAACCGCCGAAATAGGGGCGCCGAAATAGGCGTTTTTTGTACTAGTGACATTAGAAACAACATGGGTGAAGAAAATAATTTTTTAAATCTTATGGGTGGAGTTGTATAGTTTCGTCAAACATCATGGGTGGGCTATATAATTTTTCCTTTATCTAATGACATACATGTTAAAAAGGGAAATTTCATGAGATATCCCCGATGTTTGAGTAAATTTTACGAGATATCCCTGAGGTTTCATTTCATTACAAGATACCCCTAAGGTTTCATTTTCTTTACGAGATACCCCTGAGGTTCATTTGCATTATGAGATACCCGTGAGGTTCTAATTTTATTATGAGATGCCTCTCTGTTCAAACTCTAATATATTATATTTTCCATATCCTTATTTTAACCTCGCATCGTATGCCCCGCAGTAACCTTAAGGGTTTATAGTCATTTTTTAAAATATAAATATATGCAAAACACAAAAAATAATTAAAGATCATATAAAATTTGAATTCAATTAAAACATGAATAAAAATAAAAAGAATTAAAATTAAAAAATAAACAGAAATGACTAACAATAAAAAATTAATTTATTTGAAAAACATATATTGTTACATAATTTAAAATATATATATATATCGGTGACTTAAAATAGTAAAAACTTTAAAAAATTCATAAAATATAAGAAAATTTAATAATTTTATAATTATAAAAATTTATTAGCTAATATATTTGATATCAATAATCACAAGAAAAAAGATCATAATTTACGGTTTTTACTTTATTTTCTAATTTTAAATAATGAGTTTTTATTACGATCTGATATTGTTATTTTTAATATTCTTCATATTGTTATTTTTTTATGATTTTATGTCAGCCCCGTAACACTTTAACATTTTATTTTATTTTTCAAAACAATTTAATTTTTTATTATAGTCATTTCCATTTATTTAATTTTTGTTTATTTAATTATATTATATTTTAAAATTGATTTCATATTACATATTATCTTTAATTTTTTGTGTTTTTATATAAGTTAAATCTTTTTTTAAAAATTGATCATATATCCCGATTGTTATTGTAGAGACATATGGTGCGAGAGTAAAATTTGGATATAAAATACATTATATTAGAATTTGAACGACGGGGCATATCGTAATAAAATTAAAATCTCAAGGTATTTCGTAATAAAATGACACCTCAGGTATGTCATAACCTCAAAGATATCTCATAATGAAAATAAAACCTCACTAATATTTTATAAAATTCCCGGACAGGAGTAAATCATCAAATTTCCTTAGTAAAAAGGTCCAACACATTACCAGCCTTCGAAAATTGGGCCTGTTAGCCTGGGTCATACCACCTAGGCTCTGTTCGGCATGACTGTTTTGGCAGTATAATGCGGCATATTTGGCAGTAGGAATGCGCTGGCATAAATGCAACATATTTGCTGGCAGAATGTGCTGGCATAAATGCAGCTGTTTTGAAAACTGTTGTTTGGCAGTGCGACATATATGTAGCATGTTTGGTTAAGTTAGTTATATGTAGTGCGTTTACCGTTTTCGTATTACATTTACAATTTATTATATTACATTACGTAACTTTATATTGTTAGTAAAAATAAATAGAAAAATTCACAAACAATACATTACTATGAGTATTTAATTTACAGTAAAAAACTTGAGAAACCAAAGAAAATAAAAATATTTATTAACCAATAAAAATTTTATTTTTATTTATAAACAAAACTTGTAACTTCTAAACAATATATTTTTATTATCTAAATTTTATAATTCTTACAAATATAAAAGCATAAAAAAAGAGAACAAGCGTTTCAAATTTTCTGATAATGTTATGTAAATTTATTTAGTGAAATTGTAACTTTTAATAGTATATAATATTTTTGTAACTTTGTATGCTAATAAATTTATATACATTCATATTTCTATATACTATTTTAATATTTTAATTTATATATCAACAAGTGTGTATATTTATAGTTTTTTTTTAATTTTATTAATCTATGTGGAGGTTCAGATTTTATAATAATGTTGGATAAATTTCTTTAGTTAAATTTTCACTCTTAGTACAACATACGCTAGCACAACATAAAAAACCTAGTACAACAAACATTAATATAACATACTATAATGTGACGAGGAAGAAGGAAAGAGATAGTTAGGCGCGACGCGAAGGAGAGCAGCATATGCTGCTTACAAATATGCCACCAATTTATGCGCATATCAAGTGACCCGAACGCTCCCTAGACCTTTCTTCAATACTTTTCACTAGTTTTAGGTACTATAATCTGCTTTTGCTTTTCCTGCATCTCGATTTCGTTTTCCTGCGTTTCGAATTGATTTGCGATCTGGCTTAGCTGCACTATACAACAACCAAACAAACACGCACGCAGAGCGTTGCAGTCGCAAAAAGACCAGACAGTGTGCGACCGATGCAGATCGATGATTGAAAAGGATGGGAGAGTTTTTCCTCAAGGAAATGATGATGTACAAATGGGAGAAGTGTGACCCCATAGATTGACATTTTTTTTCTAGTACAGTACTCCCTACTTACCATCTTGTACTTACCATCTTGTTTCCAAAACATATTGGATCGAAAGGGGAAACGAAAATGTCATGAGGTTAACCGCAAAATAATGATGGCGGGTTGTTGGTAGCTCACTTTGACTAGAAAGAAAGGAACTCTGATCAGTTTCTTTCTTTTACGGTATTCCAGGTTCGGTATGGCTGTTTTGGTAGTATGTTTGTAGCATATTTGTCAGCAGGTTTGCACTGGTATAAATATAGCATATTTGTTGGCAGCATGGGCGGCTCTTAGCATGTCCAACAAGTGACATGGAACAGGGCCTCCAATTTTTGAGACCTATTTTTTTTAAGTAGAGTCAATTATCTTGTAGTTTATATAATTAAAAGGTTACATAGGTTTCTAACATATTCATTATAACATATAAATAACAGTTGATTGAATTTAATACTATTAATGTTTTAGCAGACAAATAAAATTATCGATGAAATTGTTTATATTCCAATAATATCTATTTAAAAAGATATAGATATATTGATCTCCCCCTTTTTCTACCTAGTAAGTCACAATCTCTTCAACTACGTACTTCTATCCAATCAAATACTAACACTTGTGTTCACTTCACGCGACGGAAACGGAATGGAATCAGGAAAGGGAATGGAGGGGAAAGGAAAGGGATTCCCTTTGATTAAAAAGTTTGTTTGGTTTTAACAGAGAAACGGAATAGAATTATGCATCATTCCCTTTGTTGTTGTTTGGTTTTGAATATATGGGAATCACAATTTTCTTCAAAAAAATTTATACTTAGTAATAATTTTAGTTTCCAAATCTCAAAATGATCATCCATGTTCATTCATTTCATAAACATATTGATAATTAAACAAAATATAAATTAGAAATAATCTTAATTATATATTCAATAAAATATAAACACTTTAATCAAAATAAAATTATTAATTAATTATATCAAAATTATGTTATAATTCAAAAATATTTGCAATATATTATAGATATTTATCTAATACATACATTACATAATGTTTAATATTTTAAGAATAAGTTTATATGTTAATATCTTGTTTTATATTTCTCAATATCTTTTGGTATTAGCGTAAATATTTTAGTTCACATTTAATTATAATATTTGTTTACTTATTAATATTTTCAATAATATAAGGTTATTAAAATAAAATAATAACATTTTTACTAAAGTGAACTGTTTATGATAATGAAATAATTAATAATGACTATACTTAATTTTTAGTACTTACTACCTCCGTCCATTTTGACCTTCTTGTTTACTTTTTGGCACGTTTTTCCACTTCAATATTTAACATATAAAATACATTAATTTTATGAAATTAAGTTTTGCATTATGTAGTTTATCACATAAAGAATCAATAATAAAACTTAGATTTGTGAAATTTTATTATCTTATATGTTAAATATTGAAGTCAAACGACATGCCCAAATAGTAATAAGACGGTCAACAAGGGACAGAGGGAGTATAATATAGTCATTTATTTCATATTAGTAAGTTTTTTAAAAGTTTTATGGTATAATTTTTAAATCCAAAATTTTTAAAAAAGTTGTTTCGAATATTATTATATGTAGTATTTAATATATATATATATTAAATAGAAATATTTAGTATATAAAAATAACTAAATGAATCATTGTAAATATTTTATTTAAGATACACCATCTAACATATTTGCTCATACATAAATTGTTTACTTTTGATTTTTATTTAAGTACATGTAAGCATACTTAATTTTTTAATATATTATATTATTTAATTATAATTGAAACTTGAATAAGGATCATATTTCATATTTATATATTTTTAATTCTTAAAACATTTTTTTAAATTAAACATTGCTTGAAATAACGATGATGAGTTACGTAGTGGGAGAGAATGATGGAAAAGGAAGGAAAGGGAATACTATTCCCCATGATTTTAGGGGGAATGGGAAAGAAGGGAATTGGGGGTTTTCAAAACTGAAAAGTGGGGAAAGGTAATCATTAAAAATTAAAAACAAACCATCACAAAGAGAATGATTCACTTTCCCTTTCCCAAATACCCCCAAGTGAACACACCCTTATTTCTTCAAAGAGCTTGTTGCAAAATGCTAGTAGAATCAATAATTTTTATGTGATTATTCAATAATAAGTAAACTTCTTCTAGTTTGTCTAAATCGTCATTTTTGACATTTATGTCATTACATAACTTAATATAGAATTATATTGTGACACAATTAAATTAATAATTCTATATTTTATATTTAAGTTTTAATTTATAAAGGGCCCTGTTAAAACTCTGCACATGGCCCCACAAATTACCTAGCCGCCCCTAGTTAGCAGGTTTGCGCTGACATAATGCAGCTGTTTTGAAAACTGTTGTTTGACAGTGCGACATATATGCAGCATGTTTTGTTAAGTTAGTTATATGTAGTATGTTTACTGTTTTCGTATTACAATTACAATTTATAATATTACACTAAGTAACTTTATTTTGTTAGTAAAAATAAATAGAAAAATTCACAAACAATATATTACTATGAGTATTTAATTTACAATAAAAAACTTAAGAAACCAAAGAAAATAAAAATATTTATATAACCAACAAAATTTTAATTTTTATTATTAAGCAAAACTTGTAACTTCTAAAATAATATATTGTTATTATCTAAATTTTATTCTTACAAATATAAAAGCGTAAAAAAAGTGAACTAAGCGTTTCAAATTTTTTGATAATGTTATGTGAATTTATTTAGTAAAATTATAACTTTTAATAATATATAATATTTTTGTAACTTTGTATGTTAGTAAATTTATATACATTCATATTTCTATATACTTTTAATATTTTAATTTGTATATCAACAAGTGTATATTTATTGGTTTTTTTACTTTTATGAATCTATGTTGTATTACAAATAATATATTGTAGATTTGTATTATTAATGTGTTTTTTTTAATTTGGCTAAAGAAGTAGTAGTATTTTTTATAAATTATTTGAAGCATTATGTAATTTGTAACAAATAAAGTAACTTGTAAAAATGTCTTTTTTTAAATCAATAGTCACAGTAATTGCATTATGAAGTGAGTAAAGAAGCGAAAGTGAAAGCACAAAAAGTAGCATTTGCTGCGGGCATTTATGCTGTCATTTATGCTGACATATATGCTATTTTAGCCGAATTGCAAAAACAAATAAAGAAGTCCAAAACAACATATGCTGGTACATTTATGTTGTCCATTTATGCTCAAAAAGAGCATGCTGAACGCTACGTTTATGGCCAACTCCCATCCATTTTTATTTTTTAAAGCACCTAAAATTTTGTAGGTAATTTTTATGCCGCATATAAATGAAGTTAAAAAATTTTCTGATGGGTGAGAATTCTTTTATAATATTAATTAATATTTTAAAATTAATATTAATTTTTTAGTTAATATAATATTTCAATACATATAGTTATATTTTAAAAATTGATATTAGATATATAGTTTAACATAAAAATTACGTTACAATTGAAATATATAAATTAATAAATAAACATTTTTGTTTTATCTTTTTTGTATTTCTAGTTTAAAAAACAGGTATACAAAATTACAAGTTAATGACAATAATATAGAACATTACTTTTAAACTAGTAGTTTTTTTCTAACAACTTCTTCTAATTTTTTTTTGAGTAATTATAATATTATTTTAACTTACAAAATCTGTAATAACCAAAAACACTTGTATTATGGATAGTAGGGGTACATGATTACTAAAACTAACATAATAATCATGTTTACTTTTAGACTATGTTGCTAAAATAAAATATTAATAGTTTTCTTATCTACTGTAGACTAAATATGATTTTTTTACAACATAATTCTAGAACAAAAATTACATATTAATAGAAATAAAATTGATAACAAATAAAATTTGGTGATATTATAATGATATTTTACAAAATGTTATGGGGACGAACAAATATTTAATAACATAAATAAACTATATAACAAAAATACTAAAACTGATTTTAGCATATACCCGAAGGAGTTGGAGGGGGGCCAAACACCCACCCGCCCCCTTGTCTCTGCCTCTGAAGTTATGAATGACTATATACATGTATATTTATTCTATATAAAAGCCGTATAATTAATAAATAAAAATTGTACGAATATATTTGTAAATTTATACATTTAATTCTGATATTAGAGAAATTTTTCAATATGTACATACTAACTTCTTAAAATATAAAATAAATTTACAAAATCGCTACTTTAATATTATATAAATTATATAATTTTAAATATAGTCAAAGATAACTATATAGCCAATGATTGAAATTTGTAACCCTACTCGCTTCACTCATTTGGGGTTTGAAATATTAAAAACAACCTAGAACGATTCCCGTGACACAAAACAGAGAACAAAATCAATCAGCTTTTTACTTTTCTCCTATTCCCCATAACCTATGTAATAATTTCAAGTTGTTTATACTCGCTCTAAAAGTTGAAATGAGTTTTCTAGTTACTTTTGACATTCATGATTTCAATCTATTTTTGGATCAAAACGCGACCCATTATTTTAGCGATACCTCATTGTTATCTTTCATTCGTGTCGATCGACTTTTTTCTCTGTCGAGTATTAATGTTTCTTTCTTCTCTCCCTTTCTGTTCTCAAACTCTCAACTGTGTCTCACACACAATTGCCGTTGATTGTATAAGGTGCTCATGCTTCCACAATGTTTTAATTTGAAGTATTCGAAGAACTAGAGTTTGAAGAGCTAAGATTCGAAACTTGATTTAAAGAGTAGGAATGCAAAGATTACAAGAACCAAGAGTTCGAGTATATATGGAGGACTCAGTTTGGGGCATTATAGTTTTTTATACATAAAAAGGGAAATTTCATAAAATGCTACTATACTTTTGGCTAATTCATGAAATGTCACTAAAAAAAGAGTCACGAAATGTCACTACATTTTTGCAAACGTCCATAAATGTCACTATGTCATTGACTAGAAATAAAAAAAAATAATACCCCTACTAGTTAGGAAAGTACTTTTAAAGTTCACAATATGCCCCTAAGTGTTAAAAAAATCACTAACATACACAAAAAATTCAAAATACTATAACTATAAAAGATATTTAAGAAATAAACATATATTAAAATATCATAAAACATTGAAAAAAAGTTTATATTTCATAGATTTTTTTTCAAAATTATTTAGTACCATAAAAAAGTATATAGAGTTTGATACACATAATTTATACTAATATTTCTACTAATTTAGACCATATAGTACCATAATTGGTACCAATTAATTATCACAATTTTTACTATACATTATTAAATTATAATTCTACCAATTTAAATTATTTATTCAAAATAGATATTTTAATTTTTTAATTAATATTTGTAATTTTTTAATTTATGTTCTATTTGGTAGATGATTATGACATAATATAATTTATTTCAAATAAATAATTTAAATTGATAAAAAAAGAGAATCTGAAAATGTATGGTACAAATTATGGTAGTTAATTGGTACAAGTTATAGTGCTTTTCGGTAGAAAAATTGGTACAAGTCATATTTAACATAATTTATACCAATTTTTCTACCAATTAAGTACCATAACTAGTACCATTTAATTTCATAATTTGTACCATACATTTTCAGTTTGTTTTATCAATATAAATTATTTATACGAAATAAATTATATTGTGTCATAAAGTCATTTACAAAATAGAATATCAATAAAAAAATAATTTTCCACATATTAATTAAAATTAAATTAATTTTTTTGAATAAATAATTTAAATTGGTAAAATAAATTTAAAAATGTATGGTATTTAATTGGTTTAAATTATGGTACTATATTGGTCTAAATTTGAAGATAAATTAGTATAAATTATGTGTTTAAAACTTTATATCATTTTCTATGGTACTAAATAATTTTAAAAATTAGCTAAGAATTATTTACTTTTTTTCAATTTATTATGATACTTTAAAATATTTTTTTATCTATTTTTTATTTTTTGTAGTTATCTATATTTTTATAGTGTTTTGAATTTTTTGCGAATTTTAGTGAATTTTTTTAACATTTAGGGGCAGATTGTGAACATTAAAAGTACTTTTGTTAACAAGTAGGGGTGTTTTTGTCTTTTTTGCTTCTTGGTTAATGACATAGTGGCATTTCATGGACTCTTACAAAATATAGTGACATTTCGTGACTTTCTTTTATTTAGTGGCATTTAATGAATTAACCAAAAATATAGTGATGTTTCATGGACTTTTACAAAATATAGTGGCATTTCATGACTTTCTTTTATTTAGTGGCATTTCATGAATTAACCAAAAATATAGTGCATTTCATGAAATTTCCAAAAAAACTACAACTTCATCCTTTCTTTTACTCTAGTAGATTGTGGGTGCATATTGTAGGTGACTTATCTGTCAATTTTTCCACTATAACATCCAAAAAAATCAAACTCCAATCTACGTATCATTGGTTCTCCCGAGAGACTACAACACATATTAGTGTGTATTTAGTAGATCTTTGATTTTTAATTGTTTCAGTTTCGGTTATTCATATATATATATTTAAAAGTTACAACTGTAATTTATAAGCTAAGATTATTATCAAGAAATTAACCTACCAGCTATACTAGTTTATAGAATTTGAAAGAATGTATCAAGGTTTTGAGGATGCCATATAATTCTCATTTCCCAGGGTACCTGACCAAACACCTTATCACATTACTAATAAAAAATGATTCCTCTATAAAATAGTCTAACAAGTGTGTGTATGGAGATTAATTGTTTTAATTTAGTGAATCTTTGCCCATACAGCTATTCAATTGAATTGGGTTATGAAGTTCATTTCTTACTATATGAGGTATCTTTAGAGAGCAATGTAGCTCTTTACTTCTCTCTCGCATCTCTCCTCGCCCCTTATACCATTCTACTACCACCACCGTCATCGCTATCGCCACCATCGCCACCACCTCTGCAGAAGATGTATGCTAAATAATCTAAACCTTTATGTTTTTAGCCTGTCATAGTATATGTTAAATATTAAGTTAGAGTCTACATCTTTCTTTATGGTAGTTTACCTGCAGACTGCAGTACTACTTATTAATAAAAAGATCAGTTGGTCTCAGCCATCATAATCTGGTAAAAAGTATGATACATGTTCGGATGGATAATATGGTGTCGGCGGTATCCAATACCTTGACGAACAATATCATAGTAGCAGATATAACCAACACATCAGTCGGTGTTGGCTCAGGTTGCTTCCAAGACATAGGCAGTTACCGATACAAAGAAGAGGAAAGTAACCACAAGTGGGTTCCAGCAATGTTGTCTTCCTTTTAGGAGATCAATAACCGCATGAGTCATCGATGGAAGGGGATGCAACTTACATTTCCATTTCTTGGAGAAGACATTGCGTTTAAGATCAAGGAGCCTACGTCAAAAAGTGGCTCAACCAGGACCTGAAATTACCCAAGTGGTGAATTACCCCTACCCTCCTGCAGCTCTACCTGAAATGCAATACCTGTCATCAACGATTAGATGTTTTCGGGTTCATGAATTGTGAGTGGGGAGAGTAGAGTCCATGGAAGGATGTTGAGAATAACTACAGCGACTTTTCCCCTACTTTTCTCTCCATTTCTCGCTTCGGATCTCCCCGCTCCATACCTCATGATCTTGGATACACCTATTCTATCTGCCGTTCATCTCGATCTCTCCCTTCCAAGGAGCGTCCTCGCTTTGGTGAATGCATGGGGATCATATTTTTTCCTTCAAACAAATCGACAAGATAGGCATGACCTGTACTTGTATACCAAAAGCAATAAGGAAGAATCGGCTCTTGTCAATGCCCACATCTCGGCCTCCTATTCTGGCTGCCCATATAATAATCTTGGTTACCATTACTACAGGCTATGGTGGTGGCTATACAAGACTCGAACTCGCCACTCATCCCTGAAATGTAGTCATGAAGTATGGCCATATGAAGCTTGCCAATCTCCTCGAGTGCGGTAGTGCTCAATCACCTCAAATCTTCTACCGAGCCGCTACGGTGGACATGGTTGGATTGACAAGCACACCCCCTCGCTAATGCACTCATTCCCGATGCAAGTTTTTGCACTTCAGTCGATGACCTTAGCCGGCTCTAAGCGGTAGGTATCAAAAGTAGGGATGTCAATCTTGACCCAAACCCGAAACCCGACCCGAAACCGACCCGTAAAAAGCTGGGTTCGGGTTGAGATTTTTGACCCGAAATGATTTTTGGGTGGGGTTCGGGTTGGGTCATTGAAACCCGCTTCGGGTTCGGGTTGAACCCGCTAACCCGTAACCCGAAAAAAAATTAATTAAAAATAGAAATATGTGATATTTAATGACTTAATTAGTATTTAATGATTAATTTATGACTAAAATAAACATTTAATCGATAACATATGATTATATGTTGTACATAATAATTAATTAATATTATAGTATTATATTTTTTTATTAAATAATCCAAAATTTAAAAAATAAAATAAATTTTGGAAAAAATGGGTTGGGTTCGGGTCAACCCGCTTCGGGTTCGGGTTAAAGAAGTACAACCCGCTCCGGGTTTGGGTCGGGTTCGGGTTGACCAAAACTATTTTCGGGTCGGGTTCGGGTTGAGCTCAACCCGACCCGAAACCCGATTTTGACACCCCTGGTCAAAAGGGGACCATATGTGTGCATGCATGGAAAACACAATCATGAAAATTGACCGGGCACCCAACAAGCTAAACATAGTCAACAAATTAAATTGGTACGGTCTTCGACTTGGTATAATGGGGTTGGTCAAAGCAAAGCTCGATCGGCTTGGTCTTGCAACCTTCTCTCATCTTCGGAGAGACACCCGAGTTTTTCCCTTACTATGTCGAGGAAGACTCTGTTATTTGAAATCCACTTTAAAGGATATTTTACTGGTCAACTGGATAGGCAACTACCCTGCGGGATAGTTTTGACCTTAGTTGACTACCCTAATTGGGCATGGTGTGATGTCGCAACTCTCGATGAAGATATTGACCGCTATTAGTGAAGATCCACGACCGCTTTGGCTAACTTCGAACGACTTATGGCATGCAATGACTATGCATCCATAAGGAGAATGATGACTATAAAGAGTGGGGCCCCTGAATCTAATTATTACTTTTTTTGTCCTTTTAATCCTGAAGCTTTGAATAGTCATTTTGATTTCTTCCAGATTGTTAAGCCAAAGCCTTACAACTTAGTCCTAAGTTGTAACGACCCCAAAACCACCCTAGGAGTTAGGGGTGTTACACGCCGTGTATCTATTACCTAATAACGCAAGGCTTTAACTCACGAAACCCAAATCGAAACAAAGTACACTTTTATTAACTGAAACCAGGGTTATAAAGCTTAAGCGATTACATATACAGAGCGGAAGCCAAACTATTATACATAACTGAGCAAAATACAAAGGGGGCCTCAAGCCACAGTTACAAATGCAAAATGAAAAACAAAACCAAAAGCAAAGTAGAATCCTTCGACGGAAGCTTAAACTTGCAAATCAGACAGAGATAGGGGTGAGCCAAACTATAGCTCAGCAGGTGATAAACTTCATCAGCTGAGCATGCTCAAAACTAATACTGAACATAAATGTATACATATACATAGCTTAACAAAACAGATCAGAAGTTGCAGCAAAAATAAGACAGAGGAAGAAGCTTTCCCAAATTAGATAAAGAGTAGATCAGAACAGTGACAGGGAGCTTAACATAACAGAGGTGAGACACTAGACACCACCTGACACATCATAAGGGCAACACCATGGCCCTATGGATCCACAGATCCCACACAAAAGTCATTGAGATGACTATGGACCCGTCGGTCACTAAATATCCAAGGGACCCTGGGAGACAGATAATGAAACCCGAGGGAAAAGCAGAAGGAATTCCTGTGCAGCATGCTACGGGACAGCCCGACCCGACTATCCAAGGCTCAGAAGCTAAACATCTAGGTCCCAAAACAGAAGCTTTGCGAAACAGAGCAAAAGCCTTAACATAATAAAATAGAGCAGAAAGCAGAATCTTATCAAAACAGATCAGAAGTATTAACGAAACCAAAGTAGTATACCAACTAACACATACAAAAGCGAAACAGACATCAGAAGCTCAAACGCTCCTTTGGAGCATGGCAAATGTCGGAAACTTATTGAAGGTTTTCAGAATGCAAAAACTCATTTTCATAAGCTAAAACACATCAAACCCGATAATACACACTGAAAGGAAACCAACGCCGCAAACGGAACTCAAAACAAAGTTAAGACAAAGAAGTTAGGCAAAAACAGACATGTGTCCGGACATGCGTCCGACCCTGCATGTCCGGACACACTCCGCAGATGAAACTTCAACGCATCTAGACTTACGTCCAGGTAAGAAGTCGGACGCAAGTAAAATGCGAAATCTAGAGACGTCCGGACTTACGTCCGGGTCACAAGTCCAGATGTAGTAGATTTTGAAAATATACACACGTCCGACCTTACGTCCGGGGCACAAGTCCGGTCGCAGGTCATTCTTGAAAAGTCTGAACATTTGTCCGAACTTAGAAGTCCGGACAAAGTCCGCGAAATGGTTACGAGGTGTCCGAACATTGTCCAGACTTACATGTTCGGACACATGCCGAAATGTAAACCGGAAATCGTCCTCGCATCGCGTCTGGACCTACATGTCGGATGGATGTCCGGACACCACACAACCAGTGCCAAAATACACGCGTCCGGGGCACCCTCCGACCCAACAGGTCGGACGGAAATCCAGAAACAGCAAAATTCCCAGAAAACGATGGCCAAACCTCCATTACCACAACATAAAATTATATAACAACATACTCAAAACGAAATACGAAACCACAAGGTTTTTGCACACCGAAAACAGTTTAGAATAGATCAGAAACACCCAAAATCAGAGAAGCACACAAACATATACGGAAAACGAACAAACCAGAACCCCCGTGGTCGAACACACCCACCCGAATCCATCTACCACCTACCTCACATCCGAAGCCATCTTTGCAGACTCTACGAATCACTCTCCTCGAATAACCACTCGAATCAACCGACAACAAACTACACACCTCCAGAATTGAAAACGAAAACAGGAATGAATGAGGGATGAACTGAACGAGGAAATGAAATTGGAACCCTCAAATCATACCGGAAGATCGAACTCTAGAAGACTGCAATTCCCACGAACCGAAATTAAACAGAGAAATTAAACAGAGAAAGATGGAAGTTGAGGGGGGGGGGGGGGGGGGAAGAGCGCAACAGGAGAAAAGAGAACGAGGAAAA